>CM021797.1:532725-683388 GCA_011076525.1 Nettapus auritus | reverse complement strand
CCGGGCCTCGCGGCCCCCGGGCGCTCCCCGTGGGCCGGGGCAGCCGAGCTCGGGGCGCGCTGTGTCAGCAGCACGGCGCCGCGGGACCTGCGGCCGCCCCCCCGGGCGCCCGTAGGGGCTCACCGGGCCGGGGGCCGGCGCCTCGGCTCGTTTTGCCGCGGGGCCGCGTCTCCCTTCCGCGTGGTTTGGTGGTGGGACAGCCGCTGTCACCTCCGTTAGCTGATTTAAAACCGGCTGGGATAGCCCTTTGCTCAGCCGGGGGAGCGTGCCTCTGGCCGTGGGCCGTGACCCTCGGTATTGCCTCCTAGGGATGGGGGAGCGCTGCTCTCCGAACTGCCCGCCGCTTGCTCCTTTAATGTCCGTTGGGGAGACAGGTTGTGTTTGTCCTGTTGATTTAGCTTTGGTTTGGGGGTACCGGGAAGGTCTGGCGGCGGCGTTTACGGTATTTGCGTTTGGGTCACAGCGGTACGCCCTGGCTAAGAGGAGCGCGGGGGCCGTGCCGAGGCGAGGGGCCGCTGCCGCACTGCAGGACGGGGACACCGCCGGGGTGCTGAGCCTGGGCTGCCGCTGCTGGGGGTAGAGGAAGGCCAGGTGCCCCAGGGTCGTCCTCCACCAGCATGAAATGAGCGATAGTCAGTTTCGCTGGTTATCACCTGCCTTGCAATTCCCCGCTGCTTCCCGCAACTGCAGCGCGGCTAACGGGTAGACCGGGCTGGAAACAGTGGCTCGGTGCCCTCCTGCAGACAGGCTTCGCTCGGCTGTAGTGAGCAGGGCTGGCGAGGGCAGCGTGAATGTTCATGGTAGGAACAGCGAGTGTGCTGCGTCTGCCAGGGCAGGGCCCTGGAAAGGCCCTCGCACCTCTGGGCTGGGTGGGGATAGCTCGGTTCTCCTTGACAACTTCTTTATTATTTTTTAACCTGGAAATGGGTACAGTTAATTATGAGAACGAATGCACTTGGCAGTTTAATTGGCCAGCTGCTGTCCTGCTTAGCGTGTGTATTTGCGTGTGCATGTGTGCGGGGGGTGGCGTTGGAGCTGCCGCGGTGCTGTCCTTGTGCTAGGCCGGCTTCCTGCCCTTGCTGCCACCACAGGTCTGCCTCCTGGCCGTGCTGTGCAGCACCGACTGCATTCCCCACCTGTTTGTAGTGCTCTCTTACTGAAAAATGACACTCTAATTCTTTCTTTTTATAAGGACTGTTAGCACAGTGTTGCAACCATTTCGTTGTGTTTGCACATCAGGACTTTGAGCGTGGGTAAAGTGCAGGCATCGTTCTCCAGGTTTTGTGTTCAGCGCTTACCTTATACAAGCTGGAATGATAGCGGTTTGTTACCTGTGCCAAACTTACCGAACTCAGCGGGTAGATCTTCTTACGGTATTTTGTGTCGCGCACACGTGGTCCAACATTTCTTGGACCAAAACATAGGGATTCATTTGCTGAAAAAGTATTAGCCTTTAAAAAGCGTTCTCAGACTTCTCGGGTGGCTTTGCGAAGAGGAAATTGTGCAGTAAGCAGCGTGCTAGCCTCCCGCGATGGCAGATGGCTGCCCGGGAGGATGAGGAAGAGCAGTGGGTGTTACCTCGGCTGGAGCCTGCCTCTGACACAGATTCCCGAGGAGTTTCCGTGCGCTCTGCTGGGCGGGCAGCGAAGCGAAAGCCTCCTGCGGCAGGAGAGGTTGGTAACCAGAGGGTTGTGCTCTGCGGGGACAGGACACGGTCCTGGGCAGTGGCTGTAGCAGAGACTCCCCTTATAGTGAGTCCCAGCTACTTCCCAAAGCCCCTGAGCGCTCCTGACAGACCTGAAACGAGCGAGATTTTAACTAGCACGTGTCACTGACCCTTTGTGTTTAACAGCAGAACGGTTTGTTTATTTACTTAAAGTGTGGATGTTTAAATATTTGGGTCTGACAGGGAAACCTTTCTGTAACTGGGTAAAGCCCTGCATTTTCTTCTCCCCTCCTCATCCATCCTTTTTATTTTTCATCTCCAAATGTTAAATGGCAACGGTCATTTGTAATAAAATTAAAAATGATCAGATTTTATAAAATGCATTGGGTGATTCAAACGGCAGCCCTGCAGTACCAGCGGGGAGCCCCCCATCGATGGGACTGCCGTAAAGGCTGTAGGTGCTACGGTGTTGTTACAGCGCTTGGCTAACGTCTGTCTGAACGAAGGATTCTGTACCTGTGAAAAATATTAGGCGTCAGAATCGCTGTTCGCTTGAAAATATGCAACCCATTTCAAAGGTTTGTGCCTGTAAAACCCTTACCATGGTCACACTCTCGGGGTGAATGGCTTAGCTCTTGAGTCCTACGAGGTGCAGTGACATCTCTAGCCTCTTTGGGCTGAACGTTGTGGGAAAGCTTGCAGAAGCTGCAAGTACAATGAAGTTCAGCAGCAGCTTGCATGCAGAGGGAGGAAGGCTTGTGGATTTTTCTGCCTGTCTTTTGGGGTCACTCGGATAAAAGTGGCAGGGAAAAGCTTAAAGATCCCGATGGAGACAGGGTGGCAAGCACGAAGAACATCACTCAGTTCCATGTCTCCGGTTCCTTTCCCAGTTCAGATTCCTGGTTCTGCAGAACCTGTAGGTTTGTGCAAATAATAAAACGCGGGGTTTCAGTCGTGGCGCTTCCCAGCGTGCTTCTGGAGCATTTGTCAATAAGCACAGTGCTTACTCGCCGCTGTAGTTTGCCGTCGCTGATGTAAAAAAGAGCTCTATCGATTGTTTACAGATGTCAGTGAGCTTGGGTTTGTGCAGGGGCTGCACTTGGCGTTGGGTGATGACAGAGCACTGCTGTTCTGCGCGCTCCGAGGTGTGCAGCCGTTGAAATGAGCCCGTGGTGCTTCCTGAAAATGAAGTTGTTAATGAAGGCTTTGCGGGACCACAATAAAAAACTGGAAGGAAAGAGGTAGCTTGGCTTTTTGCTCTTTCTCCCCGAGGGGTTGCTAGTAAATGCTCTAGGAATTGTTTTCCCTCTCTTACCTGAAAGTTTGGAAATGTGTTTGTAAGCCTGTAAAAAGTGTCTCGCTGGTCGCGTTTGCGGTGCTTTTTCTCACGTTTGTCTGCATGGAAAGTATAAAATATGTGAGGTTCCTGCTATATTTAAGTTATACTTCTGACAGTTGTGTTACGTTGCGCAGCTGTGCACCTTTTAGTAAGGGCACTGCATCCTTTGCATCTTTTACCGTTATTTTACGGTTCCGTATTGTCATCAGCCAGGCTGGGAACAATTGATTTAGCATTGCATAACAATTAACACTGTGCTTACGGGCGGGTTTTGCAAATACTCGTTTCGAGGTGGCTTTTAGTGTGCCACAATGCAGTGTGGGCTTGATTGGTGGTCTGTATTTATATTTCTGGTTAAGGAATGGCTCTTAAGTAGTTTCTAAGGACTGCAGTCCGACGGGATGCAACGTACACGATGCATTTTCCGTGGCCGTTACCAGGTCTGGTTCCTCTCCCTGCAGGGCTCCTAACGCAGGCAGCGTTTGTCAAAATTCCTGTAAAACCCAGTTCTGGGAGAAATTTCAAGGTGCTGTCGATGGAGATGAGATACAGCACTGGCTGGCGTTGGGCTCCCCGTTTTTGGAATAGGTCTTGTGCATGCCTTACGCCTGGGTCACGCCAACGAGAAGGGAATGTAGCTTTAATCCCACCAGTTTCGCTCGTTAAATTCACGCCAGGCTCTTCTGAATTCATTCCCTTCTAAATTCATGGCCAGGCCCTGATGGGCGCTGCAGCCGAGGGACTCAAAGCACGTGAGACTTCAAAATGTTGTAAACAGGGTGATTTGGGGCAAAATTCCTTACGTGTGTTGGGAAATGCTGCAATGTTGAAAAGTAGCTTTTGCAGGTGTCTTTTTTTGCGAGAAAGCAAACTAGTGAGGTAGGATCCTAGCCCGTTTCCCCGTTTTTCAAGTGACCGTTTCCATGTTATCCCATCCCTGTATGAAGGTGAGCACGTTCCCCGGCGGGAGAAGAGAGATCTGGGTGCCGGGTGGAGAGGTGGCGTACCTGCTGAGAAGTAATAATTACGGTTTTGATGGAATTGGCAGGTGTGAGAGCAAAATGGCGGGCAACAGCCTGGTGCTGCCCATAGTTCTGTGGGGGCGGAAGGCTCCCACGCACTGCGTATCAACGCTGCTGCTGATGGATGACGTGTCCATGATCGTCACGGGCTGTCACGACGGACAGATATGTCTCTGGGACCTCTCTCCGGATCTGGAGGTAAGCCTCTGCATGGTTTTTATTTTACATGTGCTTTCACTGTGTATCGTTGTTGCCAAAGTGACTTAGTCTGCAGTAGTACAGTACAGCATCTGTTCTGGTCTCCAGCTCTCGCTGTACTCCGTTCACTTACCCTTTCTTCCTCCCTTCATAAGGTGGGACCTGGATGTGACATCATGCCCGCAGCAGTGAGTATTCCCGGTCAGAAAGAGGCCGTTTTGCTCTCATACCCCGTTGCTGCTCCTGCAGTAATTTTTAAAAATAATCATCTCCTCTTTCCTGGAGCTACTCTAAACTTCCCGTTGCTTTCAAGTGTAGCTGCTTTGAATTGTTTTGTGGAAACTGGTTTCAGAGAGCAGAGAGCTGTATTTAGAGAGCTCTTTAAGGTGTTTTTAAGAATAAAAGAGCAGCTGATTTCCATGAAAACAGAATGAGGAAAAATGCTTAGAGCAGAGATAAAGATAGGTGATTAATTGATTGGTGATTGATTGTTACACACAGAACTGTGGTATCACATGGCAGCGGCTGCTCTGGAGTTGAAATCTGCAAGTGTCTCTTTTGAATAGAATTTTGTAATTTGCCTCACTACAGGAGTACTAAATTCCTAGAATACATTAGAAAAGTAATAATTTCTTGTAAAAATACAGCGTGCTTCAGGAAGAAGTTACGTGGAATACCTAACAACCTCAACATCTGAGTCACCCCCCAAAATTATGTCTAATATATTTTAAAAAATAGGAGAAGGCAACAATTTCTTTCTCGGATGGACAAAGGACATTTTTTTCATCTTCCATCTGTGAATGGACTGTATATCAACTTATTTATGAACGTAGAGGGTTGTGAAGTTGTTTGACTGGGGCAGAAGCTGTTCTTGCAGTACAACACAGTTATTTCTTTTGAGTCAGGCCAAAGTCCATCCGTGATGTAAAAGCATTGCTGGCATGAGCTTTGTGCAAAGTGCGTTTTTTCACAAAATTACATTACAGTGTTAGGTAGAAACTGGTTTTTCACATAATATAGCAGCATTCTGTGCAAACTCAGGATGATGTCCACAGCTGTGCTAATAACGTGTATGTATGTTAGCACATTTGTATAATGTAACGAGAGCTCTGCAATACGTGCATTCAAGGTAATAGCGCCTTTGTTATTTCACGGTAACTGTGTGTAACTCACGTTTTATTTCCCTGGTTCTAGGTTAATCCCCGAGCTCTGTTGTTTGGTCACACAGCCTCAATTACGTGTTTATCAAAGGCGTCTGCTTCCAGTGAAAAGCAGTACATCGTGAGCGCCTCGGAGAGCGGGTGAGCTTGCTGCGCCTTTATTTCCGTGCGGGGCTGTTAAATGCTGGGAGTTGAGGGTAGGGGAGAGATCAGGTTGCTTCCAGCTACTTCTTTGTGTTCCAACCTCTTTATCAGCCAGTTCTGCTGCAGCTGGATGCTGTTGCTTGTACCGGCTGCATTCGTTTCCACGCCTGCTCCAGAGTTTTTCCCCAGGCGGCTGAGCAGCGAGCACGGCGGGGGAGCTGGGGTCAGTCCCTGGGGGCACAGCTCCGGTGCCTCTCGGGCAGGGATGGGGAAGGTGGCCGTGGAGAGGCCGAGCTGAGGCAGCTCCCTGCTTGTTCCCAGAGCTCCTCAAGGCCAGGCAGCTCCGTATCAAAGCTGCCCAGGAGCCTGGGTGGCCGAACCCCCGCGAGCGGGAAGGATGCAGGCGCTGTACCCTTGTGTGTCTGCGGTCGTGTTCTGGCTGACCGTGTGCCAGCTCAGTCCTAGGCGCCAGCAAGCAGTTTCTAGGAAGCAGGCCGTGGTCTTGTTCCTCTTACAGAGCGACTCTGGAAGGCCAGAGCTTTTTTCTCCATAATTTGAGCCTAGTTTAGGCTCAGGGAGCTGAAGTAATGACTCCTGTCAGCAGGAGTCTAGAACAGCTTTTGAGCTTCTAAGAAGAGTGTGAGCACACGTCTGTTACTGAGAGTTGCTGTTTCATTCGCGTATGGAACCTGGTGCTGGAATGGCAGACCTGCTGGGATGCAAAACCAGCTCTAAAAGGAAAAAAAGCTTTGGAGTCTGCTCTGTTCCTTGGCTTTGTTTTTAAGAGGCTGGTTACCAGAAGGTGGACCTCCAGGCTAAGGCTGATTTGATCAGTTATGGCTGAGTAAGAAATTTCTTAGCCAGTTGGAGAGATACAGGTCGGTTTGTATCCAAACAAACCCAGTAAGTTTATTTGACAAAGTCAGGGAATGATGTGTTTAAACAAGCCTTTAACCTGGGCTTTGTGAATAGTGTGTGTCAAGACTTGCAATTTCTGCCTTGCAGTGATTTCAGTACCAAGTAGTCTTTTTGTTTCGGATTATTGTAAGGCAAGTCAGAAAAATATCTACTGCTACTATTTATAATCGGTTGTTCCATGGTTTCATGAAGAGTACCAGGTGATGCTGCCAGCTCCTGCCAGCCTGGAACGTCTGAAAAGCCGTCGGTGTTCACTGCCATGTGACGAAGTTCTGTTTTTCTGTAATACGCTTTTCTTCCTCGCTAACGTGGAAAAGGCAAGCTCCTCTTCGGACACCGCAGGGGATGCAGTAGATGTATATGATGATTTGAAGTAGTGGTGAGAGAAGTGAGAAATTAGCAGTTAAATGCTTGCATTTCCTTAATATATTGATTGCTTGTGATGTATTTTTTTTTCATTTTGCTGATTTCCATTTGTCTTTATAGGGAAGAACAGGCTGCGGAGATTTGAATAGAATCAACTCAAGTGGATTTTGAGTTTCCTTTACCTAAATACAGCCCACACAGTCAATAATAAACGTTTCTGATTCTCCCAGAGTAATTAATTTTGTAGTCCTTGGAAGACGGAAATATTTTGGATGTGGCTGTAATCTGTCTTTTGTGTTCCAGGGAGATGTGTCTGTGGGATGTGAATGATGGGAGATGCATAGAGTTTACGAAGCTAGCCTGCACACACACTGGCATACAGGTCAGTTCTCTGGGTGTGCTTCAGAGCTCCTGCTCTCTGTGGTGCAGCGTGGATAACTGTAGATCAGTTATTAAAACAAGGCATGGAAAGTTGTGCGGTATCATCAAATGCCCCAGAGCTGGACGGAGATGCTTTAATTCAGCTTCTTGGGGAAAAAAAAAAGAGAGCCTGGAAAGAGTGGAGACAGGCTAACACTGAGAAGTGCGGCTGGGGGAGGCGGGAGAGGGAGCTTGACCTCAGCAGGCAGGGCTGTTGCCGCTCCTGTCCGCCACCGCAGCTGGGTGAGCCGTCCGAGGGTTGCCTCGGGAAGATAGCAGCAGATGGGGGCCTCAGCAAAAAGCTCCGCTCGTCAGAGCCCAGTAGCAGCGTTTTTAATATACAGCCAGTAGAATACGTCTATGGGATTACGGTCTTGATTAAAAATGAAGCAATGTCTTGCATGGAGTGTAACTGTGTGTTGTGTTAATATCCGTTAGTTCTATCAGTTCACAGTCGGGGCTCAGCGTGAAGGGAGGCTGTTATGCCATGGACACTATCCAGAAATTCTTGTTGTGGATGCTACCAGCCTGGAAGTTCTTTATTCTTTGTTATCAAAGATCTCTCCCGACTGGATCAGCTCCATGACTATCATTAAATCCAACAGAACGCAAGGTAATTATTTTTGTTGCTTTTATTTTGGCTGTTTTCAGCTTCTCAAAAAGGAATGCATTATTTCTAGTCCCTGAAAATGTGCAGGGAGAAGACTCGTGGTTTTGGTATCGTCTCTGTTGCTGTTTTAGCCAGAGCTAAAACTCTCAGGGGATACGTTTTAGTGCTTTCTCATGAGCAAAACCTAAAATGAGCATCGGGGTAGTGAAATTTCCTACAACGGGTTCCAGGCTCACCTGGTAAGTAATTCGGTTCTGTTATCTTCAGTGTGTGCGTGCGCTGAAATCCGAAGGGCTAGGAGCAATCCTACAGGAAGAGACATTTTTCTCTTGGAATAAAAGCACATTCCACTAGAGTGATAACTTGTTTTGTCTTTGAGAATTGAAAAAGGGTTTTGGAGAACACTGTGATAGCAAGAGCCTGGAAACTGGCACGAGGCTAAAGGAAGAGGTGCAAGCACTCTAGATGCTGAGGCTGTCATTTGCATCACTAATGTGATGTGTGGCATACATCGAGATCAGTTGGCACGCGAGGAATTGTGATTTTGACACGATATATACATACCGCAAATATTCCTTGGGATTAGGAGCTTTACAGAAAGTGCTGTCATAACATTTTCAAAGCTATTATTGCAGAAGTGTTTAGGAAAAGAGCTGATTAAAGTACACAATGAAAAAACTGAAGGCTGCAGAGAGAGGAACCTCTAAAAGTAATGCCAGGCAGTTTAGTGAAGAGGTATGTGGGTAGACAGAATGTACAGTAGTGGGTTGGTTAATGTGGTTTGAAGCAGTACCTGTCCACACATCTGTTTCACTGGCAGTCTGTGTTCAGATGGCAAGCTTTGCATTTTTGGCGGCTGTGGAGATGTGCCTCATTCAGCTGCTTCTGTTGTGGAAGCTGTTCATTTCTAAGAGTTTGAGGAACACGAAGAAATAAGTTCCTGAAGGAAAAAGACTTACCTTCAATTAAGGCTGACAGCAGTTGTAAACTGTTCCCAAAGGGCTGCTGTGGGAACTCGGAATTGCTGTCTCCACATCTAAGCTGCAGGAACAACGAGAAGTGAACTCTGGTTTTACGTTCCCTGCTACTGCACATAATTTTACTCTTTGTTTTGTAGCCTTTTTAATCGTGTTTGTATTTTGTAATCAAGAAGTTATCCCTTGGCCTGGGGGGTTTGTCCTTCAGCAGAATTGCCTGGGAAAAACAGGAATGTCTAAAAAGTGACTCGAAACAGGCGTGGGTTTGGTGTTCAAGATTGTTGTGGTAAATTTCAGTGTTGAGGAGCTCTCTGGTATTTTCGTACTCAGATGTGCACAAGTGCGTACCAAGATGAAGACATTCTTGTATTTATCTGCCTATTTTTTCCCCCCAGAGGATACCGTTGTAGCAGTTTCAGTGACTGGCATCCTGAAAGTATGGATAATAACCTCGGAAGTGAGTCGCATGCAGGTAAGCAAAGGCTCCTGAACTTGAAGAGAAATCTGTTTTTTTATTCATGCCATTTAATGGTTTGTGTTAATGATATGCAAATATTTTGGTCTATTCAGTTTTAGTTTTTCTTTGAAAGTCCTGTTCTTTCCTGAAATTGTCTTGTACCTCCCACAGGCTTTTGAGATCCAAAGTGAATTTAGTAACAAAAGATTGTTTCAGTAACCTGTAGCTTTCCAAACCAATGCGGATGCTATGCTGTGTGTGTAACTCTGATACGGGCAAATTTTATATGAAAGACCTTGCAGTGTAAGTCCCCATTAGTCAGAACGTGATATTAATAAATTCCTGTTTACTCTGCGTAGTACAGGAAGATTATGAAGGTAAGAAACGCGTAACTAAACAGGAGCGTAGTCTGTTTGGGGTAGTGGGAACCCTGCAAGAATGAAATGTGAGCCGAATGTGCTTAGTTTCAGCTGGCTGTCTAGCAGAAAGGTAATCCACCGAGAGTGACGGTGCTAAATAGGCACCACTAATCTGTCCAGCTGGGGAATTTGTTAGACTTAAGTGACAAAAGAGGGTGCCACGTGCTCTTGCAGATCTTCTTATGAGGAATAATAGAATAAGAAATGTGACAAGGGTTTGGTTTTCCCGTAGAAGTCGGCCATCTGGCACCTTATGAAACCATGCAGTCCCTTTTCCGTCACGTTTTCTGTCATGTTCTAAGGTCAGTTTGAGCAAGGAAGAAAAATCAGCTGGGTGTTTCCTTGTTATCTGACTTCCACGTGTATGTTTGCCGGTGTAGAGACTGCCAGCTTCAGGTGCTGGTTGCGTTTTCATCTGGACAGGCTATCAGAAACCGCCCTCAGCATAACCAAAAGAAAGTGACGCTGTCGTGTGGACCGAGGTTGGTCGAGGCACAGCACCCATGGGGTAGTCCCGTCTGATGCTCTAGCTCAGCAAAGGGTGTAGGGCCAGATGGGTGAGATCCAGTGCTGCCCGGTGGTGCTGGGTGGGATCTCAGGAGAACACGGTCAGTGGTGACTGAACCTTCACCTCTAACCCAGTCCGTGGCTGGAGACTTGGGGACGTGAGCTCGCTGACATGAGGAAGGAAGCAGCCTTGTGTGCTCAGCGGTTCAGCACTGACTGCTGGCAGTCCTCACGCCCGGTGGGGCTGTGCACATGTGCTCTCTAAATAAAACTGTCTGCAGACTTTTTAAATAAAATGTAGAGAACTTAATGTAATTACTTTGCCTGTTTGTTTTTTTCAGGATACCACACCAATATTTGAGGAGGAGTCCAAACCTATTTATTGTCAGAACTGTCAGAGCATTTCTTTCTGCGCATTTACCCAGCGGTCGTTGTTGGTAGTGTGCTCCAAGTACTGGAGGGTAAGGAAAGCTGAACAAACACTAGCTTATTCTCACAGTAGCACCTCGTGTAATTAAATTGCCAGTAAGACATTCGGATCAAGATGTTCTAAATCCTTTTAATATGCGTATGTGGAAACTGCAATTAGCTGCTGCCTGGGCATTTTAATCTGTAATTGGTTGAGGACTGATAGGTTTCTCTGTTTCTTTGCAGGTTTTTGATGCTGGAGATTATTCCCTTTTATGCTCAGTCCCTAGTGAAAATGAACAGACCTGGACCGGTGGCGACTTTGTGTCAGCTGATAAAGTGATTGTGTGGACCGAAGATGGACAAAGTTTCATATATAAATTACCAGCCAGGTACTCAACAATGAAACGCTCTGATTCCTTATTTTTTTTTTTAATTAAAGCATGAGTCATTTTGAGTGGTTTGAATGGTTTTCTTTTTACATATTTTAATTTGTGATATGCAAACACTTCTTTGTTCTGCGTGCTGATGCAGTTTTATCATATAGATCCTCCAATATTCTCACATAAGTCAGACAAGAAATCCTTTCTGACCTTCATGTGCCATCACAGCATAAAGCAGCAAGCAGATCTACCTGGTGGTCTGTTGGAGGAATACTTGAGTTTGGTCCTGAGTAAGAAACCAAATGTTTTGAACTCTAAAACTCTGAACTCTGAAAATGCAATGTTTAAGGGCTTGGTTACTGTGTTTGCTTAAGAATCTAGCTTATTATTGAGTTAGCTATTGATAGAGTGATCACTTTAGTCATACAATAAATTTTATTCCATTTTTTTTGTTCTTAAACCCAGCTGTCTACCAGCTAGTGATTCATTTCGCAGAGATGTGGGGAAAGCAGTAGAAAATCTAAATCCTCCTTTATTGTACAGTGTATTGGACAGAGCAGATAAACAGGTAAAAATACATTTCATTGGGGTTTTCATTTATGGTCAGTATTTCTCCTTGAGAGAGTTTAAATAAGCATACTTCATGACATTTTCTTCTCTTTATAAGTAGACCTTCAGGATTTCCTCTTTTGCTAGAGAAAGTAGGCGTTTGGAAGAAAAACAGCTGTAATTTCCCTGCTGTTTTGTTTCTTTGTTTTGGTTCTGGTTGGTTTTCAAATAAATGCAGAGATTAGTCTATGGTCAAGTGAACCTTCAGTTCCTGTGTGCTAACAGTTTATCATTCATCAGTGCTGGAGCAGAAGTCAAGTTGTGATGTGCATGATGATTAGGCAGCCACTGAGCAAAGGCTTTTAGAGTCACAACTTTGAGTTTGCAAGCTTAGATTCTTGCAAAGTAAAGAAAAGCCAATTCTGGCTAAAATCCTCATTTAACCGTACTCGGTTTTATATTGTATTGTGAACTCTATCTGCTATAAACTAATATATTTTGGGACTGTTGTGTGATGTACCTAGTCATGTGTACTACTAGGTTTAAATAATTGTCTCACTTAGAGATACTGTTAATATAAGACTATTGTATGGATCCTTTTTTAATCACAACCATTTAATCTGTTGCCAGATTTGGGCATTTCAACTTGTATAGATTTGATCTGCTGTGTTATTTGTTAACATTATAAGTTCCTTGTCCCTTATGGCCACATTCCTTATCGAGTAGTGTATTACAGTTGAAATGTTAACAATTTTAGAATATGCATATATGGAGAGATATAAATATATATAAAATATATATTTATTATATATACGTATTTCTTCCCCTAAAACTGTGACTTGTTCCATAACTAACCACAGTGGCTTCTAATTCATATTGATGTATTTATTCTTCCTTCTGTAACAAAGATAAAGCATAGAGTAGCTGGTTTTTATTCTACTTTCAAAATGTACAGCGGGTTATGTGGGAGAAGTAAATATTGAGATTTGTACATGGTTTGCATATGTCTGAAGTTGTTCTAATTTACTTTATTTTATTTTTTAACAGTTACTTATATGTCCCCCTGTTACTCGATTCTTCTACGGATGTAGGGAGTTTGCCTATAAGCTGCTAATCCAAGGAGACTCTTCAGGAAGACTTTGTATTTGGAGTGTGCCTGAAAATCTTGAACAAGATAGTGCAGAAGGTATTACATAATCATGTCTTCTTGCTAGGTCTTTTTATGGACATCTCTATTTTGTTACGTGCTTTGTTGCTGGATAAAGCACCACTGCTTTTCCTATAAATCCAGGAAGCTTTTTTTTTGTTGTACTTTTTTTTTATTGCTTCTTTGAAGAGTTGCAGTTACTTAACTTTTTAATATGCGATCAAAATCTTAAATTTACTCTGAATGCTTTTCAGGTACTAAGTTTTAATGGCCTTTTTTCCAAACACCAGCTATGGTCATTGTCTGCCTGCATAACTTCCTTTTGTAGCTTAAGTCATATACTTTTCCACTTCTCTCACATGTATTGTTTCTGTGTGTTGCTGCAGCTTCCCTCAGGTCCGTGAATTGATCTCCAATATCTTTTATGTGGTGTTGTAGCATGGTGTATTTTAACTTTGAAATCTTTCAAGAAAAGCATTCCTATTTTGGTTCTTGAATAGTTTGCTTTTCTTTTCTTTTTTTCCTGTTTTTTTAAACAGGACTGCAAACAACAACTTCAATATCCCTCCAGGAAGCTTTTGATAAACTTACTCCTCGCCCAGCTGGGATTATAGACCAACTAAGCTTAATACCAAACTTCAATGAACCACTGAAAGTTACGGCCAGTGTGTATATCCCGGCACATGGGCGTTTGGTCTGTGGTCGGGAGGATGGGAGCATTGTTATTGTGCCAGCAACACAAACTGCTATAGTTCAGCTTTTGCAAGGAGAGCATATGCTTCGGAGAGGTATGCTAACAGCTTTTGAAAAGCACGGCTGGATTGCGGTGTGTGCAATCTAATTTATTAATTGTTCTATCAAAAATTAATTATTTTTTCTCTTTTTCATCCTTCCCTACCCCATACCCCCTGACCTTACCCAATTCCTCAGGTTGGCCACCTCACCGGACTCTCAGAGGCCATCGAAACAAAATTACATGCTTACTGTATCCTCATCAGGTTTCTTCTCGTTATGATCAAAGGTATTTGATCTCAGGTGGTGTGGATTTCTCAGTCATCATGTGGGATATATTTTCTGGAGAGATGAAACATATCTTCTGTGTACATGGTGGAGAAATTACACAGCTTCTAGTTCCACCAGAAAACTGTAGTGTAAGTTTTAACTAATATGTCCTGATAACTTCTCTTACACTTCCCATGAATGCTACAGCCCCTAAAATCCTTCCTGAGAGTGTGAATGCAATATGAAGTACCAAAGCTCTAGCACTGAGCTAAAGCATAACCCTTGCAGATATTTGAAAAACATTTAATTGTTCTGTTAATTTTGGTTTTGTTCACATCATGATTTAGCTATGAAAATAATTAAAAATAGTGGGAAAATGAATATTAAAACCCAGCTGGTTAAGGAAATGCTTGACGTTAGATGATACCCAGCATTAACTGCAGGAGAGGATTTCTGTCACGTGGAAGCAACTTCTTTCCCCTGAAAACATTTGAAACTGGGGCAGGTGTTCCCCACCAGTTAGCCCATAAGCCCATAGGTTTTGAATGATTTTTTTTTTTTGATAACTTAGATGAACAGAAATAATTTAATGCACAAAAAGACACAGGTTTACTTGAGAACCATGGTTTCTCCTTTTTGCTCAGCACCATTTCCTTGCCTTTTGTTTCCTTTTTTTCCCCCTCCCTTCTTGTTCCCCTTTTCTTTAACGTTCTGCTTTTTTATCCTCATTTTCATTCTTCTGATTCTTGAGCCTGTTTCCTGTACCTCTGCACTGCTTAGCTCTGCTGAGACACTAACTGTCCTTGGATGTCACCTTTGAAAACATCTGTGACTTAGCATGTTAGTCTAAACCACGCGTAGATGTGAAATTTTTAATTTAAACTTAAGTATTAGCATATAATCCAAGTCTAAGGAGAGCTGGAAGAAAATGCAAAGCTATTCAAACTATTTGAAGGGTAGTTCTTTGAGTGACTTCATCTGTAGTGGTGTTTCTATTAGTGTATGTGCAGGGACATGTGTATTCTGTGTTATAAATCAAAATAAATCTATTTTTTTTCTTTTACTAAGAACTATGCATCAGTATTAGCTAAAATATTTTGGCCTATAGCATAAAAAATCCAATAAAAGTGACGGGGTTGAGAGTAAGTAGTCTGCATTTTGTTTGCCAGTGAAGTGTTATTTTTATGACTCTTTTGAACCCTACACAATTACTTCCCCTTCAGATTTTAAACATTTGAAAAACATGTTGGTGGAAAATAATTTCCTTTTTCTGGAAAGACTGAGAAATTTCTGAACGTGACCATGAAGTGACGTTATTGGTTCAGTGCATAATTTTTTTCCGAGGTAGCAATATCACATGGCTATGCTCAGAAGGCAAGGACGTTCTCATAGCTGTTTGCTGTTTATGACATGAAGGTAGTTGGATTCGAGAGGATTTCTGCAAATGAAATTCTGTTTCCAGTGATGACAGCAAGTTTTGCCGTAGATTTACGTGCCTGCGTTTGCTTATAAAATAGGTTGTTGATCATTACACTTCGTCCAGTGAAGAAGAGATTTTTAAAAGTAAACTGCCTACCCTACCTACCTTATGATTAATCTTTATTTATTTATTTTTTCATTTTGAAGGCAAGAGTCCAGCACTGTATTTGCTCTGTTGCCAGCGATCACTCAGTCGGTCTTCTGAGTCTGCGGGAGAAAAAATGCATCATGCTGGCATCCCGTCACCTTTTCCCTATTCAAGTCATAAAGTGGAGGCCTTCCGACGACTACCTGGTAGTGGGATGTTCGGATGGGTCTGTGTACGTCTGGCAAATGGATACTGGTAAGCTTCAGTCAGACATTGTTTAGTCAAATTTTTTAATAATACTTGGTAATCTGGGCAAGTTGCATCTGAGAGATGTTAATTTTTTCACACGCTTTTGTTTAGAAATCTAGCTCTCCCCTTGTTCCCCAAATTTGCAGATTAAATACATGTTTTAATATT
Organism: Nettapus auritus; assembly: GCA_011076525.1. Lineage (NCBI taxonomy): Eukaryota > Metazoa > Chordata > Aves > Anseriformes > Anatidae > Nettapus > Nettapus auritus. The sequence goes on along the minus strand of CM021797.1, from coordinate 667,712 downwards.
TGGAATAACTTGTTTATTTCTGGAGAAGTGTAGCTTCCTCTGGCTTTTTCTCCCGACATATCTTATCTTTACAGAGAACAGTTGTTAGCTGCACGTGTGGAGTCCTCTTAACTTATTAGTGTTCATGCTTCCTCAGCAGTTTTCTTGAAAGCCTGGTATAGAAACGCAGCACCTTAAATCTCCAGTAGTTTCTTCATCTGCAAAGTGAAGAATAGTCATAAGTTCTGTTGTCTGTTTGTCTGGTTTGTGTTTCCCTCCCTTTTGTTTTTAAAGGGGCAAATGCTCCGTTTAGGAGATAGTAAGGAGTCCCAACACTTCAGTCTCATGGAAACTCAGGAAAAATCCATTCCATTAGGAATGATGTTTCTAAAACCAGCTGTTAACACAGCAGAAAGCTCTACCCATTGCATCCTGAGGTGTAAATTATTTTTGCACGTTGTTGTACTTCTAATGTTTTGCACATTCTGAATTGTTCCTGCTTAAACTAATGCTTTCCAAAATGTTTGAAGGTGCACTGGACAGGTGTGTGATGGGAATAACAGCAGTAGAAATCTTGAACGCCTGTGATGAGGCAGTTCCAGCGGCCGTGGACTCCCTCAGTCATCCCGCTGTCAACCTGAAGCAGGCCATGACGCGGCGTAGCCTGGCTGCTCTGAAAAACGTGGCACATCAAAAACTGCAGACTCTTGCCACTAACCTGCTAGCTTCTGAAGCATCCGACAAGGTAAGTTCTGGTCTACCTTGTCTGTTTCTAATGCAGTATCCAAACCATTTATTTTCATACGTCATTCAGTAAAATATAGCAAGGCTTCATCGTTGTAACTGAAAGGATCTTATCCAAACCACCCTGACATTTTAATAGAAAGACAAACTAATTTTACCTGGCCTTGGGTAAGCCCTAGAAGGACAAGGAGCGCAAATTGAAACGGGGGAAGTTTCAGTCTGAATGTAGGAAGACTTCTCTTTACTGTGAGGGCAGCAGAGCACTGGAGCTGGCTGCACAGGGTGAGGTGCTGGAGCGTCCGTCCTTGGAGATGCTCAAAGCTGGACTGGGCACGGTCCTGTTTTTGCAGAGGGTTGCAGTTCCAGCCTCAGCTGTTCCACGGTTCTGTGAAGTAGTTGGTCACCTTTTATAGCTGTAATGCTTCTTTTGAATTTCCTATAGAGATGTGGCTTGCAAAAGAAATTAAAATATTTTTCTTTAAACCTGTTGCTGCCATTTTGAGATAGAAAATATCAGGTTTGTGGGTTTTTTGTTTGTTTTTTTTTAAATATGGATCAATATATTTGCAATGTCAGTATGTGCTTAATATGTTAATGCCATGAAGTCTGTTAAGAACAAACAATTCGTATGTTCAGGTGTGTGTGTTGGTACTTCTCTGGATGAAGTTTTTTCGTACTACACGTGAGAGGACGGTTTGGGTATTGAGAGAGAAAAAAGAATATCCTGACAATAAACAGATAGTTTCATGTTTTCAGAACACTGCCATATCCAGGTTTTTATTATCTCAATTTTATTTGTGCTAGGGATTAAAATCTGTAGATATGAGACGAGTGTTAAGTTTTCATTTGTGACCATATTAAATCCTTTAGCAGGGGTAGTTTTTGCCCAGTGAATAACGGAAAACAATTACGCATGCAGAAGCAAACCCAAGAAGCTAAAGGTTGATGGAGGAGTAATCACGTTATGCAAAATGTATGCTGAAAGAACTGCAGGGATTTCTCTTGCCACTCTCTGGGTCCTAAGAAAAGAGCTTGTGTTTGTTTGCTTGTTTCTTGCTTTGGTTTTTCTCTTGGTAAACGCAGGTTTCTGATGTGCTGTCTGGCTTCTGACCAGCAGAGAGCAGCAGAGATCTGCCTCGAGCTCTGTTTATTTTCCTTTTTTCCTTCTTTTTTTTTTTTTTTTTAACCTTCCTGCATCCTATTCTGTTTGGAAAAGAGCGGTCCCTGGCACAGGGCATTCTTTGGAATGTGTCACCTTGTTCTTCCAAGTATCTGAGTGCCCAGGCTCGTGCGCCGGTGTTCGTACCGAATCCTCTGAGTGTCAGTGTTACGGTATTAGCGTCTATTAGCTCTGTAATACTTGATCACTACTCTGAAACTCCCGATGCTATGAGAATTCAGTGAAGAATCTTAGAATGATTTTCATGTTTTATACCCTGCCTGTTTTCAAGCTTTGCTCACACACGGCTTCCTTGATTTGTGAATTAAATCCAAGAGAAGTATAAAGAGAGTTATCCAGTTAAAATTTTGAAATACCTTTTATTTTCTTTTATTTTTTTGTAGGGGAATTTACCTAAATATTCGCATAACTCCCTGATGGTTCAAGCTATAAAGACGAACCTAACAGATCCAGACATACACGTGCTCTTCTTCGATGTAGAGGCCCTGATTATTCAGCTGCTGACCGAAGAGGCCTCGAGACCCAACAGTGCGCTCATTTCTCCAGAGAATTTGCAGAAGGCATCTGGCGGTTCTGACAAAGGAGGCTCCTTTTTGACTGGCAAACGAGCAGCCGTCCTCTTCCAGCAGGTCAAGGAGACGATCAAAGAGAATATCAAAGAGCATCTTCTCGATGATGAGGATGAGGATGAAGAATCAATAAGGCAGAGGAGAGAAGATGGTGACCCGGAATATCGCTCTAGCAAATCTAAACCATTAACTTTATTAGAGTATAATCTAACCATGGATACAGCGAAGCTTTTTATGTCTTGTCTTCATGCCTGGGGCTTGAATTCTGTTCTAGATGAGCTTTGCCTTGATCGCCTGGGGATGCTGAAGCCACACTGTTCCGTGTCCTTTGGCCTCCTGTCCAGAGGTGGCCACATGTCTCTGATGCTGCCCGGTTACAATCAGTCTGTAGGGAAACCATCCTACGAGGGCGTGGAGCTGGGAAGGAAAATGTCCATTACAGAAGGACTGGGAAAGGGGACGTACGGTGTGTCGCGAGCGGTCACCACTCAGCACCTCCTGTCTGTCATCTCGCTGGCAAACACGCTGATGAGCATGACTAATGCGACTTTTATTGGAGACCACATGAAGAAAGGCCCAGCCAGGTACAGAAAATACTCCCCTTAACTCACAGGTTTCTTTCAGAGTCTCTACTTTGATACAGTGCTTTATTTTGCTTGATTTTACTCTGGAGTTTGATGTGTATAATGGCTCTGAAAACCTTTGGTACCCAGATGACCAGAGTGCATTTCTTCTCATCATGACTAAAGCATTTTTTGTGCCAAAGCTTTTAATTGAGTTACGTAACTTACAGTGTTAACGTGATGTGGAGTTAGATTTGTGCCAGGAGGGATGAGAGGCCAGTTTTGCCCTTTTTGATGAGTTTTAGTTTTAAATAGATTAAAGAGCAGGTCAAATTCTAAACAGATCAAAACGTACAGACAAACTTTTTGTCACCAAAGAGTAAGCTAGGAACTGTAAATGAGCTGCACCATTACAGGATTGCCTTTCAAAGTTTTAGTCACACTGTCTCAGCAAATAATCCTCCCCTCCCTCTTTTTTCTCTTTTTTTTTTCCCCTTGTCTTCCTTCCTCTCCCCCTTCACGCACATCGTGTTTAGGCCGCCTCGGCCTGGCACTCCAGAGATGGCAAAAGTGAAGGCACCTCCTTCGATGTCGAGTCATGCAGCTCAAGGACAAATCAAGCAAGGTAAACGTGACTTCCTTCGGAACAATTTGATATGTCATTTCAGCTCTTGACACTGAAGTTACCACCTAACTGTCATGTGATTAAAAATATTGCTAGCTTCTGCGTGGGAGGAAGAAGGTTGATGTATGATGTTGAAGGGTCCTTTAGTAGTCTGCATTTTCTCTCTCATAAGTACAGTGGCTAGGTTTAAGACGTAGAACAACACGTGATATGAAAAGAGGGCTCACACCAGGTGAGACTTGAATTTTGCACTGGAGCGGAGCAGCGAGCAGAGCAGTGAGCAGAGCCTCCTCCAGGAGGTGGGAGCACCACGGAAGCTGTCCTGCGGGGAACGGAGGGATGGAGGAGGAGGAGGCGGCTCCTCCCTGCTTGCTCTCTAAATTAAAGAGGTGCTGTTGCATGTCGATGCCAAAAATCAAGTTAAACGTGTGTAACATCACAGTGTGGCCGTTTTAGTCATAGTGCCCAGCTCAGGAGCAGGTGCCCCATTTGAAAGAGCGGTGCGGCAGCTGGGGAAGCCGGAGCTCCCCGCACCACCTCCCGCAGGCAGGGGGCACGAGGGCTGCACCAGCAGGGGGGCGTTGGTGGCTGGGGACACGTCGCAGCGTGAGCTTGGTCCTGTGTGCTTGCTGCCTGATGAAACAAAGAGGGAACGTGTACATCCCTGGTGTTACCACCGCTCTTCGGAGGTTCTCTGGGTGTAAGGCCAGAATATATGCATATATATATATGTATGCATATACACTGTAGGGCAGAAGAGCAGTGTTTTTTCTCTTTTTTTCCCAAAATGTGTTTGATTTTTCATTAATCTATAAAGGAAGTATCTTTCAGGACTCATTTGAAATTTTCTTCCTTAATTACATTTAAAAAACGACACGTAATTCTTACTGTTAGCTATTAAAACTTTGTCTTTTCAAGCTACATGAATATGAAGAAACTTACGATTTGTAAAATGGTTGCATTTTGCAGAATACAAATGCTCTGTCATTGTGGTATTTTATGGATATTTGTCTTTTATATTTCGAATATCCTTCATGTACATCCTAACTTAGACATTTAACCATGGAAGTGCTCTTGTGTTAGAAAGCTGGTAAACACAACAGGTAACTTCACACATCAAATGTCTGACTTTCATCATTCACATCCAAAAATGAGGGAAATTTATATCTCAGGAGGAAACTTATCGGCAACAGGTGTGTGTATTCTTTTGTTATTTTTTTTTTGTGATCTGTGTTTGGAAAGGGTAAGTCAGTTTCAAGAGTGATGAGCATAAAACTTCTTTTCAGGATCAGAGGCGCTACATAAATAGAGAAGTAGCAGTCAATAATGAAAAATAGAAATAAAAATAAAAAATCAGGAAGAGCTGCTGTTTCAACACGTGGATTTATTTTCCCAGCCACTTACTTTTCTTTGAAAGGTTTGTATTTGAGAGGTCAGGATTTACCAGAGATGGTGTCTGTATGGCAAATTCAGTGGCAGAAAAAACATATTTCTCACAGAGGATCTGAGTTTCTGTTTTTAAGGGTACAGTTACATTGGGGTTATCCTTTCCCAAGTGAAAACTATGTAATTTTTCTTAGAAATAGCTTTGCTGTTTATAGTTGTAGACATACTTCAGTTATTGAGTAGAAGTACTTTTAACATCATGAGAAAGAATTGATAAAATTAAATTCTGTGCATTGTCAAAAATACAGAAAAATACTCTTGTTCCTAACATGTTATTTTTGTGGGGTTTTTGTTGGTTTGTTTTGTTTTTCCTGTGTTTGGTGGCATGTCTTGCATGCTCCTGGGGAGAGACGAGTTTGTTTGAATGGCACCCATGGGTCATAAGTTTACCTTTACCTCCCACTGTGTGCTACTTCCAGCATCTCACCGCTCATAAATTACTAGTGCTTATTCTTAACAAATCAGTTAGTATAGATACAATTAATGCGTGTTACGACATGCTTGATCTCCATCTCTTTGACCTGTATTTGTCCTGAGATGAGCGCAGCTCCGTGCTACGCAGCTCTGGGGCCAGCTGCTTCGGTTGCAGTGATTGTTATAATTACTGACGCTTGCAGGGGGAGAACGACGACGACAAAAGAGGTCAGAAAGGAAAACTTCAAAGGCTTGGGTTTTGTTTTAAGAAAGAAAAACCAAAAACCAGTGGTGTGTTTTTTCCTAAATTGACTGGCTTCTTTTATGCAGCTACCCAAAGTCCCTTTTGTCGCGCAGCGACTGAGGCTGGTGGCGGTGTCACCGTACACGTGCCATCATGCCGCGCTCGTGTGGAAGGTACGGAAGAAGTAGCTTGGATGCAGATGTCCTGCAGCGACAAAAGAAGTTCACTGCATGAAAAGCAAACAGCCCATTCAGGAGACAATGCTTAATATGTTCAGGAGCCTGAACCCATTGTTGTTCTGCAACGGAATAAAAGCGGGGGATTCATTTGCAGATGCTTGTGCATGACATATGGTAATTTCTCTATAGGAAGGAAGTGTCAGATAGTGACCTGTAAATCCCCGCGTTGACCTCTGCTTGTAGCATGTGTGTGCCATAAGGTCTGCGCAGCTTTTCATGTGATAATATTAAGCAATGAGCATTAGTGCGAGTACAATGTTTAGAACCGCTTTTAAATTACATTTGCACCGAGAAATTACGCAGCTCGCCAAATAAATACGTCACAGCTCTTGCTCCGAGCACTTGCTTGACCCGTGCTCTTTCGTGTTTGCTTTCCTGCAGTCTTAGGCAGCGTGGTTTATATGCTGCTGCCTTATGTTCGTAGTCCTTTTTTTTGTCCATATCTGAATGGACACGTTTCGAATGGAACTACGTTCAGACTAGCCATCGGTAATACGTCTTATGGCATTTTAGATGAACAGGTGGGACAGCCCAGGTTTAAAAGGAGTTATTTCTAATTATTTTTTTTTTTTTTAATGAGTAGCACAAATTCCAAATCTATCTAGAGATGGGGAAAAACAAGAACAAAAGCGAAATTCCTATTTTCAAACTCCTAGTCAGCCGTTATGCCAAACCAAATCCCAGCTTTCCAAAGACATGCTTGTAATTTTTTGTTTACAGGTACTTTCTTTCCAAAACACGCACGTTTATGTTGGTGTATCCGTGTTCCTCTGCAGTTGCATGTCTCCCTCTCACTGGCATTGCACTTCTTGTACGGCCTAGACAGTTTTTTTAAGTTGAATATTACCACCGTTTCCTCCAGTTTTGTTTGTCATTCTTCGGTGATACTAATCTGTTTTCCAGAAGCTGCTATCCTCACTTTCCTATTTTTTTCTCTTTATTTCTTCTTCTTTCCTCTGCAAGTTGCTCCTGCTGTTTCTTCTAGCACTGAAGCTGGTCACTCTGGCTCTGACACTGCTCCTACTTTACATACCTGTTTCTTAGTAAATGAAGGTATTCTTTCCTCATTTTTTCTATTTGTCTTTTACTTTCAACTAATGTCCTTTATCATTGTTACGACATGACTTTAGTTTGGTCTATGTAGATACTTTGCTTTGCAAGATGAGAGGCAGTGGGTTTATTTCTGTGTTCTTTGCCATTAACGCTGGCAGAGGGTGAGGAGATCTGGTGTGTCTGTCTTGGACTTTCTTGAAGTTCAGTTCTCAACTGCTGTATCAAAGGCTGCATTTCAGATCTCGTTTGGTTTTGCTGTTGCCTTTGGAGGAAAAAGTCTAAGACCCTTAAAAAGTAGGGAAAATAGAAATGTCTTTTCCCGCTGGTGAGATATGAATGAAAGAAGCCGTACTACATGTGGTTTGCATTCCATTTGTGTGACATTTCCCCTGTCTCCCTTGTGGACATAGCTGCTGCTTCTTGGTACGAAGGTTCAGCCCCATCCAGAGCCTTGAGGGTCCCTTCTGGTACGAGCATGTGGCACTTGTCCGCTTTGGGGACGAGCGAGCAACAGCACTTTGTAGTTCACATTGCAAACCAAAAGGCTGAGAAATTCCGTGGTCCTTTTAAAAAGGAAAGAGAAAATCATTTCAAGTCACTCAAACTTTGGTTTTGGTGCTTATGAAAACAGAAACGATTTAGTTAAACTACTTGGGGCTTGTGTTTGTTGGTTTGCTTCTTCTAATAAATGTTTATCTACATCATGAAGAATGTCATCCTGGCCCCAGGATTGGCACAAAAAAAAAATATCAGAAAACAAAAACCAAAGAGAAGCCAACCCCTTGTATCACTATTTAAACCTTTGTTTGCTGCCTTTATTGCCAAGCCATAAATTTGTGATTTCACGCAGGAGTTTCAAGTATGAAATGATTTCTTGTACCGTCATGAAGAGCTTTATTAGTTAAAATATTTAGGTTTTTATGTTCGCTATTGCTGACAAATTAAAAATATAGATCTATATGCTTGCCTGAAGTACTTCTCAGGTTTATCAAGTCAATGTAGAGCATAATACTACAAGATTTCTTTGTGTAAAGTACATTACAAGCATTTTTATGATCCGTGTCATTTGAGCTTGATATGCTTGCCTGTACTGTTTTTAACTACATCATATTACAGCTTTATAGTATGAGTATACCTCAAGTAAGCTCGTTAAAGTAAGCTTTAGGTGGGGAGACGAGGATAGCAGACAAATGTGTGGTTTTGTGCATTTGCATCCCTTTTAAAACAGCGCAGGAAAGTTTATAATTTTTCAAATGGTAACTCATGTGCTTAGTGTCCTGTAACTGAATTATACCAAAGTTGCATGTAGGGCATTGTGTAACAATAAGGGCAATTATTGTTTGAACAGATCGCTCACATTAGTCTTGCGCTCAGCACATGGCTTATGCTGAGGAGCTTTTTTGTACATACATACGCTGAGTCGCCTCTGAAGGTTGCAAGCTGGCAGTCCAAGCCTGTGACTGGGCAGTGGTACGCTTCTGAAGTCTTTCTGTGAGGGGATGGGGAGAAAGAGGGGTACTTGTCTCAAACCAGTCCCGATTAAACACCATCTCCTGCTGACGTCGAGCTCCGAGCAGCTCTTTGGGGCGCACGGTCAGTCCCGGAGGAGCTCCTCGTGTCCTGGCACAGAAGTCTCTTGCAGTGCCTGGGGCTGGGGCTGCAGAAGGAAAGAATCTGTTGTTCTGCTCCAAATTTGTTCTGTTTATTTCTTCCCCTTCTTTCTCCCACCTTCTCCTGAAGACCTAACGTGTACCAGGCCAGTGGCCAATGTAAATTTACCTTCTTGCATTTTAAACTGAGTATCTCTTTGGTGCTAATTACGTTCACCTCGCCATTACGCTGTGTTTTAACAGGGTGGAGCCAGCTGGCTGCTATGCACTGCGTGATGCTCCCCGACCTGCTGGGGCTGGACAAGTTCCGACCTCCTCTCCTGGAGATGCTGGCCCGCCGCTGGCAGGACCGGTGCCTGGAGGTGATTTCCGTAGAGTTTTGTGCTTGGGCTAGCTTCTCTTCCTGCCTCTACTCAGTGCTCAATTCTGAAAGCCCAAACTACGTGCTCTCAAATATCACTCCACCTTCTTAAATCTTAATCTCGTTGCTATACGCTGGTGCCTTGGTTTAAATAAGAATCGACACCCGAGGGGCTTTGTTGGCCCAGGCAGGCCCCAGCACCCCGCTGGCGAGCACCCAGTGACAGCAGGGACCTGTGAGTACCCCGCTGGCCACTGGGCGTCATCCTGCTGCTGCTGGAAAGGGCAGGGTGGCGAGATTTACAGGAGCAGAGGTTTGCAGAGCGGAGATTTATGAGAGTAAACCATCAGCTAACCCGCTGGAAAGGCTCAGACCCCAGCGCCAGGAGCTTTGCACGATGCCTGGGGGACCCCCAGTGAAAGGAGTGGGGGATTTGCTAGGAAGAAGCAGAAATGGTCCATGTGTTGCAAACAAAATTAAATGTTTGAACCTTTTGTTACCTTTATTTTATTTATGCAAACAGAATGTAGCTTTATAGAACTCTTGTGTGTTGTCTTTTATTAAGCACGTTTCTCCTCGATATAAGAAGTTACCAATTTCTTTCTGACGCCAGATCCTGGAGTTGTCTATTGCAGGTTTAGGAGGTCAGTTTTCCAGTTAACCTGTTAAAATGTTGAAAAAGTGATCGTCTCTGTATTTTTGTACCTTCTGTGTGGCGTATGGTAGAAACGTATGCAGTACGTATTTTTTTAAAAATAAATTACTGGATTAAAAATTTCTAGGATTCCATCATGAATCTCGTTGGGATCAAAAAACTATTTTTTTTTTCAAGAGACTGCTGAGTTGCCTTATTTTTTGGAGCGTGTATACAGTAGTCAGTAAGTGGTTTGTCACCCAACTATTTGATAAATGACTAGTGGGCCTTAACGCTACACCTATGCTGTTCTGGCAAAAATTGTGTTGACTGTGCAGCTTTCAAAGAAGGAAAGGAGGAACGTCGCTGGATTGGGGGCTGTAGGTCTTCAGCAGGCTTGTAACTTAATTGGGAATATGCTTTTTGCTACCTGGGTGCCTGTTCTTTTGCTAGGTAGGGTGTACTTTGAGCTGGTTTCCCAAGAGGGTAATTACTTTGAAGCTAATTAGAATTGGAAGCCCAGTTACTGGCTAGCCTCAGGTGTCAAGTTGGCGTATTGCTATTCCCTGCTTGCCCACAGTTTTCTGTTTTACCTTGATCAAGTCACTTAGCTTCCTCGTGCTTAAAATCCTTTAGACCAAAAAGTAAGGTATTTATAAATGCAGTGAAATCCTCAGGTGGAACACGTGAGATGTTGATGGGGGACAAATTGTGCATGACAGTATTTTATATTTCTTGATGTAAAAAGGTTGCCTTTTTAAAAAAACTTCAGAAAACTTTTTAAATGTATATTTACCTGTGGTTTTGCTGTTCAGTCTTTCATGCTACAGAGCAGATATGTGTATCCCATTTGAAAAACAGTTTTGAAGTGATTTTTATTTTGATACTATATTCCAACATCCACACGTGATATTTAGAAAAAATACTGATTCATTGTGTATCCTGGAGTTCTGGTGGACGACTTTGGAAAGGTTATAGGGAAGGGTGATCACAAATTACTCCCACAAAACTAGAATTTTGGTGGTCTTTTGATGCGTCAGTGCCTTCTGATGCACCTCTCTTACTTTTTGTGGGTTTTGCTCAGGAAACAGCCTCTGTGGGACTGGCTCTGTGTGCTGAGAAAGGGACATCAGCCGGGGCTGGGGAGAGGTGGGACAGCTGGTTGGTTTGTGCCATCACTTCTGCTGGGACCTGGGTGGTAGACTTCATCCTCTGGTTCTCTCAGGGCAGCAGGTCTCTGGTGACTCCCAACAGAGAGGACACAGCGTGGTTTGGGCTTGTCTTATTCATGGTTATTTTGCTTCTGTATTTAAGTAAGAGAGGAATAGGGAAAAAATGAGGGTTTTCTGAAAGCTTAGTTCAGTTTTCTATCTATACGTGTTGCTTTTTTTCTTTAAGTGATGCATTTTGTTGTTCTCGCTAAATTATACTGAAAGCATCTTGATAAATATTTGATGTTTGAGTTCGTAAGACTTTCCGGTTGGTTTTATAGGTAAGAGAAGCTGCCCAGGCCTTGTTGTTAGCAGAACTGAGAAGAATCGAGCAGGCAGGTCGGAAAGAGACGATTGATGCGTGGGCTCCGTATTTGCCACAGTACATTGACAGTGTTATATCACGTAAGTAATCCCGTGTTTAATCTGAAAATAAGTGGTTGCTAGATAAAGGCAAAAAAAATGAATTTCATAAACAAACTTATGAACACTACTACAAGAAAAAATGCATTTGGGTTATATAGATCAGTTTCTGGAAATTTTCAAAGTAATTTCACAATTGTGAAATTGCTCCAAGATCCCTAGTGCTGATCAGGTAAACAGAACATTTCAGTACGTGTCATTGGCAATGAAGCGGCTTTTGCAAAGGCGATCCATGCTGCTGAGAATAGTTATCGAGGATTCATTAGGCAGTAATTTATGGTGATGGTTAATCAGGTGAGCGTGAGATTACAGTACTTCCTTTGATGTTGCAACACAGAACACTTCAGAGAAGTCTAAAACTAAAAGGTAAGGGGCTTTAGGGTGTTAGAAGCTTAAGCTGGTTTTGCAAAGTGCGTGTAGAGCGCAGAAGCAACAGAGATGTCTTGCAGTGCTCTGCCAAGATGCCTGAAATTGTCCCAGAAGTGCATCAAGAATGAGAGCTGTTCCTTTTTCATCTCTCTTGCAATTTATAAAATGCAAGATAATGTAAAACTGAAATTTATTAATTTTAAAAAACTGTAAGTCACTTCACACAGGCCTCTGCACAGTCTTTTTTTGGTAACTGGCTGTTCACGCTAACCTTCTGACTTCGCTTAGATTACATCTGCTATTACCAATTCTTTTGAATCATTTTCTCCTACTCTGACAGATTTCCTCTGTCAGATTCCTGTCCCTCTCCTGATGCCACCTGTGTTAACACAGTCACCTTTTTATTCACTGGGCCTACTTCCTTTGGATATTTAGTAGAAGGCAACTTAAAATACTGCTATGAATGCAATTCTGTAACGCTACTTCAATTATTTAATGTGGTTTTAAGAGAAAACAGCATTTTTCATAACAATTATTTTCTAACATCTTCATGTCCTCATTTCTGTTTTTTTATTAGTTGATTGTGTGTTAACTGAAGAAATCAAATGCATTAAAGCAGTACAAATTAAAAATCTTAAACTGTGAGATGAAACAGTTTGTAGTTTTGTCTGATTATGGACTTAACTGGTTTTATCTTAAAAATCAGCTGATTCCTTTTGATAAAATGCTGTCCATTAAAACATTGCACTTGTAAGTGGAATGAGACAGGGAATTTATTTTAAATACTTTGCTTGCAACCTGTGAAAATCGCTTACATTTCTGAATGATTGGCCTTATTTGGAACAGTTGGTTGATGGGCAGAGAAGGGTTTTAACAGAATTTAGTATTATCAAGGGCACGTAAGTCTGCTGTGTACCTTGAGCCACTACATGGAAATATGTATTTACCAAAACATTAGGCTTCTGACTAACTGTGCACATGTCTTGAATTAATACTGTGCTATGCAATATAATATTCCTTCTCAAAATAAAATCAATCGTTACTGACCACTGTTTAAACTGTTATGTTTTTCTCCAGAACAGCTATTTTCATTTTATTTGTTGATAATAAAGCAGAGATCGTCCAGGCTCTAAGAATCTATTCTTGGAAGATGTGTCAGCCTCACAAGATGCTCCGTTCAATTATCTGTCTAGAAACTTGCCTTTATAGAACAACGACACAACAAAAAGATATAAAGAGATAGAAACGCACCTGCCATACATAACAAAGCAGTAAAAAATTATATTTTAAAGGATGAGAATGTTTGCTTTTAAGCAGTAGACATTCATTTTTCTCAAGATGTGATTCTTTTTCTACTGAAGAATGTGGTTTCTATTCAGGGAAGGATCTCTATTAAATACCAATTGATTTTTGAGAGATGTGTAATAATCTTATTAAATCTAAATTGAATGCATAAATTACATGGAACACAGTGTTTTCAGGTGATGTTCGGAATTTGTTGGTGAGGCTAAGCTGTTGTTAATTACAGCCTTTAGCCATGTAGCATTTGCCTTATTGCGGGGATGTTGCTGCGCAGTTAGGCGTGCAGCCAGGCAGCAAATAATAAGTGTTGTACGTACATGCCAGAGAGCCTCGATTCGTACTGATAGGTCTTTGTGCCATTCAGTATGTTAGGGTTTATTTTTTAATTGATCCTTTTCTGAGGTCGGTTGTGCTCAGTTTGTGGAATACAGCTGTAGTTGCCCTGCAGTCTTGGGGGTAGCTGCTACAGCAACTGTTGATTACTCATTTCTTTCCTCTGGAGTAATGCTGAATGACCTTGTTGGGTGCAAGGTTATGGGCATAATTGTGTTGTTGAAGTGTGTATAAACTATAAACAATTCAAGTATGCATACAGCAGTATTGGGGATTTTTACTAATTACTAAATTAGGATAAGCTTATCTATCAGAACCAAGAAGAAAGTTTTAAAACAGGAAAAAATAGAGAAATCAGCTGAGGAGTACGGCTGAATGAATGACTTGAATGTTAATGTTCAATATCATTAAAACACTGATACTGAAAACCTGTGAAACAGATGATGAGTAGCAAATTGGAATTCATTTTTTTTACATTAGCAGTGTTGAAAACTCTATAACTTGAACCAAGTTTGTGCTTCTCCTGAACGGCAGGGCAGAGATGGCATTTAATAGCGTTATTGTCTGCAAGAGCATACACGAAGATGCTGACATCCTGAAGAGGAATAATAATTGTGGTATCAGAAAGGACAAATGAAATAGTTACGGAACTAAAAAGCTTGCTCTTGCGGATAGGGAGTGAAGTATACAGATGTTTCCCTACTCCTAATACAGAACATGATAAAAGAGAATACCTTTTTTAAAAGGCCTGGGAGGAACTGAAGAGGATAAAAATAATTTAAATGGCCAAAATGGATGCAGTGGATTTCTGAAAAGCGTAGTTTTGTGCTAGAGAGCCGAGCAGAAGAAATATGATGGATCAAGAAATAGCACTTTGTTTCTTTCATCCTCCACTTCTCCCTAACTCCCCTCTTAATAAAGGAGTATAAACTATTATCAGTATATTTGTGTCCAGCACTTCTTACTGTTTTACCATAGTTCTGATGTTCATTTTTTTCTTATGTTCTTATATTGCTTTCTTTGGACATAGCAGGTTCCCTTTTAATTGAAGCAAATGCTAATCACCAATAGAAGCTTGCTGCTTAGTCATATGCACTTAATTGACTCTTGAATGTCTCAAGTGTGTGGTGCTAGCAAACAGAGATGAAATCTTTTCCCCATTTGTATATTCAACGCACAGATCCAATAGCAGTTTGGAACATGACCTTACCCAGCAAGATCAAGCTAACTCTCGTGTCTCCCAGCTTTTTGATGAAATGTGTTTGGGAACTTGAAAGGCGAATTTGCACAGGATTATCTTTAAATAATCTTTTAACTAATGCAAGAGAGAGTATTGAGAGCAATAGAGGTACAAATTTTAGAACTTCTGTTTCAGTCACACTGCCAGTTACTTCAATGAAAAAGTACGTGCTCGGCCAGGTTTTATTCCCATACCTGTTTCTGCATTTTGATGAACACAGGAAAATGTGAGCTGGTACCCCAAAGCGTATTAAATATGGCAGCTTAGGAAACTGTTTCACCAAAATTAATGTTTATTTAATTCAGATGTTTTTGCAATGTATGGTAACGTTTGCTGAAACAATAAGTCTTTGTATTTAGTAACATATTTGTAATTTTTTTATTATATTCTCATGGATTCATTTTTCTATTGCTGCTCAGTAGTTAAACGTTAAAAATGCAAGTGTGTTTTTTTTTGTTTTTTTTTTTTAACACTGTTTTTAATTGGTTTGCATACATTTATGCATGCAGTTTGTATCTGATGTTCCCTGACAACCTGGCAATCAGCTGAAAGTGTTAGGATTGAGTGTGTAAAATACAGTTACGGTCTCCGTACCTCTGTTGTGATTTTATTCTGCAGTTTTTCATCTCACAGGTATTTTACTCAGTCAAGGTTATGTTTTGTTTTACATCTGTCAGATTGTCTCATTATTCATTAGTTTTTATAAGTTTGTTTACCAGTTAATACTTTAACAGCTCTACACTGTACAATAATTGATTCTTCTTAAGGTGCTACAATTTTTTTTATCCTCTAAATCACTTCGATATGAATAGTCTTTAAAATGACATAGGAGACTTAATGGAGTAATAACATGTTCCTGTAGATCTATTACGGTCATTATAGCGCTGGGAAGTGCATTTCTAATGTACTTCCAAAGCTTTTTCACTTTTAATCTCCGCCAGAATATGTTAATTTGAAGACTGCAGCATCCTATGTTGCCTTCTGCAGAAATGCTTGAATCATTTAAATACATGCTGAGGCATGACAGAAGGTGAAGAGGGACTTAGTCGTGCTCCTGTAGCCATGTTAAAGGCAGTAGTTGCATCTGTAATGAAGGTTTGAGAGAGCAGCTGATTATAAAACTTCATGAAGTCTTGTGGCATGGCGGTATCTGAGTCTGGTTAGCCCAACCCAAAAGATATTGCCTGTTTTTCACAAAAATAAACCTTTTACGAGAAAGGTGGGGGCACAGAAGACTCCACACATGGTGTCCTCTATTCATATTTCTCCCTTCCTGGCTTCATCTTGGGTTGAAGCATGACCTTGGTGGTCTAAACATGCTCAGATATCTCACAGTCAGTGCAAATGTGCACATAAAAATTAGAGAAGAGAAAGACGTTTTTTGGGTGGAAATGGGACAGGACAGGACACTTCCCTTTATGAAGTAAGTGAGCCTTAAAAACTGTTATTTCCTGCTACATCTAGTTATTTATTCATTTGACGGTGGTGAATTATCAGGTGAGGAACGGGAATTCTTGGATTAGAGATGAGTATCTTCTGATCTTTGACCGCTACCTGTTAAATGTATTGCAAACAATGAGAATACCCTGCTGAATGTCAAATAACACCTTCCTTAGTTTTTTGTAAATGTTGACGCCAAACATAGACATGAAACTTGTAAGTGGCGTGGTTGTGGCAGTCACTTAGTGATACTGTTTGTACATAGGCAACTGCAGTAGTCTGTGGTGCACGCACTTAGACTATATCCGTGACCTATTTTACTTCTTAATTCTCTCTTTTTGGTGATTATATTTTCTTAGGGTCAAGGGCTGTCACACGTTAATAATAAAGAGTGTTAAGTTAACACCTGGCGTTATTCACATATTTGGCAAGTAATTAATTCAGAATTTTTATCCATCTGTAGTTAGTGTACTACAAATTGTAATTAAATAATTTGGGTACTAAGATCATGAGTGAGCAAGAAGCTGCCAAGGTGTCAGAAAGGAAATGTACTAAATGCCTGTTTAAAGGAAAGATGAGGAAAGCCAGGAACTGGAAATACGCCTGGTTTGTAACTGTCACCCGTGTGTTTTCTGCTCATTTTATGCAGATAAGGTGAGGTTTTTGAGGGGGAGCACACAAAGGGCAGGGCAGGGTGTGTGGTCAGTGCCAGAGCTGCTGCCAGGCCTGGGAGTTGTCCCCAAGCTCCCGGACTGTGTGGGGCTTCCGTGGGCCTGGCAGCAGCTGCTGGTGTAGGATGGGTTTTTTGTCAATTTAAGCATCAAGAAGATTTTGGTTTGGAACGTATAGGCCAAGAAAACAAATTATTTATTTATGACTTATTTTCTGTCTGGTACACGATGGATGGAGTGAATCTCTGCCCAGCCACGTAATCATTTCAGCACCCCAGAGTCCACCCTAAGGCATCCTGCTGGAAAAGAGGTCCATTAGCTCTGGCTCGGCACATGACGGTTGTCATCTTGTGCTTCGGGTTGATTCGGAGCATCGGCAGAACTTTGACCAGCTCGGAGTACGCAATGTAGAAGTGCCCAGCATCTTGCCAGGGTCCTGCTAAGCGTTGGTTTCGTGGTGTATTGGAGCAGGATGGAGCCCTTCAACAAGTGCTTTTTGTATTTGTAGGTGGTCATCTGCCAGCTTCAGCTAACAAAGCAAAAACGTGAGCAGTGCTCGGTTTTGTTCTCATTCCGTGGTTACTTCATGTAGGGCTGTAGGTCTCTCTTAACACGGAGATCAGTCAGCCTTTGGGAAAAAACTACTCATTGTAGAAATAAAAAGGCGGGGAAGGCATGTCTGACAGCATACATTTATTATTTACTGGATATTCTAGCTGTTGGAGTCTGAATAAGAATATGTAATACAGAGGTGCTGAACAAAAATAGTCCGGACTTTGTCATGATTAAGTGTTCTTTTCATAGGTGTATTAAAAAAGTTGTTGCTATCCTACAGGAAGACTTTTCATCATTCTGGCTGAAAGTGATTGCTTTGCTCAGTGTGCACCATATTTATTATGTTATCCCCTCTTTGTTTCTAAGCAGCCAGCTGAGATGTCTCAGTGAGAGAATCGCGGCTCTGCAGGGTAAGCAGCAGGACCAGGTGGATTCTTTCTGAAAACTAAGTTCCCATTTCACGTCAGTGTTTCTGATGAAAAAGAGAAAGGGAAAGCCCTACAGTACTTGCTCTAAATCCAGAGCGTGTTTATTGGGCTCTTCTTTACAGACAGTGTTCAGCCATTAAGCTGAAGATTATAAATACGAAATTTACGATCTGAGTTCATATCCACATGAAGCCCTGATTTGTCAGGTCGGTGCTGGATCCCAGTCCGTGTGCCACCTCAAAGCCCTTCGGTTGTGAAGGATGCCCCCGCGCCTCTCTCAGAGAAGCAGACACGTGCAAGACACAACTATTTGGAGGTGCCGTAAGCAGCCCCAAGCCGACTTTGGCAGCCGGGCAGCGTGTGGAGGAGCAGGCAGAAGGCCAGGGAGGCTTCGAGGACCACGGGTGGGAGCTCAGGGGGTCGGGCAGGTTGGGCGCAGTTACACAGCGTGGCCAAGGCGAACGATGAATCTGTTTGATTTGGGCCTTCACACCCAAAATTGGCACATCAGCTCCTCGACCTCAAATCAAATGTTAACAGATGTGTAGGCGATGCCAAGAATTGGAGGTGGTTTAGCCATTGGTATTTTTCGGGCTCCCACACGGAGGAAAGCAGTCCTGCTTTCAAAGCCTCATTCATGTCCTGTCTGCTGAGGTTGTCATGCAGCTGTACATGTTTGCCACGGCTTTGCGTGCTCCTTCTTTTCCCAGCATGAGATTATTTCCGTATCGTCCATGGTGGTTTGCATGAGGAAGGGTTTCCAGGTAGAGCTCAAAAAGGGAACATTTCTTCCTCCGTTACCTACTAATGTTAAGAGCAAGGACTGTCTTCGATGTACAATGAATTCTGCAAAGTGATTTTTAAGGGATTTTTTTGCTGAGTATTCTGTTCATGCTTTGTTCTTTGTTTTTATGGAGACCAGCGTAACATTTCTCCAGGTGCCGAAGCAGCCATTTCACAGGCTGCGTGCGGTGGAGCCCCCGAAATCTTCTGGTAGTGGGTCTGGCCGCTAAGCAGCGGGGAGACTGATGTATTTTTAAATATGTGATCTTACTGCAGATAGGAAAATGGTTACTATGTCTTTAATGGAAAGCAAAAGGTTATCTCGCCATGGCCTTTGTGTGCATGTGCTGATGTGGTGGAGGCAGCAGACAGGCAGTGTGTGCGGAGGGGCTGGGGAGCGGGCCGGGATCGATAGGAGCGGTGTGAAGGGAATTAATGCGAGGCAGGCAGGCTGTCTGTCAGCGGGGCTGCGGGGATGCGGGGCAGCGCTGGTGAGTCACTGCAGAAATCCGTTTTCAATAAATTCCGTCTAGAAATTAAGTATAGACACTTGTGTTGCTTCCCATATTGCTAAAACCCCATTCATCCAGGTAGATGCTTGTAGCAAATTGTTGTTTCTTTTAAAGTGGAAATCCTAAATAATGCAGCAGCGTGAAATTAAAGCCAGAAAAAATTATTTAAACTTCTTCAAATAATAATCCATGTTATCCCTGGAAAAAAAAACAAATATGGTAAGTCTATAATAACAAATACTATGTCAGTTTTATTAATATATTCCTGGTAGATATATATCTCTGCTAGGAAGTTTTATTTAAAGCCAAATTAATTGAGTAAAACTTAATTAAACTTCCATTGATTTAAATGGGAGTTTTCGTTGAGTAAGGATACTTTGATTGGACCCCAAAGACTTTGGTATTTATACGTCTGGTTGATCATTCTACTCGCGCAAGGTTTGACTTAACAGAGCACAAAGAATTAAATGCAATAGATCTGCATTGCAACGTTTTGATATATTAAATGAGCGGTTTTATGATGCTGCAGCAAAGAGTTGTACATTTCTAAATGGTGTAAGTTTCTAATATGAGTGAATCTTGCCTAATTTTCCAATGTTTCCTAATATTTCAACTGGCTTATTTTTAATACATTCAACTTTTTTATGACCTTTTTACTTCTAAACCTGTTTCTAAGACAACTTTGGTAATTTTTGATGAGTTATGTAGAAGGCATTTGTGTCCAAGAATACATGTTCCTTCTTACTAGATTTTCTTTGAAAGGAAGCAATAATTTATTGCCTGAATTATTTTTGCAACTGTTATTTTTCTCCCCTTTGTTTTTATCTGTACATTGTTTTTTAGGGAATGTTTAAATCCATTTAATCAGAATGATTGTACTTAAAATTTTATTTTAATTGTATATAATTGTAATAAACTTGAAACTTTTCATATGCTGAGCTTGAAACCAACTCAAGCAAAAGCACTTTCTTCCTTCCACTGCATTATTACTAGTCTTGCTAAGCACCTTAGAAAGATGAAGCACATCTAATACAAAAGTTCAGCCTCTTTTCAGTAACTCAGGGATAGAAAGCAATGAAAGAAGCGATGCAGTAACTAAAAAAAAAATCAAAGGCTTTGAGTTTTGACCCAGCCTAAACTTACCTTTTAGGGACAGCTGGACCCTTGGCTCCTACTGACTGGAGTATTTAAGCACAGAAAATGCACCCCCTGAGATGAAAGCTCATCAGTAGAGGCTTCATACTGCAATTTTCAAAAGCATGCAAACTCTGTACCCTTCTCTGTGTGTGGAAGGAAATCAAAGAATTTTAGACTATGGAAGTGATATTTAGGAAACAGCTGTATGCTTGCTGTGTCTGCAGAGATTACCAGCATCTTGTGTTAACCAGAATGCAAAATGCGAAGCAGGTGCTCCTCTTTTCCCTTCAGCACACTAACCAACTCCAGTGGGTATTTGCAAGTAGCACTGTTAGGAAAAGTTGGTGGTGGAAGGTGAAGAGCAAAAAGTATTCTGACAAATTGGTGCTGGAGCCCTGGTGTCCTTACTGAAGCTGGTAAAGACCACACTGGGTGATACCCATGAGCTGGAACAGCTGCATCGTAGCATTAAACTCAATTTTTAAAAGTGTCCTGAATAAGGTTCACGTGCAATTTGTAATTGCATGAGATCTCTGCGCAGTCCTGCCAGCATGCTTAATGAAGTGATAGGCTATTGATTGGCAGTGCGTCCCAGCCTGGTTTTACATTTATTGTCACTGCTTTTATGTGTGTTGACATAATGAGAAGGACACTTGGAAAGTTATTAAAAGTTACTAGTTGCTCTATAAAGAGGTAATGTCAGAATAAGAGTTAGAATAGAAATTGCTTTGTCAGGCAATCACTGTTACCAGAGTGTAAGTATTACTTTGCTGTGAGTACTTCATATTTATCAACTGTACTAAAAAATAAAATGTAGCATATTCATGAGAATGTTAAAGACTCGGGGTTAACCGGCTTTGGGATGTGGATTCACAAACTTCTGTGTATGCAGCCGACCCCCTGGGAGAGAACCTTCCCTTGTGATTTATGATGCTACCAGCTCCTTCTCATTTATCAATCAAATTTGTATGTTTGGAGAGACGAGCCATTTGTTACATGAAAACTACTCAAAGCTGCAGTAACACCTGTTAATATTTTCATAAAGAAGATTTAAAAACAGCAGAGAAGCAGCAAGCACCGCAGGCAGTTCTTCGCCCAGTGCCAGCTCGGGGCAGTGCAGAGCTGTTCACCTTCCCGAAGGCAAAGCCATTTCCAGAGACTTCATTTCTTCTTGAAGTTTGGTTGGTGCTGACAAAGGGCCGTGGTCCTTTTTTAATGGGGACTTAATGCCTCTATAGCTGGCAAACCTAACGCCACAATCAGTAAAGCAGCAATCTCGTCATATAATAAGATTTTTGATAGTATAGGCTGACATAAAGGGGGTATCGGGGGGAAAGAAATCTTATCAGGGCTTCTTGTCAGCCTGCTCTTTTAGCTTTCATAAAGCTCTTTGGGCAGACTATTTGTGAGGCTGTACTTTTTCACCCTTAGCAAAACAGTTCTTTTGATAATGCCTTGATTGAATTGTGGTAAGGGCTGTAAGGGGCTAATTAAAGATCACAGCCAGGCAGCGTACAAACCAGTGAATTATAACTCGAATCACGTGCTGCTGGTACGTGGCACAACTTGGTGTCCATAATGTAGTTTCCAACAGCAATTAACTGATGTGTCACAGCCAAAATGATGTGGAAGGACTCGGATGAACGTAGCCTGCAGGTGGTGTGGAAACAGCCCTTCTTCGGCGAGAGATGGGCAGTAAGGGGAGAGGGAAGGGGAGTCCTGCTGGAACTCCTCTGTTACTTGGCTAAGTATGTTAGCTTTTGGCTAAAGATTTTAGTGTATGCGTGTCTGATATTTCTAATTGTGCTAGAAGATGCCATAAAAAGAAGAAAACGGGATATTTACATTGTGGAAAAGGTTTTTAAGAGGTAGGTTTGTGAAAACTGCACAGAGCGCTAAGGAAAGTCAGAACATAGTTGCCCTTTGCTATATCTATGTTTCATAGCATTACGTTGAGTCAGAAGGTAATGTGTGTTTGTTTTTTTTCCTAATGGAAGGATGTTATCTACCACAATCACTGACTTTTGTGATTTTTTCAGCTGGAGTTACCACGGAAGCCATTCAAACTGCTACAGCAAGCCCAGATGCGTTGGGAACAGAGGCAAAAGTGCAAGAGGAAGAGCACGATCTGGTCGATGACGACATCACAGCAGGTGAGCACTGCCCTGTGAATACGCTGGTTTTTTACATACTGTGTACCGTGCAGAAGGGATGCAACACTTTGTGCCCATTTTCCCTTACTTTTCGTGAGAAAATGAAATACTGAGGTGTTTACAAAGGAGTAGGTGCTATTAGAAATAAAATGAAGCTATTCAAAAGTAAAAAATGCAGAGCTCTAGGCAAAAACTAAATACCTGCTTAACTGTAGCTACTGTACTATTAACATGTTGCTACTGCAAAATATTTTCTATAAAATCATTATATTTCACTGTATTTGGGGCTTTTTAGTCTGCTTGCAACTGGCATGCTTAGCTTGTAGTTCCTGAAGAATAAAGGTTGGTTCTTTACAGTTATCCCTTAAATGATTTAACTTGGTGAAAAATCTAATGCAAGGGTGCTACCACCATAGTCTGCTTCATTGAACTGAGGTTTTCAACATGAAAGAGCTGTTAGTTTGTCACACACAGAATTCAAGCGTGGTTCAGTTCTAGAAATACCAATACAGCTTTTGCCATTGTTGTAGTTCATTGTAAACTGGTAGATGAAGATGGGAGTTGCGATCCCTCAAGGCATATTCCAAAATGACAGACCATACAAAAATATGCATTTAATTATAAGCAGTTTATCTTTTGATTTGTTTCTTCATGCTTATTTATGCGGTGCCATAAGGAAAATATCTGTGTGCTCAATATCAATATCCTCAGAATCTGAATGACTCCAGTATGTATTTTAGCATAGCATACTGCAGATTATAGAGCACAAAAGCTATCTTTTTTGACTGAGCTTTTTATAGATTTTTGTGAAAGTCTGAAAGAAAACTATTTATTTCTATTGACCAGAAGACAGTTAGTATGACAGATCGAGTTTTGGGTCAAGTCTCTGGTTGAAGGTGACTGAGACAAGATTCCTGCTGGTGGAAGAACAAACTGCTTGGAACAGAGAGTATTAACACGAGCTATTTGTAAAAAGCTAACAGGAAATAGCCAAGGGGGAGGGAGAATGCTGGGGGTGCCTTAAGTGGCTGGGGGAACGTGTAGGATTCATCAGGAAACAACAATGAAGAGAGGCTGAAAAAAATAGAAATAAAAAAATGGGAAAAAAAAAATAAATAAAAATAAGTTATTGAATAGGCTCCAGGTACCCTGGAACACAGATCTTCCCAGTATGTCCATCACGTGTTGTTTCAGAAATGTAGTGTCTACCTGGTTCCACATCTGTTGGAGACCTTCTGGATCCTTTTCTGGAAGCTGTAGTGACAACGGTATTATGAACAAGTGGGTGTTGTATCTGGGGCAGCAGTCTCCCTCTTTGATGTCTGATGTTCTTTCCAGAGAAAAGAGAATGGAAGGAGGGTGCTTTAATGGAGTAAGTTCCAAGTGATGTGCATTTTCTTGCTACGCTCTAGACTCTTATTAAGTTCTGAGCTTTTCAGAAAGCTGTCTGCTATGTTGCTTGAATCTGAAGATAGCAGCCATTTTCTTTACAGAAAAAATACTATTATTAAAAGGAATCGAGCTTTAAAAACTATATCCCAAGATGAAATTTCAGTCAACAGTTGAATACAACTACATTAGTGTTTGTAGATTATTTTTTTAAAAAAGTTTTAATTCAGATAATTTAAGCTTCACCTTGTCATCTTAAAATATGATGCAGCTTCTTTCTATAGTGGTCCTCTTAACGCTAATATTTATTGATCTGACTGCACAAAGTAATACTAGTGTGCAGTGGTCAACAGGATTTTTTTTTTTTAATTAAAATTGGGATTCACCAAATGCCTTCATTTATTCAAAATCATTTTTAAAAAGGCTCACTTTCATGTCAGTACTTTTAGAGATTAAATCATTTTAATTTAGCTGGCAGAAAATATTTCAGTAACACACCGCAGTGCCTATTAGGCATTTAAAAACATGCAAGCAGGAGGTATTTAGAAAATAGGGTCTGTCTTCAAATGCATTGACAAGCCATGCAAGAATTGTCTTCCAAAGTAGTGATAGCATGTACTGTTATCTTCAATACCTGACAGGCTTGTCTGGGTAACTAAAACTAGGGCAAATATTTTGCTGAAACAATTCACATGTGGACAAAAATATTTTTTGCTAATTGGACATAAAGTCCACTGACTTCAGTGATCAGAATTGGGCCATTCATCATGATGGCAAATTGTCTTTTTAAAAATTTTATTTTTTATTAAATATGTTTTAATTTTCTAGTTTGCAATCTATTTTGTAACCTGAATATAACTTATGGACACGTCCACTTAACTTTAGAGCCGCACACACACGCGCTGCCCGAGCACCAACGTGCGTCTCCAGCAGCAGAGAGCAGGGAGCAGCGCCGCTCCTCGCGCTGGGGGCTGCTTGGAAAATACTCCCTTTCCCCATGAAAACACAACCAGCCTCAGCCGAGCACGCTCTTACATACGACTCGTGCGTTTTGCAAGGGTTGTTATTTCTGATATATTCTGATAATTTTAGCAGCTGTGGTGGTGCACGTGCAGAAAGTTACATAGAAAATAAAAGCTCAGTTTTATACTGATAACGTTTGTCAGCCTGAAAGTTTAATCTTTCAAATCTTTCCCTTCAATATTTCTAGGTCTATTTTCTTGCATAATGATTAGTGTTTTTAAGCAATATTTATCCGCTAACTAGTGAAATCAGAAGCAAGAAATATTGCTAGATTAAGCCATATTCTAGTTAAAATGGCCCTGAATCCATAACAATATTTGTCTGTATTGTCTTAATGATTCAGCAGTGTATGACTGTGATTTTTTGATTTATCTTTAATCTGAAGGCACCATCACTGCTGTTGAAGTGCCGCAATACATGCAGTGTATTTGCAGAGATTTCCAGCATTTTCCCATATTTCAAGTAACACTTATTTTACGCCCAATATCTAGATATTCTGATGTTGGCAGCATCTAACTACTTCCAATAGTTTTAATTCCTGAGCAAAGCATTATTTTTTGCTGTAGAGTATTACAATTTTTAACTCGAAGGCTTCCACGGTAATGAAAGAAAAATATTTCAGCTGTGTACTAAAAGTTGTGTACTGCTAAGTTACATACTGTGCTTTTTGGTGCTGCTGTTTTTCTCCTATTATTATTTTTATTGATGTATTGAGTTTTGGGACTGCTCTGGTGGTTTCTTTCCATTCTCTCCCCTCCTGTTGGAGCTGGCTGTGGAGGCAGCAGCGACAGGTGCCACTGCCCATTGCTCCCCTCCCCTCAGCAGCCAGGCTTCCACTGAAAATTTGGTGTGAAGTGGAGGTGCACAACAAATGAAACCATCTGCCATCCCCAACAAACAAGCCAGTGGCCCACTGTTCAGCACAATGAGGGTGCCAAAAGAGTCAGTCTCTGGATAAAGTTCCTGCTGGGCTGCTTTTAAGTAGGTTAGACCAAACCTGAGCACCTTCTACAAACCCTGTCACATACGTTTTTCCATCTCCAAAGCCCACCACAGAGAGATCAAAGAAGCTTTTAATTTGTATTTAGTAACTCGCTGGAAAACCATCTACCATGTCCTGTGCTGACTGTTGTGTAAAACACCAGAAAAATTAGATTTTGTCAGCTAAAACAAACTTCGTCCTTTTCAGATGCTAATTAAGAAAATAGAAAAAACAGATACTCATCTCTCTCATTTGATCTTTTCTGTTACAACTAAAAATGGAATGTGGATGCACAGATAGGAGTTATTTAACACGTGAGTGCTAATTTTTAATGGAGTTTCTGTGTGTAGTAACAGGAATTTTGAAGCACCTTGAGAAATGTATTTAATTGATGGATAATTGTATAAAAAGTTAATCAAGAATCTAGTTTCCTACCATTTGTCGTTAGCTGTCTACAAGAAAGCATGAAACTGTAGGTAAAATACTTTTAAAAACAGCACTTTAATTTTTAGGAAGCGTAACTCATGTAGAAGCACAGGCTTTTTCAGCAGAGCTGCACGTCTCTGAAAAGACGTGGGCATCTGCCATCGAAGCAGATGTCACCAGCAAACGCCATTGAGAAATCTGTTCCCTGCGAGTGGGTTACAGGCCGGACATCTGTCGGAATGGCATATGTCAGTGCTGGGACGGTGCCGCGTGTGTTCCTGAAGTGCTAGCTCAGGAGAACTGCTCTGTTTGGGCTTTCAGGGTGGTTTCTCGTTGCTGGAGGAAGCGTGCAGCAGGGTAGTTAAAAAGATAACTTCTCATTTATTTGGGAATACTTCTTGGTATCTGTATTTATCTGATGCACAACTTTATACTAAGCATCACACAATGTACTAACTAGCATCAGTCCTTGCACAGGCTTATTTCTTATGTGACGTCAGGAAGCATTCGGCATCACCGTGTGCATTGTACATCAGCACTTCGTAAAAATCAATCTGGGACTCGTCCGAAACTCTTTTGTCTGTTCCGGTGGCAGATGTCTTCATCCAGCTCTGCGCAGTCTCCCTTTGTGCTGTTGTTACTTTCGGAAAATGTTATTAACTCGGGAAAAGTTAATTCTCAGTGTCTTAGTCAAACATTTATACCTTCATTGTGTTCTTCTGACTGTTTGTCTCTTCTCAGTGGTGTTAGGTAGAAATACTTCCAACTTGGTGTTTTCATTAATTTAATTAAAGACTTAGATTGTTACAGTCAAAAGAAAAATATTTAGATTAATCTGTTCAGTTGCAGAAGTGGGGTTTTAAGGAGGCAGAGGTCACAAAAGCAAGCCTTGGTGCTGACACCCAGCATTTCCAGAGACACACGTAGCGATGAGCAGTTCAGGCTCAGGCTTCCCTTGATCCGCCTCAGGAAGTTTCGCACCTACAGTGCTGGCAAGGTTTAAGTGTCTTGGGACAAGTTAGCTGTAATCGTGGACCAAATGCTTTAAGGAGCTGTTCTGCTGTTAACGTGTGTAGTGTCCATTGTTTCTAGCAGCATTTACTTGTGTATATTAACCATGTGTCTGTGGAAGACTGCTCTTGTGGGTGTAGCCATAAGGAGCCTAGGAATCGGGAATTTCCACGTGGGTATTACTTTCCAAGAAGCTGTGCTGGTTAGTATATGAATAATTTATCTGATGACCAAGATATCATTAAATAGAGTATACTTCTTTAATGTTTCCTTTAGTCTTGGAAGCCAGTTCTGGCTGGGATTTGGAAAGCTTGGTTTTGTTTTAATTTAAGTTCACTGGGCTGTGTATCCTGATGTCTCTGCCTACAGTTTTGTGCAACAAGTACGTTGGTTTTGGTCTGTAATCCTGTAAGTTAACTGCAGAATTTATGTAAGAGAGAGAGGTCATGAAGACGTCCAGGGATGGGGACTGAGCCACTTCCCTGGGCAGCCTGTGCAATACCTCACAACCCTTTCAGTAAAGAAATTTCTCCTGATATCCAACGTAAACCTCCCCTGGCACAACTTGAGGCCGTTTCCCCGTCGTCTTATCCCTTGGTGCTTGGGAGAAGAGCCCAATCCCCACCTCACTGCAGCCTCCTTTAAGGTAACTGTAAAGTATGGTAGGGTCTCCCCTGAGCCTTCTTTCCTCCAAGCAGAACAACCCCAGCTCCCTCAGCTGCTCTCTCCCCAGAAAACCCTCCAGGCCCCTCTCATTTCTTCATGCTCGCCTCACTCCACCAGCCGTGTACGAATGGCAGTGCTTTTAAGAGCTTTTAAGTTCAGAAGACCCGTTCCTGTTGGTGCTGTCTGATCTCATTTTATTCTAAACAAAACAATTTTTCATGAAGATGGAGATCTGAAATGTATAGCAGGTTTTTTGTACCATTTTTATAGTTGCTGTTCTTAAAGCATTTTTATACCCTTCTACTGGACAGATAATTTTTCCAGCTAGTAATTCAGAGCAGCACTTATCTAAGTGGCATATGGAAAACGCAACAGAAGTTTTAAAAAACAAACAAAGCCCAAACAGCCTAACAATAGCTTGTATTGGAAATGGCTTGTTTTCGCATTTCAGCTATCTGAAATTGTTCAAAAACAAAGTGTAATGTAAGCCATCCTGACCTTTGCTATGAGATCACCGTTTCGGTAGTACTTTGTATATGCAAAAGCTTTGATTTTACCTACTTAAGCAAGAGAGAAAAAGAGTGAAGCTCATACTTTTCGTTCTTTTACCAGGCTGTGCACTTGGATAAATAAATAGATGATCTAAGATTCAATAGGCCAGTTGCAGCATATAATAGCTATTCAGAGGCAATTAAACTGCCTTTTTTCATGCCGGCATGTGAGCGTGCCCTTTCCCAACCTTCAACTTGATTTGTGGTGATTCAAAATTAACTTAAAAGTCTTGTTTGCTGACAGCTTAAAGCTTAATTGACTGAAAGCCAAATAGAGTGCGTTCCGCGTTCAGCCCTCGGCGAAGCCGTGCGCGCCGCGAGGCAGCGGCTGGGGGCCCTGTGCCTGGCTCCGCACCGCCGGTGCTGTGCACGCAGGCTCGCGCCCGCTGCGGGGGGCACGGAGCTGCTGGGGGGCTGCCGGCCGTCCTGCCCTGCCGTGCCTCTTGCTGCGGAAAAGGAGAGTGATGCCTCCCTGCTCGCACTGATTGCAACGGATCAGAGGTAAATTCCGTGGCTCCAGTGGGATCTGCACCACTGTGGTAGAGTAGTGCTCTGACTCTGCTGACAAATGCAACAAATCAGTATTAAAATGTGCATCACCCATCGGTGCAGAGGCAGATCTGAAAGGTGGCTGGATGCCTTTAGCATCTCAGCAGGAACCACCTGGTGGGCAAGGGGCGTACGGTCCCGATACAACCCAAAAAGTGCGTCACCAGCCCGTTCCTGTCATCTTGGGGGCAGAACACACAGCGAATTGCAACCCCTTCCCCAGCCCCAGTCCTCTTTCTTACGCTGCTAAAAGCCTTCTGTTTCCCTGCATATTTCTGTATATGTAATATTTTCTGTAGGGAAAAGGCTCGTTTTGTTTGGGAGTGGTGATGCCCAACACCACACGCTGTTCCTCTGCAGTGCTTACTGGGGGCAAGTTCGCTGCCCTCGCAGCTGAACGGTGTCCCCCCAGCAGGGACTGATGCCAAGCATCACAGGAGGTGCCTCCAAAAATAAACACAGCAGTGGTTTTTTGTGGTTCAGAGTGATCAGTAAGTATGTATTTGATACATCATCAGGATTTGTTAAATCATTTCAAATTAAATAGTGTCTTTAGACACTGGGAATGTATTTTGAGCTGTCAAAATCAGAAAGATCTTAAAAGCAAAGTACCTGAAATTGCCAGAGGTGATATAAGTGCATCAGGAAAACGTAATCGCACCTTACGTGCTTTCTCCTGTAAATTCTTAAAGTTCCGTTCACATGGAAGTCAAATTTTAGTGCGTGAAAGATACAGAACATGGATTCTGATATTGCTCTATTTCTTATTGATTTCTTGGCAAATCATGGCTATCTAATTTTTTCTGCCTTCCTATTGATTTCCGATAGGAACAACATCTTTTTCATAAAGCGTCAGGAAAAGTTGCCATTCAGCTTCAAAATGGCTATAATGTAAAATAGTTTTATGTTCCTTTCAATAAAATCATAATCATGCTTCCGAACGTGAAGCCCAGGTTTGTATTGGTTTCATTGAAGTTTTACCGATGTCCAGGCTGATCTCAAGCTCAGGAATGGATTTCTTTAATTGACTCTCACTAACAGCTTATTGAAATCTTTTTTTGGGGGGAAAAAAATCTTATGTTTACATTTATCTGGCTTTAGTTATGTGCACATTAGCTACTCCCAATGCAAACATTAATAATACAATCTTGCCCTGTGTTGAGATATTTGGGTTGCCTGATGGAGTTGTGAATTCCGTATAATTTAATGGTAGTTATGTAAATAGTTGGAGTTGTCATACATTTATAAAGATAGAAGGTAAATATTACAATGTAATTTCCACAAGACTGATGGGCTCGTGTACAAAATGTGCTTTTCTACATGTGGTATTTGTGCAGCCACCGTTCCAATCTATTGCAGTGTAGCAGAATTCTCTGTTCTGCTCTGCCATTCCTTTTATCGCTGAATATTTCACTGTGCTGCAGCTGCAGGAACACAAAATGGGTGAGGATGCCTCTCCTCGCACTGCTAAGAGCAGAGGAAAAGAGTCAAAGACAAAATGGATTCTCTGCTGCTCAGAGGGGGGAATACAGGACACCTCGTTCAGTGTCATTAGCTTTTATTTAAAGCACGGTTAAAGCATCAGAACTTCCCTTCTTACTAGTGACGTTAAAGTGATCCTGATCAAAATCTTGAAAAGGTGTCACGAACATTTAACTGCTTTTATTTATGGCTCACTTATTTAGATAGCAGCGCAGAGGGATGCAGATTTCTGGAAACGGCAGCACAAATCTGCATTTAAAAATGAAAGCAATGAGCTCAGGGTCCAATTAATACTTCATAACCTATATTAGTGGGTTTTGGCTGTGATAGCAAACAATCCAATGTTGCCTGGTAAATTTATTCCCGAGTTATTAAATACTTCAGGCTATATGGCATTCAGTGGAATTAAATTAGTTGATGATGATGATTGCTTAGTCGAGCTTGTTGCTGAAAACACATGCATGCTGAAGAGTTCGGCTAATGGCTTTCCTTGTCTTTTGAAAGGAAATAAAACATTTTCAGCACACAGCTCACAAAGCACTGATGAGAAAAGGAAAGATAAATGGTAAGAGATAAGAGCTCAACTCTACGCCTGTATATTCAAAAAATGAAATTAGTTATTGCTTTACTTGCTGTCAGGTGGTAAGTTTATTAAATGTTTTTTGGTTTTGTGACTGGAGACAGAAAGGGACTGATTTCACAGCCTGCTACAGACGGAAGGGGACCGACTACAGCAACGCAAGTAGTTGCAGTTAGATGAAATCAGGTTGTTACCAGTTTGCTGTAGCCTCCTTTTAAAGTGATAATTGGCACTCGAATCAATGTTTCCTACAGGAAAAAAAAAAAAAAAAAGTTGCAGAGAGACCAAATAAAACCGTATGAAAGTAATTAATAAATATCATGTCATTAGCCTTAACCTGAATGCACGGAGCACACTGGCACTTCGGCAATGCCGTTCAGCTTTTCCAAGGTACAAAACATTTTGGGTAAATTCAAAGGGTATGAGTAAATAGAAAAACGACCATCTTGCACGTTTTCCTTTGGTTTCTTGCAAGATAAGGTCGAGTACATTAAACGCTCATTTGTGCAATTTTTAGGGCAGGCTTTGGCTGTGCAATAGGCTTACCCGCCGTGGGGAGTGGTGTAAGAGTTGGGTTTTTGGTGAAGCCGTTTGCAGGTGTGCTGGGACGAGGAAGCACATTGTTACAGTGCAGTGTAAACATCCCTAAGTGCTAATGAGCACGCGGCAGTCTGTACTAATGCTGAGCGGACACGGAACAAATTCAGGCGTTGAGCTTTTTAGGAAGAATGAATGATGGCTAATGATTATTTAATGACAGATCTCTGGACTGAAAGGCACTTAGCACTCAAAGTGTACTGCAAAGCCTATTTCTCAAAGCTTCCGACAGGTTTATTTGGTCTCACCTTGAGTAGAGCAGTGCTGTATTGATTTCATTGGGGTGGATTTAAACACACTATTGGCTTAAAATAGCACCACCTATGCAGAAGAAAATCAGCGCCTTAACCCTTACGGCTGCCAGTAGCCACTAGGTAGTGTTTTGGTTATAGACTAACAGAGTCCTGGCACGTTTGCTTATCCTAAATATTATTATTTTTAATTAACAAATAACGTTGCAGTTTTTCAATAATGTTTGTTACCCCCACATGCCACGTGGATAAACCCCAGCGATTTACACATAGGTTCTGACCCCAGGATACCTGCCCAGAGGTGGGCAGAGGAGTCAGGGCCCGGGATTTCACATCAGCTCTTAAATGAAACACTGAACAAAAAGTCATTTTTAATTCAAATTTTGCAAACCCTTTTTTTTTTTTTTGGGTGACTGCAAATCTTTTCTTAAAAATAAAATTAAAAAAAAAATAAAAAAGAATTCCATACTTACCTAACCAGTGTTATTATTTGCCATGAGAGGTTTTACCATTCTGTTCTCCTTCTTTCTAGGGTGCTGCAGCTGGCTAGCTGCATCAAACCATGTTACTGGCACCACAAAGGGAATATGTTATCAAAAAGCAAACCAGAAAAATGTCCTGGCTTTAATAATACAAAGCTATGTGACTTACTGATATTTAATTATTAATCTTGTCTGTTGTAAGATGCCCTCTGAAATATTAGAAAAGTAAAGTTTAAACACTTCCAGTTTTTACAGTAGTGACAATGCCCCATTATTACAAATACTTTCCTGCAGCCATGAGAAGAACATAACAAGACAGGCGTTATCAAATAAATCAGCACAGCCTGCCAGTAGGGAGGAGACCTTTTGGGGAGGGG
Source organism: Nettapus auritus (assembly GCA_011076525.1). Lineage (NCBI taxonomy): Eukaryota > Metazoa > Chordata > Aves > Anseriformes > Anatidae > Nettapus > Nettapus auritus. The sequence goes on along the minus strand of CM021797.1, from coordinate 635,128 downwards.
AGTCTTAAAAAAAGAAAAAGGAAAAAAAAGGGGGGGGGAGATTCAAGAGCAATTCTTGTGCGCATCCTTATCTAAATTTATTTTCAAGGGATGGTATCAGGTCTTCTTTCATTATATAAACATACACATCTCTTTCTAAAACGCGTGTTCCTTATCAGTGAGAACAATAGAAAATGTGCAGAAATTTTCACAAGATACATTAGTTTCTTCTTCTGTGGCTCCCTTCCTGTGTAACAGTTTGGTAGCAGATAAAAAACACAGGAAAAGATTCATTTGAAAATACTAATTGTTATGGGACCAAAACGCCTGTATTTCTGTTCTCAAGCAAATTTTATTGAAGCTCTATTTCAACTGGTAATGCTGCTTTGTATTCTGCTTTTAATCTTTTATTATTCTGGTCTCAGCTATAGGAATAGTTAAAAAGTGATTACAAAATGTGTTGTGTCTCTCTGAGCAAGCTACTGTGGGAATCCGTGTTTGATTCCCCATCTCGTATGTACTTCCTGGAATAGCCCAATTGAAGTATTGGGAAAGCAGCACAATGACGATTATAAAAAGGCTCGATAACTGTAGGAGACAAGCACTGGGAGGCAGCAATCACTGACAGCCTCGTTACCTTGCCCCTGCGCTGACAGAGTCCTGCGCTGCGCTGAACTGGCACGGATCGACGGCCGCAGTGGCAGTACGTTAAAAATATATATAATTGTAATGGAGGAGAACAAAAGTGAGTTTCACAAGGTGAGGTTTTGGTCTGCACTCATGTACGTTTCATAAGTACTTTCAAGGTATGGAATTGCTTCAGGTGAAAACAGGTAAGGGGCGCAGTGTTAGGAAGGTGTGAATTTGCTGTATGTAGAAATATGGATGAAATATGTTTTCATATGTAGAAATGATGTAGAAATGAATTGCTCCAGAAGGGGGAGGAAAAAAAAATTGTACTTTTGCTTCTTTTGTGTATGTGGCTGGCCCTGGCCCTGGTCTGCTGGTTGCAGCTGGCAGCAAGGAGAGACACAGCAGGGCTGGGCTGCAGGAAGACCCGAGGCTGCCCTCAGCCGGGTGGCCTTTGCTGCTTATGGGGCCCAATTTCCTCTTACACATTGTGTTTACACACCGATACCTTTTCCTATTCACACATGGTATCCTGAATTGCCATCAGCGTGTTTAGCAAAGGCCACTTGCCCGTAAAGTAGCTGTGGGCACTGGGGCAGGTTAAGTATCGGGGTTGGTTGGTGGTTGTCTTTGTTGCTCTTTGTGGTTTGGGGTGCACCTTTTGGTGCGTGTTCCCGTCCTGTCTGCCATCAGAGCGACAGACTGTGAGGCTTGTGAAACAAATGCAAGAAGTGTTGGTGCTTTTCATGGAGTCCCTTTTGCAGGTTTCATCTGTAGATAGTGGCTGCCAACCACGTTCATTCAGTGCTGTGCAATGCAAACAGTGACAGAAGTCAAGAGGGCTTTGCTTTCCAGTTCTCTTTGTATCCTTAAAATACCAGGTTGGCACACAGGATCTGAGGTCCATACCTAATTTGGTACATTTATGCTCTTAGGCAAATTATTTTATTAGTTTAGGTCTTTATATTTCTGTCCTCTAAGATTAAAGTCATGTTTTTTTTCCACTCCACCTCTTTTGTGTGTGTATACGTGTGCGTGTACATACCCTATACACACACCATACAACACATACCATATACACACACACACGCGTGTATGTATACATATGTACATACATGCCCTTTAAGGGTTTACTGCTGCCGAAGCCGTGCAGGCCATGGCTGTGGCACACCTCTGCTGTATTTGTGCTCCTATTTGTGGTGCCCGTAGCGGTGCGAGGGAGCGGGACGGGGGCACGGTGCTGCTGGGGGCACGCTGCCCGAGGCCACCCCGCTGTGCTGAGGGCCACCACGGAGGCATCGCACAGCCGTGGGCTGCATGCGGGCGGTCACAGCTCCCCGGGTACCTGCACAGCACCTGCTGGCATCTGCCTCTCGCAAATCCGCCCTCGGCCCTCATTCAAATCCATTGATCCCTATTCCGGTTAAACCTGAGGAACTTAATTTGTCTTTTAATCCTTTTATTGTAAGCCAGGATAAAATTAATTTTACCCAAGAACTGTGCAAAGCCAATTAACGTGATCTTTAGAGTTATTTAGTAAAGTGCTCCAAAGTGTTAAATTTACCCTGACCTCCTGGCTGCACTCTCTGACTGCTTTTTAAATGAAGCAATCAATAGCTCGCAGCCTTTTAAACAATTTAAACTTTGGGAACACTTTACCTGTATTTTAAACCCTTTATAAAGATGCTTTGTTGTTCCGTGTTATCTTCCTCTAAGCAGGTAGGTAGGTTTAAGTCTCAAATGCTGACACGTTTCGAAATGTTTAACATGATCATTTCGTCTGAAAGGAACCCGGATAAGCAAACCCACGGACACAATAGGCTTCTCTGCTCTGCCGTATTGGGAGCCTGCTATTTTTACAGCTAAAATGTAGAGCATTTTTGTCCTCTCACCAGCGTAGCCTCTGTTTTCCACATAGAGCTATTTGAGGTTATTAATTTTCTCCCTGTGATAGGGTGATCAACCGTCCTGTCAGGAAAATGGATCTCTGTGTCACCCTTTAGCATGATTAAATGGAGGCACGTCGCGGGGAGAAAATACCAAATTTTCATGAGACAAATGAAAGTGAAGAAAGGACTACTTTTATAGACGTTATTTCATTTGGAAATCTCCCAAATGGCTGTCAGTTTATTTGTAGGAAATCATTGCAATTAATTGTACGTTTCCGGTAGTAATTCAGAAAAAGAATTAAAAAAAAATATCTGTGGGGTTTTCCTTTTTTTTTAATTTCATTTGGAGGTTTCGGGGAGGGATGTTGCTGGGGAGGACTGGTTGTGTTGGTTTTTTGTTTGTTGGCTTGGGTTTGGTTTTAGTTTCTTTTCTGTTGTTATTTTTTGTTGCTGTTTTGAGGTAGAAAACACTACTGCAGCAGTGAGCAGGATGAAGAGCATCCTATGCCAATACAACACTCGAGGAATATTTCGCAGCCCGTCCCGGCTCAGATTTATTGTTGGGTTAGCATAGTTGTCTCGCAGCAGATGCCCCCACATTCGTGGTTTGCCATTTGAAGAGGACACGGGCAAGTTGTGTCAAAGCAGGCCTAGAATTCACAGGATGCTGCGACGCCTGCCGCGGGGATGTACCGAAGGGTTAACTTCCTCCTGCTGTAACCAAAGGCAAGGGCAGGGGAGTGCCCCCGCGGTTTAATTTCCTCCTGGAAGCAGCACATGTGGTCGCTCTTCCTTTCTTCCCCGCCTTGGAGCCGTGGCCGTGGCGGCAGCGCCAGGGTCAGCGCCTTGCCTATTGATCAGCATCCCGCAGTCCTGCTCCAGCATCTGCTCCGCTGGCTGCTCCCCGCGCCTGCCGCAGCACGTCACCACAGAAATCCATAACCAGGGCTGTGCTCATCCAAGCAGGGCCAGAAACTAAATTAAACGGTATAAAACAATCTCGGATCAGGAGTTCGCACCGATTCATCTTGATCCGAGGCGTCACGGCGGGCTCAGTGCGGGCACCTGGGCTGGCCCTGCATCGCCCCGCGTGCAGGTGTTGGGGGGCACCGCGTCCGCAGATGGCCGGGCGGATAAGGGATTGCAGAACAATTAGAACTGTTACACTTCTTGCTTTGTCTCCTGCAGCCCCTTTTCATCCTTCTTCCTCTGAAGGCAGTTACTATTGATTTTTTCCCCCCTCTCCCTACCATTGTTAAGCTTTTAGTTGTTTCTCAGCTCCCCTTTGGCTGGCACGTTGCTGCCACAGCTGCAATGTTGCCTGAACTGGGATGGCCTTCCGATGCTGGTTCTCAAATTTGGGTAGTTCTTCTTGGACGTCGTGTTTCATGTCCTCTCGAGCCGCGTGAATGCCGTTAGCGCAGACAGACACGCAGCGCGACTCGCTAATTCACCCTGCATTAATCTACAAGCCCGCTCAGTCTCGTTCAGTGCCAGGTGCTGCAGTCCGACTCCTCAGCAAAGATTTAACAGCCGAGCACTGTGAGGAGGATTAAGACTTCATTATTTTCGTAGCGTATATGGTGGGGCATTTCTGGGATAGTGTGAATTAGTAATGCAGCTGAAAGTGAACTGCACTTGTCAGGCTGAAGGAATAATGTACTTCAGCCCAGTACATTGCTTCTAAGATTTTGTTTCTTTATTCCATACAAAAATAAAATTTAATTTAAAAAAAACACCCTTCCTTTAGTTACTCTAATATAGCCCTGGCATTTTGAATTTCACTAAGAATGTAGAATTTAGAGTTTTATTTAAAATGTATGCTATGTAGGTTCTGAGAAGTAAAATGGCATCATCTCTAGTGGCTGCGGGGGATCATGGCATCATCTCTAGTGCCCGGGGAGGGAAGTAACAGTCCTGAAGGCTTAAGTTAAACGGAAACCTCTTTTATTTTCTCTGGGAAACACAATGTTGGGAGTGTTAAGAACAACCCTGCGATTTATTTTCCTCATACTTGTTACTTTTCATTTTAGGTTGCCTGTCTGGTCTCCCGCAGATGAAGAAAATCTCTACCTCTTACGAAGAGCGCAGGAAGCAAGCTACTGCCATCGTCTTGCTGGGGGTGATCGGGGCAGAATTTGGAGCTGAAATTGAGCCTCCCAAACTCCTGACTCGGCCACGTAGCTCTAGTCAAATTCCCGAGGGATTTGGTTTAACTAGTGGCGGATCAAATTACTCCCTGGCGAGGCATACATGTGAGTATCCTGGGTGCTCTTTTCCCTTGTTCTGGTGTTTTGGGGAGAGGGTGGAATGGTATAACTTAATCATATACTCATGTTTCAATACTCATGTTTGCAGCAGTGCTGCTGGAGGGGACACAGAGTGCTGCAGGAGCAGTCCTGCAGTCACTGCGTTCACTCTTCTGCTGACTGATCTTCGTGTTCAGCACTTGGTAGCTCCTGCTCGTAGTGGAGCTGTTCCATCTGTAACTGAGCGCTGTCTTGGTGAGCTTACACACCACGCACACTTTTGGGAAGTGGATCAATAAGTATCAATAGGAAAACATACTTGGTGAGGCCAAAGAAGGGGGGGGGGGGGGGCAAGATGTCTGGTTTAAAAGTCAGAAACAGATGAATTTAATGGAAAATGGAAAATGCTATATAAACTGTTACATTCTGGTCCCATGTGAAATGTGGTCCTGCAGTGCTACTGTAATTATCCTTGCAACAAACGGTAAGCATGATCTTATGTTATTAGATGGTTACATGTCTGTGTATTGACTATTTCATGTTAGCATTGCAAAATCTAATGGCAGCAGATGCAGCTTCAGTGCCCTGGATTCCTGCAATTATTTTGGCGAGGTTCCTGAGTGTGTTTTTGTTATATGTGGAGTCTGGCAAAAGTCCCTTTTGTTATCTCTGTAAGATAACTGCAGCACTACAGACTCATTGTCAGTATGGCTTGAAGAAAAGTCAACTCTGTGGTTAGCTATGAAATAATCCCACAGCAGAGCATTTCTCCTCCTGCCCTGGTTCAGTCCTCACCTGGTGCCCAAGTGCCTTTGAGAAAAAGTGAAAAACACAAATAATAGAAAATGAGCGTATTGTCTCAGCTCAGAGCTTCTTTCTCCCAGTGTTTTTGTTTATCTATTTGCCTGCTATTTTTGTCACATTAGGCTTAGCAGAGCTGTAAGCTCCATCTTTGAACCCCTATTAATCATCATCTCAGAAACCCTGCACGACTGTCTGGCTGACTGATAGGTTGAAATTCAGTCTTTAATGCAGATGAAGCTTGACACACTAAAATACTGTAAATTTAGATCCAGGCCATAAAGTAATATCTGAAATGGACAGAAAGCCAGAAGACTGTGAAAGGCAAGCGCTATGTTGTTTGTTACCGTGACCCATTCTAGTCCTTACTCCATGTATGTAACGGTGCAGAAGGAATTATGAATAAAACTGAGCAGTTGTTCAAAAATTAAACAGTTCTTGGAACAAGTAAAAGCAAAGCTACATGTATGTGCTAGGACTTGCAGTTTTTCTTTGATTTGTCTTATTTTGACTTTAAGGCACCATACAGGTTATTTCTGTGCCTTCCGGTGACATAGAAAATATTCCTTGGCACTTCAGATCAAAAGAGTTGATAAGGTGAGGTCGGTACCTTGGGAGAGGTGGCAGGAGGATGGTATGAAGCAGCAGACACTTAAGTAAAGAAGTGACTGCTTTTCACCCACTTTGAGATGTTTGAATTCTTGGTAGCACAGCATCTTGCAGTACGTGCTGACGGACACCTGGTGCTGGATGGAAGTCCTACAACATGGAGACAGCTGCCCAGTACCCGCTCACAAAACGAGCACAGCTTCGTTCCCCCTGCTCACAACCAGGGATGCTGCAGCTTCCTGCTGCCCACCCCCATGACAGCCTCTCCAGAAACCGGTTCAGATGATTCCTCTCCTCTGCTTTGGGCTGACTTCATTAAGATGCGGTCATTTTTCAGTCTATTTTGTTATCATATACTGAAATTGAGTGAGCCATCCGAAGTAATGAGAGAAATGGCATGTGTCCTAAAAGCACCATATTTTCTATTTCAAAAGAACTTATCAAAATGAATTACTTCTTCATTGCACTGTTAATGTGTGCATATTTTTTGCAGCGTAAGTTGCTCATGTTGTGATTTACTATATTTAGGAAAACAGTAATTGTGACGATGCCTTTTTGAGAGAGTGGAATTCTGAAATCCATACAGTGACCTTGCCTGACATCCCGCATTAATCTCTGCTGACCTTACAAGTAGTTCATGAGATATTTAATTATAAAATGCCACCCAAAGAATTTCTCATTATAGATGCACCACATTGCACTTAAACTGCAGCTAATGCTGTGTTTATAAAGTTAATGGGCTGATAAATCTGAATGACTCTTCTGTCCTGAATATGAAAATCCTTGATTCTGTTGTTAATGCAGTGTATTTTTCAAAGCATCTGCCGTCAGTATAGTTATTAATGATAAGCATTTTGCACTTTAACTCAGTCAGCGTCATGTGTGACAGCATGTTCACGGCACTGAGTTATTTATATTGTTTTTTGCAGGCTGTGTGTTCATGCTTCCTTCCTTCCAAAGCAAATTGTAGTGTTTCTGTGCTATAATCCATGGCAGTCTCTCCAGTTTCACTAATTTAGTTAATCTGAAGGCAGACAGCAGTTAGGTTCCTAGCTCAGGCTCATGAAACCATTTTTTATTTTTTGTTTATCATCTCCCCAGTTCCTAGCAGCCGACTTTCTGCCTGTTAGGCAGGAGAAGCAAGTGAAAATTCTAGATAGAAATAGAAATACACGTCTCCATAATTGTACAGGGCTATACTATCTATTGTAAGGATGTTTGTTTGTTGTAGGGCCATATTGGTAAAACTTCTTGTGTTTGAGCAAATACCTTTATGCTGTTTAGCTGTGTCTCTGGAAGCCTTCAGCAAAACAATGAGGTCATTAGCCTAGCATGAAGAAAAGATTTATTTTTCAAAACAAGTGCAATTTTAGCACCATAGGAAATTTATCACTCCTGTGTTTGAATCGTGGATCTGCCGTTAAGGGAGTAGCTTTTGAGGTGGGGTGTGCCTTCGTTGGCCTCTGGTGTCTTCTCTGAGGGAAATCTCTCAAATTTGAAAAAATTCATGGATTCGTGGAAACTCGGTCAGAAGGGGCCTCGGAGATCATCGAGCTAATTTCCCTGCCATGATGTTTCTCCTAATCTTAAACCATTAAACCGCAGAGACTCAGTGGGCTCCTTGGAAGTCTGCTTGGGCTCTGCTGTCCTCTCGTGTCAGCCTGCACCCCACAGCACACCCTGGCTCCCAGCACAGACCTGTGCTAACCCAGCAAGGTGCAGTTCAGTGGAAATGTTTTATTCTCCCAAACACACGTTTGTGTACTTCTGTTACAGCTAAAGCTCTTCAAGAGCTGCTTTGAAATTGATACCTGTTTTCCAGCAGGCTTTTCTGTATCCAGAGAAGTGTTTTGCAGAAGTATACGGATGTTTTCCCAGCACTCCAGTAAGCCCAGGGGATGTTTGCTTCCTACCGAGAGGCAGATACAGGAATGATTAGAGCTAATTTGAGTTCTGAATATAAAATCCTTTGGTGTGATACAGTTTTAAAATACTTAACACGTTTGTACCACAAATCTTGGGGTACTTCTCCTTCACTCTATGAGAACTTCAGTCCCAGAGCAGTTCCCTCCTCTGCCAGGAGCGTGCCATCACATACGTTGACTCTAAAGCTCTGTTATGTAGATGCCAATGAGACACGTTAAGGTTGCCGAGACCCGTTTTTCCATTTTTGTAAGATTACTGCCAGGAGTTTCAGAAAGTTCTGCTGATAAGTTTGAGAGCTAGGAATTTCGCATTCTGTGTGAGGCTGTGGAGCCCTCTGTAGTAATCAAAAATCAGTGTACACACCTCTGTACTTAACTGTGCAGGCTTTATCCCCACCAGCATGTCCCTCCTAATCTCCTGCCTCTCAACTCTCTGCACTCCGCTTGAATGGAAAGAGATTTACTGCATAAAAAATACAAAATTGAAAAGATTTTGTGCACTATCAAGGAAGCAAATAGCAGTTTTCTTCTTCTGCAGACTAGCTGGTGGTGCCACCACTTCTTTAGATTGCCAGGTACTTCCCCCTGTAAGCTCGTCTTCTCGGTTGTCTGAAGCATTCAGGTGTTGGACCTGAAAGTTGGTATTGGTTATGTTTAATTAGATGGAATTTGATTGGAAAATGTCTTCTAAAATGACTTGATCACTTACAAGAGTAGAGGAAAAGACTTTAGTTTGAAAAAACACATGGCAACTGGTACACAAGTTTTGTAATTCCATGTTGCAGAGTATCGCTGCATCACTTGGCTTGAAACCTTTTCTAAAGTCTTTTGATCCGTGAGGTCTGTGTTGTGAAAATATTTAAATTTCCCCTCCAGACAACGAGGAAACAGCCCTGGTGAGAGCAACATCCCTCCCCAGCAGTTGGCTTGCCTATCACAGAGCTGGCAGCAGCAATTAGCGCAGACGAGCGGCCGCTCAGGATCATCACTCGCAGAAGCAATAAATCAGCTGAGCACCTGAACAGCGGCCTTTCAGGGCAAATTAAGCAAAGTGGCTCAATAACTTAATTTAAAAACAAACCTAACAACAACAAAATCCCGCAACATGGTGATTAAAGCAAATAACTGATTTTATTGCTCATCATGAGCGATTGCTACCAGCACACGCCATGTTGTTGGCTATGTTTTTATGACAGTTGTGCAGGAAGATGCTCAGATCTGCATGGATCCCGTGGCTGGTGGCATTGTGCTGATCCTTTTGGATCTGTGTGTTTCAATCAACGTGCTCTGAAATTCATTACAGATCCAAGGTGTGGTGTGGTTTGGTTTTGTTTCCCCTCTAGTTGTTGTGATTAGATCAGCATCTCAAGCAAAATTTTGTCCCTGAAGGGAAAAAAAATGGAAAAATGGTGGTTTATAAAAATCTATACCTTAGCCTTAGAGATAATATTTAGAAAAAATAGTCAATCTGTATGGCAGAAAACAGTCAATCTTTGTGGCAGATATTATGCCCTAATTTAAATCTGTTGGTATTTTTTTGTTATTGACTTTAACAACAAAATCCAATCTCAAAAATTAAATTTACCTTTCTACCCAAATCCTGTAAGGGAAGAATGGTCTGAATTCTATATTTTTAATCAGAGATTTCTTTTTGCATTCTTAACGTATGCTAAAATCCCTTTGCTGCAGGCCCGGTGGGAGCAGCCCCTTGCTGCAGGTCCCGTCCCACCTCGGAGCCGCTTCCCGGAGCTCCTGGAGCCCTCCTGGAGCCGGGGTGAGATGCTGGGAGCCGAGGGGAGCTCTGGGGGAAGCCTCCCAGCCCTATGAGGTGTGCAGCCCCTAGTTCAGGCTCTTACGGTTTCAGTCCGAGGCCGTGTTTTAATGTCCTGAGGGAAATGTATGCACGGGAAGCGGTTGTAGTTGAGGGAGCAGGATACCTGCCCGAGTACGTGTAATATCAGGCTAGTGGGATGTACCACTATTAATGTGATCGTCTTCTGTTTCCCCACGTTTACAAGCAGTAAATTTTGTGTTACGAGACGCCAATCTGCTGCAGCGAGTCCCGTGTGTGTCCGAAGGAAGGCAAAGCTCCGGCTCCAGGGCTGGGTAACGAGAACCGAGAGAGGAACCTGTGTGCCGGACCTGACCAGTTCTGCTGCAGCTCATAATTGCAATGGATGTTTTCTGGCCACATGGCTTTGTGAGCAGGCATATTGTCTGAGCCTCATTCTCCTCTCCCTGATGTGGGTGGTGAAAGTCCCTCTCTGTTGGAACCTTATTCCCATTTCCATCTCACACAAATCACCTGGGAGGCTGATGAAGGGCACTGAGCACCACTAATGGCATGGCACGCAGTAACCGTTTGTTGTACGATACACCGTGCACAAAGTCCAGCTGGGTTTGCCGTGCTGGTCACCTGTGTTGGGAGAGATGGTCTAGTGGGAAGGGACAGATGCCTTTCCCTGGGGTGGGATCCCCAAAGCACTGCATTTCTGGTTTTGCTATGTTTTATATGGCTGATACCTGCTTTTAAATTGTGTTTGCATTCAAAGACGGCAGCAAATCTTTGGCACAGCAGATTTGTATTGAAATACTGCAATGGGCTTTAACAACCAGCAAACAATAGTGTGCTTGAGGATTAGGTCATTATCTACATGCAATTTTATCAATTTATAATCCGTATGTTTTGTATGTCAAGTGGCAAAACCAAAGTCACACGTGCCTTTTGCTGTTCAGTGTCGGTATTAAGAAGTAGTGCCCGAGTGTTGTCAATCAATAGTGCGAATGTTTAAAAAGAGCACTTCAAAATAACTTTATGAACTGTTGCTTAATAAGCTGTGACGAGTCAATAAATCAGCCTGTGTTTGCCCTAGTAATGAGTGAGATGAAGGGAAACTCAGAAACTAATTTAATTCATCATACAAATTAACATTATTCCTTCATTAGGCTTGCAGATGCAAGCCAAGCAACTTTACCTTGAAAGAAAAGGAGAGAATTTGGAATTTCAGCATCTCACAGAGGTATTATGCCGTCAACAGGAATGAAAATAACAAGTTTCATGCAGTGATCAGCCAAGGCATGTTGGCTTTCTCCTTCCTGCTAGATTATAAACAAATGTTGGATTAAAATGATAGTTTACTCTTTTTAGAGCACTGTAATATAATTTCATAGTTAGGGGAAGAAAGCATTTAAGCCAGCAGAGTTGAGTTCTCTCCATAAATTGAAACAAGTCTGATCTAAAACTCATTTACTGTCTTGGAACAGAATTGATCTTGCTTTCACATTTGATTCCCCCACTGCAGGTTTTGAGAGGAAGAAAAATGGCATTGTTAGGTCAGTTTAACTAGGCCATAGTTAGACAGAAAGGACCGGGAAACCAGCTATTGCAAACATTTTTCTTCTTTTTTCCTTTGTCTTCCTTCCTAAGGATTTATGTAAAATCTTAGAGGGTTTTAATACAACTTGGGGGCAGTGTTCGTGTGGCCCCACTTACAAGAATTGCTTGCGGTCTATTCACGCGATGTAAAAGGCAGCATATATCAGTCTGTTTAATAGAAATGCTGCGAATTTACTACACCTAGAAATGGTTGTTCTGACCTATTAAACCTCTACATTTTCAGAATTTACGTAGATAATTAAAATAGAGGTAACATTCCCCTTACGAATGAATAATATTTCTGATGTTCTGAAGTCTTCACAGTGAATCTTCTGACACAACACACAAGGATTGCCTTTCTGTAGGCGTCTTTCAAAACGGTGTGAGCTCCTGAGCAGGTATGATAGAGAGGGCTGTACCTGAGCCCTAGGAAGAGCGAAGCTGAAAGTATGACAAGTGTGTGCTGGCCAGCGAGCCACGGGAGTGTTAATTGTTTCCTTTCCCTCTGAAAGGGCTCAGGCTGAGCTAGATGGGAGCTATTGATTTACTGTACGGTAAATGTCCTATTGTTCTCTGCCTGTCAGCCTGGCAGGTGGGTGCAGCTTGGGCCTTAACTGCAAAATTTGACTTCATCGGGAATATTGAGGATTAATTTTGAGCCATCGCACGGTGCCTGAAACAGCCCACAGCGAGCAGTGAGACGCGGTAAGGCAGCCCTTGTGCGAGCGGGAGCTGCAGATACAAATCTCGCAGGTATCTTCTCTGATCTCCAGTACAAAATGGCTGCACGGCAAGTCAGGCTGCTTTAAATTCTCTCTCTCTGTTCTACGTGGGCATGCTCTCGGTAACGTGGTGTAAAATGACAGCTGCACCCAGCATAGCTGCTCGTCTGCAGATGGGAATTCGGGCAGGGTTTTGGTAGCATCGTTCGGTCTGACGTGTAAGAGTTGGGGATGGTTTCTTTTCAGTCTCTTTGTTTTTCTCCCTTCTTACAGCAGCAACACAAATGTAATTGTAAATTTCTTTTTTCCTATGAATAAGATGCAATCTGCATTATGGACATGCGCAGGAGCTACCTAGCTTCTTAATATACTTCTTAATATACTGTAAGGCCATACTTGTGAAAAGAGATAAAAACCAACACCTACATATTCATGTCAGTTCTGAAATTGCTGTGGAAGCTGGGGCCATTGCACCTGTTGAATGGAGCATAAATGATTTGCTCGTCAAGAGAAAGGAAGTCTCTTCTAGCATAAATTCAGTCGAAAAAATGAAATGCATCAGAATTACATTTAAGGCAAAAAAGATGCTGGAAATGGGCTCTGTAAGAATTAGGAAATTTGATGCTGAATGTGATCCAAACTTTTTTTTTTTTTTTTAAGTTTTCGTAATTTTAACTTCAGAAATAATCTTCAAATAATGCAACTAGTTATATTTTAATTTAGGCCAGAAAACATTCTCTGGTTTACACCTGTCCGAAAGATGGCACAAGCGATGTGATAGAAGTTCACTGCTCTAGGAGAAGGAAGGGACTGAGAGATATGGATTTTCAACCCAGATATCCTAACCTATTTCTCCCTTTCTGCTGGCATTTCACACAGGTATATGTCAAACCAGGGAGAAAGCCTCAGCCAGAAAAGGTGACAATTGGGTTTAATTTCTTGTAGAAAAACTGTACCTGCAAAAATTCATTAGAGCCATGATTCATCACTTTTATTTTTTTAATGTAAAATCAGAAAAGCTTCAGAACAAGTGAAGTCATATTTTCAGAGTCCATCATTTTTATTTAGTTGAAACTAGATCTTGTGGCAGATTATGAGAATGGGAATCAGAGTTATCAGTGTCTTGTTCGTGCCTGTGCTATTGATTTTCCTGAGCAAATTATTTAATTTTTTTTGAATCTATCTGCAAAATGAGGATAACAATGCTGACGGATGTAATATGCTTAAAGCTCTTGAGATCCGGCAAGGAAAGGCATTTTAGAAATTCGAATGGGTGCATGCATTCAAAACAACTGGATGTGCTTTAGCATTCAGGTCATGTTTTCATTAACAAAAATGACCTAAGCAGATAAGACTCAACCCTTTATTTTTGTGTTCAGGTAAATGCTGGGAAAAGTGGGTGGGCTACGAAGTATAGCACTCTGCTTTCTGGAGGAGATAGCTCTGCGTGCGCTGCCTTACAGGAGGGATGCTCCGGGTGAGGACACGTGGGAGGAGATCCACAGCACGGGCAGATTTGCTTTCTCTGTCCTGCGTTTTGAAAGCACTCGATACTTAGGTCCAAAATGTCATCCCCTGCTAGCTGGGGGAACTCCAGTCTGGTTCTGGTCCCCCTGTCACTCCCGCAGTGATGGCAGCGGTGGTGTCCCCTGCCTCGGGTGGGGAGCAGAGGGGCCCACGAGCGGCCCCCATCAGCAGGGCTCTTCCCGGGCTAATTACCTCTTTACTGCGCTGACTCTAATGTGACATGTTTATTGCCTTAACTAACAACTCATTAGCTTAGTTGATGTTTTTGTCAATATTAATTCGTTCATTTAAGCCGAGTCAAAGCTTAAACAAAGATGTCCAGGCTGAGAAACGGGCAACAGAATGACTTTTGTTTAGTTCATCTTTTTCTGTAGCTCAGTTTACATAAGGTAGGTGTCAACAGGAGCGGCACTACGAGCATCCTATGAGCAAGGCCGGCGTATTTCATTGCAGTAACGTCTGAGTAGTCATGCTTTTTAATAAGAATCTTGTATTTGAGACATAAAACTCACACAAATTAAGGCTTTGTGGCCTGCCACGCTCTTTAAGAAGAAACTTCCAGTTCATTTGTTACATGTACACCATGGCTTGGTGAGAGTTTATTAGTACAGCATATCTGCTGTTGGCTCCTCTGGAAGCCTGAAATGACAGGCGGTGTATTTAATAAAACAAGAAACTTGTGGAAGACGGTTCTGAAAACTAAAGAAAAACCTGTTAAAATCAATAGGTTATCTTTACCGCAATAGCGAGCTAAATTAATGTTATTAAGAGGTAACAAATAATTATGGAGAGATAATGATAAATTACCTTTATCTGGGAGCGTTGCTTTAGTGTTCCCTTGCATTTATATATAAGCAATTACTTTTATTTTAATGAAAAACTAATCTATCAGATGAAATTATACAGCACGCTTGCTGAGTTGGCAGAACCTGGATGAGAATCTGGATTTGTTGGCCTTGTTGGGGGCGTCGTTCCTCTCGCCCTCTCTCTCAGCTGTATTTCTCTCTAAATGAAAAAAAAGATACCGTGGGAGGAAGGAGCGAGTTAATCAAGATGGAAACCGGTACTGTGATGAAATTGTAGAAAAACGGATGGGCTGGAGGGGCAGCCTTGGGGAGGGAGGGAGGGAAACCTGCCTCCTGCTCACCGTGAGGCACTGCAGGCCAGGACATGAGGGCTCCTGGCACCGTTTGGAGAACGTCCCGGTAACTGCTGATGCTGGGCTGGGAGGTCTGAGCCGGGTGGACCCCACTGCCCAGGAGCTGCTCCTTTTACCCCAGGTTTGTTGATGTGCAGCAAGAGCGTAGCTTTGGCATTGTTTCTCTACTTTTTCATTCAATTAAATCTCAGGTAAGATGCAAAATTTAAAAATGAAAGTTTCCAATAACCTTATGCCTAACCTTTTATTTAGTACCTGGTGATAACATGTGCAGGGACTGGCCTTCCATGTCTACCACCGTGATGTTTTGTTATCTCATTTGATAAACCCAATCAAGTGAAGCAGGGAGGAGTACAGCAGGGCACCGTGCTGCCTCTGCGCTGCCACCTTTGTGTGCGGCTGGGGACGGGACTTCGTACATAACACATCATTAATTCATCTGGTGAGCATTGTATAACATGAGTCATCTACAATTCATTTGGTTTTTCAATGTATACAGTAATCTCAAGAGCTGTTGATGTAATTGAGCTATTAATTAAAGTATCGTCCTTTTAATGCGTCCTTCTATGCAACTTCTGCCTCTCGGGCTGTGATGCTGGCAGGTAGTTGAGCCAGCAGCAGTAGCCGATCTCTGCTCACGTACGTGGGGGGGTGTTACTGAACATTCACGCCCTGGGCATGTTTCTGTAGCTGGAGACCGAGGCCTCTGTAAAGAGTGCTGAGATCTGCGAGCACAACGGTCTGTTGTGCATCCGGAGGCGGAACGACACGGAGGCTTTGCAAATTATTTCGTCACACTGCCTAAATAAAGCATTGCTGATCCCCACACATCTAACACCGAGGAGCTTTCCGTAGGAAGTATATTTGGCCAGGAAGGCAAGTCCTTGCTGTAAAATCGGCTCTCTGGTTTCCAGATCGCCCGTGCCTGGGAGCTGGCGCTGCCCGGGCCCCTCAGCAGCAGGCAAGAATGAGGCATAAATTAAAAAAATTGTGTTTCTGTACTGAGCATTTTTTCTGAGCCTCCATTTCTGATGGGCTTGCTTCAGAGCATCCCTGTTTCTGCAGCCTGCTGCTGGTTGAGCTGAACATGCTGCTGGGGAGCCTGGGTGCTGTCTGAGACCATCTGCACCGATATTCCCTGCCTTTGAAACGTTGTTAGTGTCTGTACTGGGGACTGTCGTGGGTTACTGTCCGGGATCCTCCGTAAAAAGCCACGGCACGGAGAGTCTCTGAGCATCAAATGCCCTGCAGTTAATTAGCATAATTGATATCCACAGAGGCACATTTCTCTATTTTCATTGACTCCGGAAGGCGCTGCGGTTGTAAGCTGCTGTCCCTCCTTTGCGAGATGAAGCCGTGGCGTGGCGTGTTCCATGAACACATTTCCGTGCGACGTGTTTCCCAACAGCAAGCAGTTCAAAACAACAGAGCCAAATCAATTCCCCGGTTCTCTTTCATTGTACCGGTTCTCTCCCGTTCTGCTCGGCAGGCAAGGCATTGACGTTTCTGCTGCTGCAGCCGCCGAGCCCCAAGCTGCCCGCGCACAGCACCATCCGCAGGACTGCCATCGACCTGATCGGCCGCGGCTTCACCGTCTGGGAGCCCTACATGGACGTCTCCGCTGTGCTCATGGGTCTTCTGGAGCTCTGTGCTGACGCCGAGAAGCAACTTGCTAAGTAGGTGTCTCCTTAATTCACCTATAAAAACCCTTGCGTCTTTCTGACTTGCAGATCCTCGTTTTAGAGTCAGTTCAAGTACAAGTAGCTGAAGTACTTGGCAAGAAGATGAAAAAGGGAATAATTCCTTGTTTCAAGTTTTGCATTTGAACCAGTACCATCTAATCTAACATACGCTGTGCAGCCATGTGCAGCTCTGATGTGTCATCTTGGAAGGGAGAGCGCATAAGGGCTGGCTGGGGAGATCAGGTCACCTCTGAGTGTGGCCCTGTGGCTCTCATCTCTGAGCCATCCATTCCAAAACTGGCAGACACCGAGAATTTGGTAGGCATTGCCTTGGGCTACAGGGCACGAATCTTCTGGTCACATCAGCAGTAACTTTGAGAAAACAAATGAGTTAAGGCACCCCTATATCTAAAATACGTTTGTCCATTTTTTGTATCTTTTTGCCCTTTTCTAACCATAAAAGTAGTATTTTCAGAAGGTATTTTGCACCAGCATGTCTCAGTACATGGATTTTTGTCCCATGGTTTTGTGAGCCATCCTAACAGAATACGAACTGGTTTGGAAAGCACGCTTTGGGCAAGGTGTTTGTTTGGTCAGTAACACTGTTAACAGCATCAAGGTAACTTGCAGATTTAAGGACTGCTAACAAATCACAAACTCAATAGACCACAGCCTGTCTCTTGGGCCAGAGGACGACTTATTAAAGTGTCCCAAATAAAGATTTATATAGAATGCTGTCTCATACCTGTTCCAGTCTCCTTGAAATAAAACCTTTCAGTTCGGTATTTGCAGCTGGGTCTGAAAAGGAAGGGGTGTGTGAGTTCCATCATGACATCTGACACTTCTGCGTAAAACACATGCTAAAAATGTAACACTGTTTGGGTGAATTTTCTTGCGCATGGAACTCTAGGTGCACATATGTTCAGTAACTTAAAAAGAACTGGAACTGTAAAACTTCAGGTCTGTCTGTGCAGCGCTGGAATAATGTGTCTGTGAGACTCATCAGCTGGATCTGCTCCCTAAAGGTTTAAAAAACATGTTATTAGAGATAATATGGTAGGCTGATGAATTAGAGTGAAATAAGAATCAGTTCTCTGAATTTGAGGGTAGTGTTGTAATTTTGCCTGCCCTGTTTAATGTTTGTTAAATCACAGAAAAGTGTTGCCTGTATCTACTTACAGGGTAGCAAACATTTCCCATTGTCTTAGGGCCAAGCAAATAAAACAATGCCAGAGCTACCACAGTTAAAGGACTCACTTTAGTCTTATGGTATGGTATTGCAATTGTGCTAAAATCAGTTCGTGATTTGAAAGATCATCTTCACCTCAGGGCTGCCCCGCGGACAGTTTGCCACCCGGCTCCCTCCCCTCACCTCGCTGCCTGCAGCGTGGCGCTGGTTGAGGCAGAGACTGTGCAGCTCTTCTTGTTCCTGTTGTTATTTGCAGTTCAGGCTTCGTTTATCACAGATGAGATTGTGCACTTGCTGGTGCCACATCCTATCAATCACACCATCGGATAATTATGTCTAAATGCCCAGGTGAAGTCATTAAGATGCCTTGCGTAATAAAGGTAGCATCTTACACATTTTCTATTAAGATTGTGGACTTCTTGAATTTTAGTGTTGTTTTTTTTTTAATGTATGTGACTTTACATGAGTTGAGTAGCATTTCTGTTGAACATCCCCAGACTTTATGATACGAGAGCCAAATGCAATAAACCGGGGACCTGATTCTCACACAAACAGTCTTTGCTCACGCTGTTAATCTGATTAATGGCAGCAGAGCTATTTGCACAGTAAAGGGTTTTGCAGTATAGCCTTTATTTTTATTATTGTTTGCTATAAAATCGACCATCTTGTTTGAAAATTACTCTAAATGGTTATCTGAATAAATTTTTCCTTACTTAGTTTTTACCAAAAAAGCAAACCACATAGGGATGCAAAAGGAAAGGCTCTCATTTGTCTGTGCAGTTCAAGTAAAAAGGAAGTAAGAGCAGCAACCATAGCGGGCTGTTTACGTGAAACAAAACAATGCCATGCTTTATGGGCTTTCAAAGCTGTTTCAGGCTTCCTGCTTTTAATGTAAAATCTTGAAAAATATGAGTGGGTGGACATTAGCGCTTCTGAGACAAAAAACTTTCATTTGTCAGTACAGTTACTGCACGGCAATGAACTAATCCCTAGCTGCAGCACAGAAAATGCAGCTCCTGTTCTAGGTGGAGGATTGCCCTGAGCAGATCCAAACTTCATATTTATTTGGTTGTTGATATGAATTAAACTGTAGTATCAGACTTCTGCAGGCATCCATTTGGAAAATAACTCTCACTAAAAATATTTAAATAATCTGATAAACATATTAATCACACAAAATAAGAAATGATTGATGGTTTTTCTAATAGAAACTTAAAATGTTTTCGTTTCTTAAGTTTGTATTCTTTGACTGCGACAACTTTGTAACTCAAATGCCCAAAAATTTGGGTTCTGAATTTTGACTGCATGCTGATGGGATGTTTCCCTGCAGGATATAAAGCCACCTCTCCAGCACGTGCGAATCGTGGTGCTGCTGTTAATTTCAGCACAGCTTTCCCAGTTTGCTGCAATTGCAAATTTTTATGTCTGGCACCCTGAGTATTGTGTGAATATTCACTTTTATTTTTTTAGCATATTTCATGTTTAATTTTTATTTTATGTGGTGTTTTCTACATAATGTTTTAGTGGTATTCCTTAAGTGTTCATTACTAAACCACTCATTAATTGATAAACCACTCATTTATGAGGAAGCAATTTCAGTCCTATAGGAAGACTTCACGACTGGTCTGTGAAATTTTATTTGCAAGGGTTTTGCTCAGGAAAAAAAATACCTTTTGTCTAAAATTGCAGAGGTCATCGTAATTGATTATTTAGGTACTAATTTTACTGTATTTCTTTTCTTAAAATGTGGAGGTTCCTTTTTCAGTGGGTGCTTTGCTTTGTGGCACTGCTACTGTCTGTCGAGCTCCTGGATGTACCCTGAAGCGTGTGGGAGAAGGAATTGTACGTCAGGGGGAAGGAAACGTCTGCTTTAAACTGCAGCAGGCCTCTCAGCAGTCAGGGGCGTATCGACAGGGATGTGTAGTCGTGTGGGTAGTTAGTTGTCATACAGATGGTCTTCGTTACAGCAGTGATGGAGTAAAATTAGTTTCGGTATTAAAAATTATATTCTAAACAATTATTTTTCTGTTCTGAGCCTATTGTTTGGTAAATCTCAGTAAATGCTGTGCTGTGATGAAGCTAGTATATCCTTATAATGAGAAACACCTGAACACCTCACAACAATGTTTATAAATAAAAATATGTATTTCTCTTTTTAGATAATTTTCTGGTTTTGTCAAGAATTTTTTTCTAGTAGTAGTGTCTTCTAACAGCACAAGCACTTTGAGAAGCCCTGTCATTAACCATAGTATTTGAGAACTTAGTTCTGAAAAGTGCTGTGTTAGGAATTGTGTTTTATGAATGAATTTATAACTGGGTATCAATAAAGGCACGTGCATTTTACAGGGTATGAGCAGTAAGGGGCTGGCCAGCTTTGTCTTAACACTGTGCGTGTGTCCTGACACCCGTGTGTGGACGTGCTGAGATTCCTGGCTTGCTTTTCCCGTTACATTAAGTCAGGTATTACCAAGTGTTTATAGCGGTTTAAATCTCCTCGGGCTTTAAAGAATGAGCGATCGGTGTGTGTTGGGGGGTTAATGGAGAAATATGTACAAACTGGGCGGAGGCTGCTGTTTGTCTGAACCTCGATTATTTCTCGTGGCCTGACAAAGAAGCGCAGATGTTTTGCCTTCCCGAAGAACCTCGTGCGCCCCATTGTATTTAAATGTGGGCTCGCACAAACCGAGTGAATACAGTTCTTCAGCAAGTAATTTTCATCTCGCTATTACATCCTTAGCTGTCATAAAGATTAGTATGGCTCTGTGTACCCAGAGCACTGAATAAATGAATGTATCAGCATGTAGCCTTGAGGAGCCCGATGCAATTTTCATCATGATAAATTGCATAATAAGCGAGAAAGTGTTTGCTTATTAATCCATAACAAGATTTAGATTGAAAATGGCCTGTTACATTCATGACAGATACAGTACTGACTGCAGACAGACGAAGATGGAAAGAAACAGAGCAACAATGTGTGCAGGGGGTTAAGTGTGCATCTTACCCTCGCGGTGCCCTGCTGAGCTGCCCCTTTTTGTGCCTGATTTACCGTGTACACAATAACAGTGCACAGCTGCCTGGCTTCTCTCCCCGATGTTAAGAACGTTTTATGAAAGAGCTTTTATGTCAAGCTTGTGCTTTAAGAAGGAAAAAAAAAAAAAAAAAACACGTTTATTGACCAAAAAAGCGGTGTTTTCTTTTTTCCCTTCTGAATTAAATAAATATCTGAGCTGAAATCCAAAACTCTGATATTTATAACTCCTCCACTCTCCCAGTTCATCCCAGTCCCCAAAGACCGTAGCATGCTAGCCAGCCGTGCCGACTGAAGCTGCTCAGGCATGAGGATTAAGAGTATTTTTCTAGCATTTATTAGGCTTTGATTTCTTGGTGTGGATGACTGTAGGGAGCGGTGCTGCCTGCGATTTTTGCTCTTTGAATTACACACTACGCTGTCATACAGATTGTGACACCATATACCAGAACTAACAAATTATCTTCTGGTTGATCCATATGTTTATACGTAAATGTGTACTAAATAATCAGGCTAAGTGTTTTTAGTTTTGATTGTGTTTAGTGGAAACCTTTAGTTTTAAGTTCATGTGAATTCTGTGCTCTGTAGTAGGGACATCCCTAGTTTTCAAGTACAGGGGAACAACGTTAGAATATAGGCTAAGTAATTGCCAAAACTGAGGTGTTAGAAGGAGAAATGAGAGCTGCTGCTTGGTCCTAAAGGTGATACGACAAGCTGGCGTGTGCTGCAGGGACAGCAAAGTTTTAAGCTTGGCAGCAGAAGGGATTGGTATCCTCACCAGATCAGAAGGGTTTAGACCTTTCATTTCATTTAGACCAGATCAGAAAGGTTTAGACCTCTCATTCCAGGCGGCTAGGGCTCTGCTTCACCTCCCGACAGCTGCAGGACACGCGGCGCCTGCAGGCGCTCCTTGGTGAGGCCGGGCACCCCGCGTGGTTGGGGACGAGGAGGAGGAGGAGGAGGAAGCTGAATTCCAAGCTTCATGTGGGGAGGAAGTTTGGTCCCTTTCCCTTTGTTCAGCCATCGCTTCAATGCACACGTCAAGACATTTAGAGGTCTGATGGCCAGATTTTGTGTTCAGCACCATCGAAACTTCTTCCTTCCCCTTTTTTCCTAGAGGTAACCTGCAGCTCTCCTGAACCACCTTGTTCATTTTCACTGGTTTCTAGAATCAGCTTTTTAAATGCATCCTCCTTACTTCAGTAGATATTAAAGTACACGTTTAAAGTAGGTTTAAAATGACTTGTTTTAGACAGGTATGTTGTAGAGATTCCACTCAATTACTTAAGAATGTAAAATGGTTTTGTACATTTTTAGAGTGTCAGTTTCTATCTAAATGCTTATTCTGCTTTATTAACTTTTTCAGATGCAGGGTAAGATTACGTGATAATGCAAACAATTGGGGTAACAAAATGCTTGAAAACATACCAGCTAATAAGAATCAACGTTTATTTCAGAAAGCCAATAATGTCAGAAAGAAAAATGAAAAAGTATACAGAGTTTTTGAACCCCAGTTTCGTACTTCTGAGACCAATTTGTGATTTCCATCAGCCCGTGGTGCCTGGCATTGTGCCCACACAGAGGGTTCCAGGAGGGTGAGGATCGGCCTTCTACGCGTCAGCCAAAAGGCACCAGTCAAAAGCATAAACAGATATTAGATGCAGCGTTCCTGCTGTTGTGTGCAGGTGGAATGTTGTCTCTGGTGTCAGAAGCGTGCGTTACAGGACAGGCTGCAACCATTTTGTGTGATGCGCTCACAAAAATCATTCCTCAAATGTCTGCTGACGGCTGCGGTGGGAGGTCAGGGCAGGAGGGGCAGCACATGTTGCCTCCTTGTGTCGGTGTAGTGCCGTCCTAACACCCATGGACATGAGAACAGAAGTCTGGGCATGAAAGGCAGCCCTTCCCGTACGTTGGATTTGCATCTGCCTCTGTTTTGTTCGGGGTTTTGGTGCAGGGTGCCCGCTCCACGCACAGCCGCCTCCTGAAAGGGGCCGTGTGAGCAGCTGGCCGCCCCGGGAGGGGGCTAATCTCTGCCCACATACTGCCACTGCTGAGCGATGCTAATGAATTGACAAAAAGCCTGTTGCTTTTCAGGAAAATGCACGCTTTACCAGGCACCCTGTAAGGAAAAGTGCTGCTGGCAGAAACGGGAAGCCTTCTTACAGAAAAAAGGGCCGAGACACTGAAGTTCTGATTGCTTTCGGAAGATAATGAGTCTGGTCTGAAAGCCTGACTTTGATACCTGCTTCCTGCTTCATCACTTCTATCTGGAAAATCCTTATTTGATTTTGTTAAGTTATATTCAAATACGCTTTTACAAGGAAACAGGCTATAGGGACATCTTTATTGTGTTGTTGCAGAGACTTTCATTTTCAAAAGCAGTAGTTTTAATATACATACATGGGAATAATAATATCTATACGATATACATGGGAAAGGAAACAATAATAAACTTTGGTTTGTATTTTGTGAATTCAGGTCTATAAAATGGTAATCTGTACCTCGTCTTGTTGCTCCAGAAAAAATGGTTCATTTGGCAAACACTTTAACCATGCTGAAATTCTTTGTTGCAAAGCATTTAACTTGTAAGCTTCCAGAAAAAAGCTCTCATAAAATTATTTCTAAGGACACTTAAAAATTAAAAAAAGAAAAAAAGTAAGAGAAAGGAGCAATTAAAAAGATAAGTAACTTAACTGTTCGGTTATGACGCCGCCTAAATTATCTTTAAAGCCATAAGTGGACTTTGCAGTAAGCTATTTATTTGACTTTGTAAACTTCTGCTACTCTTAAAAAAAAAATCAAAAAAAAAAAAATCAGTAGAAGAGCCCTGGGGAAGAGAAACCCTTCAAATAGTGCCTGAGGTGACATTTTCAGTGCATCTGATGAAATGACGTACCACGCTTACTTTCTCTTACCCACGTTTTTACATGTGGTCTTGTGGGAGTGCTAGGAAATAAAACCTTTGTGCTTTCCATCCTGGCTCTGAAAATGCAGATTTCCTTCAGTCTGGCTTCCAGATAACATTATGCTGTAGACTTTACCTTTTTTCGTGGAATGAAACTATCTTGTGTTGTCAATGTGCACTTAAATGCCATAGTTTAACAAAAAGTTTCAGTTTTATTAATACTTAACATGTATTTGTAATACAAACAGCTAAGGTGTAGAAATTCCTTTAAAACCTGATGCCAGTTTGTTTTAGCACTGCTCACTTGCGTGTGTTCTCAAACGCTGACCATCCCGGGCAACGTGGGAGCACTCAGCTTTATCCCTGGCCATCAGGAACAGGGAGCGCTGCTGGCTGAGCATGCAGAAAAAGGCTTCATTTTCACAGGAAAAACAAGCAAAAGAAATAGCAAAGAGAGGGTTTCGGTGCATTCTTAAAAATAATTTGTCATGATTTAGCAAAATCTCCTGAGAACTGCACTGTTGCTGAAGTTGCTGTTGTTGAAGTGTTGCTGAATTTTGTAGTCCAGTTCTTAGCTGGGTCAGATACACCTTTATGCAGTGGTTTGGTTTGCTAAAGGCACAGAGCTGTGAGCCCAAAGAGGTACCTTTGGGAGGGGCTATGGACTGTGGACGTGAGTGCAGGAAGGATCAGTAGAATTGCTGGATAGTGTCCAATTAGCCTAACAAACACGCAGGCTGCTGTGACATAGGGAATGGTGATAGTTAAAGGAGTACCTTTTTAAGAAATTAAGCTTTCAGAGCAAAATTAGTTATGTATCTTTTTTGTGAAGTAACATACTGTCACAATTACCAAATACTGGATTTTACTTCGACTTAATGTAGTTATCCGTCACTTACTGTTATGTTATTGTTTCTTACATTTATCTTCTCATAGCAAGTACAAACGCTGTGCATGGAAAATTTAGATACCAGTTAATCCCTTAGTGTTATTTGAAGACTTGCGGTAAAAACCCGAGTGTTAGAAATGCTGAAGAGCATTAGAATAATTTCGTAGTAAGTAGAGAGTACAAGGTACGAGGCTGTCTGTCATCTCTTCATGCTTCTGTAACTGAGTCATGCGCTAAAGAAAATCACACTGAATAGATTCAGTGGCTTTAGGTCTTCAGGAAGCTTCTCGCTTTAATCTCCTGTAACCAGTGCTTAGCTGAATTAAGTAGAATTACTATAAATGGGATATTTTTCACCCTGCATTTAAGATTTTGTAAAGGAGTAAAACATAAACTCTTTGGAAGACATTCTTCGTTTGCCTTGTCCTCACTTCTATGATATGTATTCAGCACATACAGATAATTTGTTAACAAGGCCTTTTTAACACTTTGGACAGATGCACATACTGTTTTCAATCTTCATGGTTAATTATTCGATTTTGTATTTGATGATAGAACACCCTGACTCCTAATCACTGCTCATTGTTGGGAGTCTATTATATTCTAACTGTTTGAGTGCTCCCGTTGACCTTGAACTGACATTATAAGCTGTTTCTAATCTTTTCACTCTATATTTCTAATGCTCCTTTTCTTTCTCCCCTCTTTGTCTGGTGCCCGTTTAGCATCACAATGGGGCTGCCCCTGAGCCCGGCAGCCGACTCTGCCCGCTCGGCACGACACGCTCTCTCGCTCATCGCCACCGCCAGACCACCCGCCTTCATCACCACCATCGCCAAGGAGGTGAGCGCCTGGGCAGGGCAGGGCTCTAGCAGCAGTCCTCTGTGCTGGGGCACCGTGCTCCCCTGAAACAGAAATAAGCCCACGTCCTGCCCTTCCTCCCCAAAAGGGAAAACGAGCAAGCGTAATGTTTGTGTTCCTGCGGATTGGTCTTTCCAGTCACCCGTAATTAACGGTTGGTTTCATGCTGAACTCAATCCGTTGAGCTGTGCCTGCCTTAATTTGTTGCATCCTGATGCAGCAGCTCTACAAACTTCAAACAGCGATGTGTAAAATCCCGCTTTCTTTTGGCAATGCAGACGCCACCCAATTAAGTACAAATTCTAACTGGATGGAGATTTAGGCGTGCAGTCTGGGGAGTGAGGAGGGGGACAGTGCTGTGAGGTTAGTGTAGGTTGGGCACTGTCTTTGAGAGCCATTTGAGTGAACCCAGGTGCTTGGAGCTTTTGCTTGGCCAAAAAAAGGCCTGTTGTAAAGCAGACATTTAATACCCGAAGAAATATGCAGCAATATGTGAAAATTCCATAATCACGACCCAAGCATTTGATCATCTTGACCTGTAGTATTACGAGATTGAGAATTAAAAAGGTAGACCTGTATTTAAAAACTGCCTCAAGGATAACCAACCTTTATCTCTGCTCATAATGGGGTATGGGAAATAACCCGTATGTCTCAAAGGGAAGCAAACCATTCTGTGTGGTACGGGCTCTCAAAGTCACATGCATGTAACAGTAAGCAGAGATGGAGAACACAGAGCAAAGGCCCGTTTGCATGAACCCTGCTCTTTGCTAGGTGCACAGACACACCGCCTTGGCTGCGAACACGCAGTCTCAGCAGAATATCCACACCACCACTCTTGCTCGAGCTAAAGGAGAGATCTTACGAGTCATTGAAATACTTATTGAGAAGATGCCTACCGATGTTGTGGACCTTCTGGTGGAGGTAAGGCTGTTCTGCCATATCTCTTTGATTTTGTGTTGCAGGAACGAGTAACTTAAAGGCCTGGACTGGCACTGTAGAGTTTCATTCTGTGTGGGCCATAAACCTTTTACCACCCAGCTCATTTTTCAACTGAACAAGTTTAGATTTCTTTGGCATTGTTGGAGAAAAAAAAAAAAAGAGGGTTTGCTGGCGGTACAGCTGTGCAATAGTACTTGAACACACTGGGGGATTGCATGGGCATTTTTATCCTTTGTGTGCATTGGTGCTCACAATTTTTGCTGAAGAATGGTACAGGTGATGGAATGGTTTTGTAACTTTTCTACTGATGTTTTGAAGCCTCTTTCACAAGACAGCTACTTACAGGGCTCCAATAGCTTATGTTTACCAAAAATTAGTCTTCTAATAATCATTTTCTGGTGCTCTGAAGGGTTCAAGTTGCCAGTACCATTGCTGTGGTAAACACTATTACATGCAAGACAGTTCTGGTTTCTTTTATCCCAATCATACTTTAAACTTAGATATCAAAGCTGCAGTCAGGCACAGAAATTTTATATTTTTGCCTGTCAGAAGTTTTATTATGAAATATATAATATCAAATAACATTAACTTTTGTTTCCAAGGTTATGGACATCATTATGTATTGCCTTGAAGGATCTTTAGTTAAGAAGAAAGGCCTTCAGGAATGCTTTCCAGCCATCTGCAGGTAAGCTCTTCCCTCAAGAGTACTGTGAAGAAAATAATAAGGTCACCAGAAAGATAAATTTCTTTCTTGGAGTGCAACGGTCTTTTGCGTGATATTTGCCCCTTAGTACAGCAAATGTGAAGAGTGGTTTTTAGCTTAGGCCTTTACGGGCTTTTAATTTACATTCACATCTGACAGATGTGGACCAGAAAAGCAAAGTGTTAACAACTCTTTAAAGTTCAAGTATTTTAAAAGTCCAGAAAGATGAAAACATTGTGCAGTCCCTTGAAAATCTGTGTCCTACTGCCCCTTCCTACATCCTGGCTGCTCCACTGGAACAGCAGCACAACCTGACCAGGTTAATTGTACGGCTTTCTTTCGAAGGGTGCATAAATATCTTCGTTGCCATTGTTGCAAAAATGATAATAACATTCTTGAGTAACAAGTTAGATTCCCACGTGCAGCACCTGCTTGAATGAATCAGCTGGGAAGCAGGAACAGGAGCTGAGCTCAGACACCTTCCTGGAGATGGGTCTGCCCTCCCTGTGCTGCCGAGTCCTGCGGCAGGAAGCAGGACACAAAGGCTAAGTCTCATGCTGGATGCAGAAGATGAAATTTAAATAAAACCTCACCAGATCAGAGGAGCCCGGCTGGTGGCTTTCGAGCTGCCTCGTGGCCTGCTCATTGTGCAAATTCCCAATGGAGGCAGCAGCCAGCCAGTGAAAACAACTAGTGTTAATTGCAGAAGTCACATGGGAGGAGAAGTGTGGCGGTGATCCCCTGTGGTCGCATGTCTGCATGGCCAGAGGGCACCGACAGGCACGAGGGGCTCCCACTGACCTTGGGAGGGAGCTGAGCACCGACAGGCGATTTTGTCCTAGGCAGTTTCTGCTTTACTCCGCAACTGGTACTCTTAATAGTGAAATGGGATTTAAGACGTGAACATTTACAGCATCCTTAGACTATGATAAATATCGCAGCTACACTACAGCCGATAAATTAAAACATTCATCTCTCAACCATTACATTTTAATTTAATAAGCTATTAAAATATTGAATAGTTTCAAGAAAAGAGCTATTATCCTGTTGACAGATAAGATACTGATAGTGGTAGTCTTCTTTCTTCCTGATCCTTTAAAAGGCTTAATTTAACATATAAATGCAAGGGCAAGTGGAATTAATGCAAAAAATCTCCCTGTTTCTGTTGTACTTTTATAGTTATAAGTTATCTTAAAATTTTCTTAAATTACAAGTAATATTTCCTATTACGTGTAGTTATAGCCACAGTAAAAATGATCCAGCACCCCACTGATGTGATCATTCAGCCCAACGGAGATTTTCATAAGATTTCAGCAAATCGTTGGATGTCTGGAGAGACTCCAAGTGGAAGCATTTCAACGTAATCCTATTATTAATTCTTTTAATACCCTAACGCTCCTTCTGCTGCACTGCATTACGTGCACACCTGTTGGGACTAAATCATTCAGGTGTCTGAATCGTTTTCACGAGGTGTGCAAGTTCTTTTTTCTCGTAGCCTTTAATAAGGCATTTCCACAGTGTTGTGCCATGACAAATATGTGTTTGGCGCCAGTGCTGCATCTTTGAAGTGACGTCCCTACTTGTAGTGGAACGGTAAAACCTGCAGCTGTGAGCAGCAGTGTGCTGGGTTAAAGCCCCAGATTATCTTTCCTCTCTGTTTTTCATCTTCTTTCTTTTACTGTTGCACAAATGGAGCAGTCGTGCTGCTAATTGCATGACTCAGTCCTGATGGGTTTTGATGAAGTAAATCCTTCACCGTGCAGCATTTTTTATTGCATATGATTATGGTTTTCCCAGAAGTGGTATTTTTTTTATGGAGGATTGTACTACCTCTGCTACCTCTGTGCAAACTCATTTCTTATCTAAATGTAGTAGTATGTAGTATATATGAAATATTTCTGAATTCCTTTAAAATTTTGAGGGATAATATTGGAGGCAGCAAAGTTCTGTTCAATTTTGGCATTTTCCACATTCAGCAGTAGCATACAGCTGATGGACTCTGCTTGGTCAGGCCAAGTACTTAGCACAGTCTGCTGGCTTAAAGCCTTCTATATAGCGCTACAGTCTCACGCAGGAAAACAGATTAAATTTAAAATAACAAATATTTTATATTGCACTTTTACTGAAGCTGTGTTGTTAATCAACAAATTGTTTTAATGAACATGTAACATTCCGAAGCTGTGTTGTTAATCAACAAAATTTCAATGAACATCTAACATTCAATTTTTTTGCATTTTCTCATTTTTATCAACCCAAAGGTTTTTAATTAGAGCTAATACTTTAACAAGTCACTAAACATCTGATGAATTTGATGGAACTTAATTATGAGCTCATGGCATTTGCAATTTTAAAGGGCCAAAAAAATGTTACCTCATTGTCACACAAACCTTTCCTCTTACAGAACTCAATGTTTAAAAATGCTGGCCCCTAGAAGAAACTGTGAGAACTGTGACATCCTACACACAGATGTATTCAAGAAAGAGGCAATAAATGTTAAAAATACATAATTGCATAAAAGTTTGTTAAAAAAATGAACCTACAGATTCACTCATACCCATCAAATCAAATAGCAAGACTGTTACAGCTGGAAACAGGTGCCGCATGCCATTACAGAGATCCTGGGTCTGTTATTTGCCTCCAGTTCCCTGTTGACATTTTGAAATAGAGTAAGTTTTTCATTGGGTATTTGGAAACTGAGTCACTGTTGAATATCTTGTGCATCTGCCATGGAAAATCACCCTCACAGCGCTGTTTCGGACAGACGTCAAGCCGGTGCCCAGGCCCACGCAGGGGCACCTTCCATTTTGTCCCCCTCCAGCCATCCTGCTGCTGCACGTTGTGCTGCCGTCAGCGTGAGGCTGTAGTTAGTGGCACTGCACTGTGGCTCCCACGGGCACGAGTGGGAGAGGCTGGTGAGGGAGACAAGGTCAGCAGGGCAGACGGGACCGTGCTTGTCTTTATCTTCATATGCACAGGTTTCATTTGGAAAACGCAGGGAGAAGGATCCAAGTTCCAGCTCGTCCTTTAATTTGGAGGATTAGCTGGTACAAGCGACCGCAGCCCTGTTAATTTGGTTCCAGCAGAATTCCCCCCAAGTTAAATTGAGCTGTCTTTTGGCTGACTGAAGTTTCTCTGAAGAGCAGTAATGGAGCAGCACTCAGAGCACGGTTTCCATTAAGATGCCAGTGATGGATATGGAGGCACCAGCTAGGCTTGCAAAAATGAATCCGTAGTGTAGTCTAAATATATGCTGGCATACCATTCTCTATTGAACTCTACCATATAGAGGTTTAGAAAGGGAGGCAAAGGATTAAAACGTTTAAATCTAGGGGTGGTTGCAACAATACCGAGCTAACTAAATGATAAAGAGTGAGGCTAAAGAGCTGACAGTGGAATGGCAGTCTAAGGGGTAGGGGTTTTATATAAAAATTAAACTCAAAAATGTCTATTTCCTTCAAGTTTTTTTTCCACAAATCCTCTGTTGTTACAGAGACTGATGGATTCTTCTCAAAGAGAAATCCTGACTCAGCTCCCTGTCTAAGGGGCATTTAAATGCAGTAAGGAGAGAAG
The DNA here is from genome assembly GCA_011076525.1 of Nettapus auritus. NCBI lineage: Eukaryota > Metazoa > Chordata > Aves > Anseriformes > Anatidae > Nettapus > Nettapus auritus. Next base: position 604,496 of record CM021797.1, on the reverse strand, counting down.
TGCTGTATGCTCCCATGTAATGGGGAGTGATATTCTCCTCCTGTGTCTGCTGGGGGAGACAAGCGGGATGTGCCCATTCAGAAGCATAATAGAAATAAAGGGGACATAAAACATCTCATGTAGAAACTTCTTGATGTATTCTGTTTTACTTGTGATGGTAAGTCGCGTGTATTTTTATGTAAGGTTAAATATAAATCCCTAGTTTGCTGGTTATATAAAATAGCCTTACAAACAGCCCCCTCCCTGTCCACCTGAGGCACCATGTTAGCTGTGTAGGTGACTGCAGTTTGGCATGAAATGGTGAAAAATGGGAAAGCTCTCTTATTACATTCTGCAGGGCCAGTGGTCCTTGGGGTCCGGGAGGACCGAGGTGCAGAAGTGCCTCTGAGCTAGGTTGCCCTGCCCTTTCCCTTGCACGGAAATGAGTGATTTTCATTTCCTTGTGTTTGTTTGTTTGTTAACACCGTTTGGTGATGTTTTCCTTCCCGACTGCCATCCCGCGCTGCAGAAACAAGTGTATCAGCCCTGTAGGAGAGCAGTTGCTATGGCACTCTGGGAATCCCTAAGAACAAGGAGACGGATCATTGCAAGATTTGTTGTCTGAAGCCATAAATATGGTCAGCAACATATTTTTACAGACCGATTCTGGCAAGCTCTGGCAGACTTTGCTATAGTAAAATTTAACTGAAAAATTAGAATTTAAGTGGAAATGCAGTCATCAGTTTTCATGGGTCTGTTCTTCTTTTGAGAAGACAGGCATAGATATTCCCAAACATTTATATTGGAAATAAGGATTCTGATTCTCTTGTCTTTCAAGATAGAGAAATTCCTTGAATTTTGCGGTTTTTTTTGTGTTCAAATCAATGGCATGTGCTCTCATTGAACTTTAAGGACTCTCACATGCTTATCTGTTCCCTTTCACCTAAAGAATGTTGTTGGGTTAGAGATAGGTCAATGACTTGTCCTTTTTCTTCCCTTTTTTTGTTTTTTGAGTTTGCATATTTTTCCTTTTGCTTCCTTGAACCTTTCTCACTTGATTTTCGAAGAAAAATGCTCTGAAATCATTCAGGGTGTCTCACTGAACCCTTTGACATCCAGCATTATTGTTGTGTGAAGCTGTAAACACTTGCACATGGACGTTCAAGGAACTGGTGATTATTACATAAATTATTCCCAAACTCAACAGAGTTGTTGTAACGCTGTTTAGTAAAAATAAAAAAATAAATCTGATAGGATTCTGCACTAATGTGCCAAACACCAGTTGGGTTTGTTTGCTAAATGCCACATATGAAAACTGGCAGCTGATGGATTTTGAAATCAAATCTCTGTTCCAGCACTAATGTTAATTACCCAGTGGCATTGCAAATTAATTTTAACATCATGAAGGCAGGTCAGATCTCACCTGTTACTTGTTATAATGTTCAATTCAGGTTCTACATGGTCAGCTATTACGAGCGGAGTCACAGAATAGCAGTTGGAGCTCGCCATGGTTCAGTGGCCCTCTACGACATCCGGACTGGGAAATGTCAGGTAAATAAATCATTGTGACTTCCTCCCCATAAAGTGTGGAAGTTATTGAAAGGAAAGAGCAGCAAGCTCTGCATCAGTTGACATGCTGAGCTGCTGGAACATTATGGATAATGCTAAGGGGATCAATAGTTTAATGAAGGACTCAAAGTGTATAGAGCCCTACTGTCTTCATTCACTGGAACTGAATGGGTGCCGCAGATGGGTTCATAATGAAAGCCCAAAGTTAGGTGATACCCCTGCTCTGAAATAAATGAAAAATCTGATTTGAAAAGTTAAGCTTTATAGAAGTATACTTATCTGCGATAGAAGTCACAAAGAAAATCTACTGGTTATTTCTTCCTAACTCCTCTCTGTGAAATGGCTATTTACACTTCTCTGATATTAAATAAGATACGTGTTTTCTTACCCATCACCTAGGAGAGGATGGACGTGAGGATAACATTGAAATGAGTGCTTTGCTTGAATTTGCTTGGAATTACAAATGTTTAAGTAGCAAAGCATTTTCAGAAAAGTTAATTGGTAAGACCCTTCGTTATTCCTCATGCTAAGTGATCAGCTATTATTCCTCATTGAATTTCAGTAGTCCTTATGTAAAGCTTGGGTAAAATACCTGTATTTTGAATCTGCCTTATTAGTTGATTTTTGATTGTTGGCTGTTTTTTAGTGTTCTGGGGTGGGTTTTTTGTTTTATTGGTTTGAGGATTTTTTTGGTGTAAATGTAGTGTTTGGATGCTAATATGTTTTTGTTTCTAAACTTGGACTAAAAGGACTAAATCCTTAGTCCTTATAAAATGTGCATTATAGACAAGGTAGCATAGATTTCTCTCTGCTAAATCTGCAGTGTCACTTAGCACTTTGCTGGCAGAACTGTGTGCATAGGTACACATGGCCGGTTCATTTTCTGTTCTGAAATTCTGATTATTTCCCAAAACCAGTAGCTAACAATGTTGTACATTGTGGTATTTTTTGTTTAGACAGCTGTCTATGGAAGCTGAGCTGGCCAAATTTATTTTATAATAGCTATATAATGCAGGCAAAGAGTATCAGTGGACTGTTCTATCTTGTTTTAGATCATTGTTTGGATCATGATTTATTAATTTAACTACAAAATTACTCCACAAGAACTGCTTTATATTGATATATCAGATGTCACTGAGCATTTTTGCTGCCTTGCAGTCCTGTCATCAGCACCTGGCCAAGATTATGCCTTGCTGCACACAGCTCTCTGTATTCCCTTTTCCAAATATACATGTTGCATTACTTTTCCTCCCAGCTCTTCACCAACCAGCATGACAAAGCAGTTGCTGAACATCTCCTCCTGGCCATTAAGAGACACTGACCACAATTCCTTTCTGTGTGCATCATTGCACCGAAAATTGAGAGTGCAAAGTCCAGATAAGTCTGTGAAGTCTTGGCATCTCAAACTAACAGCTAATTCCTGCTCCTGCTGGAGAGGAGGGGGGAAAAAAGCACAACCATACACGTCCTCACATCTCTGTTTTCAGAGCACCAGGAGATTGGTGGCAAAGCCCATTCTTCCATTTAGTGTACTAAAGTACTTATAGTACTTAACCAGTGCTACCATCCTTGTGTTTTTAATTTCATGTAATTCATACTTCATGTACCGAACTGGCTCCAAGGTGAACAGAGGTGTTTGATAGTAAATGGCATAATTATGAGATTTCGTGGCAATGTAAATTCCAGATGGTTCTCTAAAGCATTTTACACAATCTGGTGGTCTACAGAAGACTGGAGTTCTTTTAAAATGGATTCTGTGTAATGACCACCAGCTCTTTTGAAGGTAATTGTCTTGATGGTTGCAACACTTTTATCCAAAGTAGTGTCGCTTCCATGTTAGTCGACATTGTTTTTTGCTTGGTTCCTGGAACTCCAGATTTCTGCCAGTAAATTGTCTGAATAATCCACTGCCTGAATTTGATGTGTCAGTGAATATTCACAATACTTGTTGTCTTACTTTCTTAGTAACTTTCTTAATAAGCTTCTATGCAAGCCATGGGGAGCAGAAGTGAGTATGGCAGGAAAATCAGGACAGGATTCTTTGCAGATTTTATTATTCATAAGATTAGAGAAATCTGTTGAGGGCCACATATATTATTAGGGGGCAACGCCATCTATTGGATACAGATTTCTTATTCCAAATCCAGTCATTTAAGTTATTTCTCACAGTTACAGATTTCAGGCTGCTCAGAAGACATGAGATAAATTTAGGATTGTGTGGAAGAAAATAATGTTGCAAAAAGCTCAAAAATTATTTTGTTTTTACAAAAAGTTAACCTTTTCAAAGTGTTCATCAAAATATTTTAATTGCTTAAATTGAGCATGACTTAGAGCACACGTGTGGGAAGGGCCTTTTGGAATCAGGGTCCTGCTGGAACGCAGAGCAAGAAGTCAGCAGGCCCAGCACCACAGGGCAGTGTGCTGGATGCCTTGGGCAGCCTCGCTCCTGAGTGCTCTTGCTGGGACCGTATAACTTTCTGTACTAATTACCGTTTCATTTCTACCAAAAAATGCTTGTATTACTCAGGCCACTCTCTATCTTAAGGTCTTTTTTTTTTTTTCTGTTTATAATGTTTACTGAAAGACCAGAATTACCAGAAGTTACAGGATCCAAAAATAATAATAATAATAATAATTAATATTTGCTTTTTTTTAAAAAAAAAAAGTCTTTGAATATTTTTTCTGAAGCTGTAAAAATAATTTTGTATTTAGTAAATATGCTGGTGTTTTGAAAGTAACAGTTTTAAATAGATGGGAGAGTTGGATTAGTTACCCTCATCGTCATTCACATGTAACCCATTTTTAATCAGGGATAGGAAGGGGTGGGAACAGCTTACTTTTCCCCTAACTTACACTCATCATTAAGGGTGTACATTCACTGAGCTTGGAGCCGAGCTAAGCAGAAGGGGAGAACAAGATACAGGCATTGCAGGTGGGACCTCCTGGGGACATGAAGGCTGCTCCTGCTGCAGCAGGCAGGAACGGCTGAAAAAAAAACTGGGTTTCTTGGCACCCAGTGCTCTGCGTGAAAGTCAGTTCCAGAATACCGACGGGTTAAAATATCAAGGGTTAGAAATCTGTTCTTCTATTCCCACACCAGTGTGGGTATGGTTATTTAAGCCTCTGTACCAACATTGACCTTTATCTTAAATAACCGTTTCCTCTCCTTGGGTTTTGCTCTTCTGTATTTGCAGGCAGCCTTTGTTCTGTAAGGGGAAAAGAACAGAGGGCTTTAAAACTCCATCACTGAACGTTTTCTCAATTTTTCTTCATCATCCTTAGGCAAAATACTCATTTTTTATTTATTCCAATCTTACTGCTTAGCTTCCCCAAATCTTCTTTCTTTTCTCACCTTTGTGGAAGCACACAAATGCAGAACTTTGGAAAGCCTTTCATTTCGATATTTTTCAAAACAACACCCCCCATTAAGTCTCACATTTTTGGCACGTGCCTGGTATGCCTGTGTGTGAAGAAGAGCTTCCTCTTCTTTTCAGTTTCCTTACTTATTCCTAGTACATTTTGCTGTGTTCTGTTTTCAAGTCCTGGAGGTAACTGCTATCAGCTCAGGATGTGGGTCTCAGGTGGCCTTAACACCCGGGGCTCAGGAACCTGAGGGTGGAAGAAGTGAGTCTCTGAGTTCTCCGTAGCACCGAAGCTGACTGAAAACACCGCTCATTGCCTTCTGCAGCAGTTCCAGCAGGCACCAGCAGCAGTGAGTGCTGCAGAGCGTTCAGCAATAAAAGCTCGCTGTCGATGGAAAGATTTCAGTTGCAATTCCAAACCTGGCTTATGCCAAGTGGCCTGTAGGTGGTCCGCTTCCTCCTCGTCAGCCGAGGGCATGTGGCTGATGCCCAGCCTCGCCGAAGCCGGTGCTGGGGTTGTCGTTGCCAGCAGCATGGTCAGGATTTCCCCCGTCTCCGTGCCATCGTGCCGCAGTGCTCCACACCCGGTGCTCGCACAGGCTCTGGTCCTGGTCTGTCACCCCCGGGAGCTTCGGGAAAGCTCTTGGAGAGCAGCTGCAGGACCAGGCGACGCTGCTCGCATCTGTGCGGCAGTGAAACCGGTACATCACGCACATACAAACTCATACAAAATCCAGCACAGCACTGAGATCCGTTCCCCACACGTGCTCCTGATCTCGCAGGGAGACGTTCACTCGTGGCCGTGGGTGCTGCGGGGGCTGAGGTGGGCGCCGTGTCGGGAAGCCCCTCAGCCACCGCGAGCGGGGCTGCAGCACGCGTATGCTCGCCCCCGCCTGCTGCTGATGTCCGCACTGAATAATTCATGAAAATATAATCCGATAACTTACTGCTGCGCATACTGAAATAGTTACGGTGATGAAAATAAGGCTTAAAAGGTGTTTTTTTCATTTCAGAGAGCCATGCTAAAAATAATAATCATCATCATTGCTTTTAAATCCGGTTGGTGGCAAGATCTGAGTAGTGTGGCTTTTCTGTATTACTAAGATTGTCACAGAATTAACACAGTTTATACTTGGTAGAAAATTTGATAGTAATTATCATCAGCAGAACAAGCTGCTATCCTAAACATGTGCTCTCTTAAATGTGGTTATTTTATTTTTCACACTATAGGTGAAATAGGGCAGGATTTTTATCATCTTGAAGAAAAAAGGCAGGCTTTTTAGCTGTAATAATGGAAAACAGAAGCATTTCATGGTTTTTTTTTTTTCCTTCCAGCATGTTTTTATTTTGTTTTCAAGAAAGATGGTTGTACATACTGACTGAGAAATTACATCTAATGATTAATAGAATGATGGATGTCAAGAACCACCTTTTTGAACAAATAATAAATCAACATTTATGTATGATAGGCTCTTTTTCCAGAGAAATTTACAATATTAGTATCACTTATTTAACAAAGTGTCAATTATTAATACTACCAGTAAAATGTTGCCTTAAAGCCAGTTATCTGCAATTCAGTATTTTGCGTTTGGTTTGCATCATTGTTATTGCAAATACAGATTCATCTAATAATGTGTGATTTCTGCTTAATAATTTAAAAGATACATTATTAATTGTCATACTTCAATTTTTTAAACTGTTCCACATTAAACTCTTATGTTCCAGTATCTTACTCATTTCAGGGGGCTTGGACTTCAGTTTATTTTTAAGGCGTTGAATTGAAATGAAAATTACAAGCACGTTTCATTGTATCGTAAGCTTTCCAAATACGTATTTTTCGGTAGCTAGTTTTTTCTATAATTTAATATAGAGATTGGTCTCTCTCTCTCCCTCCCTCGTTAAATTATTTATTAAACATTTTCTGAGCATTACTGTATATTCCCAACGCCTAACGTTAGGGCAATACGAAGTTTGAATTAATTTGGTTTTTAGGGTGCCTCGCTGCCCTAGCAGCAGCTCGTTGTGGGGAGCGGAGCCGGGCAGTGTCCTTCCCATGGCTGTATTGATTTGCCCTTCAGCTGTTTGCAGTGCATAGAGAACCCAGGGCCTTGTTGTTGATTATCTACACAATGTCTCGGTGAACATTATTGACCCATTGCCGCTTACTGCCTATGGCTCTTGATTTTTCACACCGTCTCCATGACACTCATAATAAAACATACTATCTTATTGCTACCCAACTCTGGAAGCCAACTGCTCTACCCTTAGAACAACAGCTGCCGTTCTGGAGAGCGTTTTATTTTATGTGGGGGAAGAGTTGTGGCGATTTTAGGATCGTCTTTGTGCCCTGTATTTGGTGGTTGAGCTTCATCCTGCAAGGCAGTCGGTTACTTGCAGAAAAAGCAGCTCGTTTGTGCCTGCATCTGGCACTGCGGATTTCAGAGACTGGTTATGTGAGGCTGTATGAAAACTGCTTTTGAAATATTTGAATAATCAAAAAATGCCGGAAGGGTTTAAAAATAAACATTATTATGAAAAGTGAGATGATATAAAATGTCAGGATTGCTTTTGAAATTGAAAATGCTGATATTAAATTCCAAACTAATTATGACAAATAGAAATATCAATCAATTCAGCATTTCTGTTTTAGCTAGTAAGTTACCAGATTTTTCCAAATTCATTAAATTATGTTTTACTATGAAATGGCTGTATCTTGGAGGAGATTATGGGGTAAACACTTTATAGTAATGTCATCTATTACAATAATATTTTACTTTAGATTATTGCTAACTGCCATTATGAGTGGATGTCTTTGATTTTGCATAAATAAAACTACTGAACAATAAAGGAATCTTAAAGTATTAAAATGTACTGGGAACTCTGCTCTAATAAATAAATTTTAAATAACTATATTTAATACAGCTAAACTTTGGCATATTTTCAGAAAGAAATTTAGTCAATTTTTACTGTTGAATCCATTCAGCATTTTCCCTCGCTGGAGAATTAGTGGGTTTGTGATGAGAATATTTTTTAATCCTTCAGAAACACTTTTTCCTGAGACAGATGATAGGATGTAAAGGATCTAGAGGAGGACCAGAGTTTTTCTCAGTCTTGCAGTGTGATGAGCTGCCTTCTGGGGGATGCTGAGCACCCTCGGCACCTAGGGGAGACCCAGCTTCCTTGTAAGAACAGATATTTTATTTTTTTTTAATAGTGCCTAGTACCACATCCATCAGCATGGCATCAGCGGTCTCCAGAGCTGCATTTAGTATTTCAGCGTGTATTCATCACCAGCGATGTCTCTCTTAGGAAAGCAAAGCTGGAAGTGGAGGGAGCTGATTGATGGATGGCTTCTGGTGGTGGGAAGGGGGCAAAGCCCGGAAGGGTCCCTGCCATCACCAAGCCTGGCCTCCTGCATGAGGCAGTGGGTATCCTCAGAGATCATCTCATCCTGATCTTCAGTTTTCCAGTAAAGGAAAATACACCAGCATCATCATGATTTCTTTCAGCAGTTAATTATTCTCATGTTTAAACTGTATTTTATTGTTTCTTGTTAGATTTTGCTGTTGCTTCAACATCTCACCAGTTGGTCCTGTTTGATGCTGAACTGCTAATTTGCACAAGAGCTTGTTAATTTGTTTTCTACATGTGGGTGCTGTAGGTGGTGGTCAGTCCTGCTGTTGTCCTCAGTGAACCAGAGCCAGGCCCCTCTGCACTGGGTGCAGGAAGGCTGGACCGGGGTGCTGTGCCCGTTGGGGTCCTGGCCTGGCGGTCCTGCCCCAGCCCCCAAAACCTCGCCGTGTTCTCACCAAGTTTTACCCGCTGCAGCTTTCGGGTGGCTCCTGGGGTAGTGCACCAGGTCAGCAGTTTTTCTGTTTACAGTTGCATTCCAAAGCACATCGATTAACCGATAGCTAACCCAGGTAGCCGCTGACCTGTTCCTTATGTATCGTTCTCATTTCTCACAGAAATGTGTAAGACTGTACCAGATACTTTGCAGAAGTCTTTCCCCATCAGGGTTTTGACTTTTAGAATCAAATGTAAATTTCAGTAAGCTAGCTTGATACTAACTCTTTTGTATAAAACTGCATTGTTGACAGTGATTATACTATATAAATATTTCAGTAGTATCAATTTCATATGAAACATTCCTCTCCTTGGGGAGATTTACATCAAGCAGGTAAGCTTTATAGTTAATGTTACAGCTAATAACACGAGCTTTCCCCTGCTCTGCCACATCCATGTTTTTCTATCACTTGGTAGCCGCCTGAGGAGTTAATGCTCCAGAGGTAAAATCTTGTTATTTTTCCTACTGAGGCCAAATGGCTGATTTTGAGGATGAGCTATGATGCAGTGCAGGCAGATGGGACAGTTGCCTCTTGTGCAAGTGAAGACAAACCCTTCCCACTGCCGAGAGGCTCTAAACCTCCCTGAGCACATCATGAAGACACAGAATCACAGAATGGTTTGGGTTGGAGGTGACCCTAAAGACCATCCAATTCGAACACCTCCCACCAGACCAGGCTGCTCAAAGCCCCATCCAGCCTGGCCTCGGACACTTCCACAGATGGGCTGGTTGGCGTGGTGGTGGCCAGCGGAGAATTAACCAGGGTGGGATCTTGTGGAGAGCCTTTTCCTGCTGCACCTCAGGGTGGGCTTAACTTCGGCGGGGTCTGGCAGGCAACCTGCTCCCCCCAGCCAGCTGGGCTTGCAGTCGCCTATGGGACTCGTTCACGTGTAGGGCTGGGTGAGTGCTGGACATGTCCCATGGGACATGCAACAGTGGCCTGGAGATTTATGACCAATTTTTCAGAAATAATACTGAACGGTATTGCCATTTCTCACAAAATTTGTTGAAGTTTGATGAAGGCTTTCAAAGTATTTACTTATGCAGCTGTCTAATCAAAATGCCAGACAGCTTTTGCGCTACTTACTCAGTCTGACCATTGGTAAACTTCCACAGTTTTCCTAAATGCATTCAGCAGCCAAAAAGGCTGATCAAGGGTTTTTGTTTGCTTTTTGTAGTTGTGTTTGTGTGTATGTTACGGTAGTGAATCTAAACACACCAGTAATTTTGTGCTTACAAGGGGTTTGTCTGGTGCAGCTTCTATTTCTGTGCTCCATCTAAACACTGCTCTGGCCGAGAAAATTTGAAATTGACGTTCTTCTTGAAATTCACATTCTGCTTGCTCGTGCGAATTCTGACAAATTTCCTCAAATTTCTATTTCTAGAGAAACTGATGGATAGCTAAAAGGGGAAATATATGGCTGAAATCAACTCTGCATTTTTCACAGGGAGGTTATATTCAGGTTGGAGATTACTCATGCTGTGCTCAAAACTGAAAATCCCAAACTAAAACTGTTTACAACCTTATTCTTGGCCTTAATTCTGTTTTGGAAAAAAAAATATCATAAGAAAAGGGATGAATAAAAATAACAGTTCTAAAAGAAAGGCTGCTAAGCAATTAGGATAATGTATGTATATTGTGTTTTGTGTTTTTTTCTTTAACTGTATAATCTCATCACAATTTTATTCTGGATAATAGGAAGCTACCTAGATTTAAATAGGCAAATATTTGCTGGAAATTATTCTATTGTTTCTGCAGTTCTGTTCATTGTTATGCAGAGATTGTCCTTTTTAGGCTGACCTTTTATTGGTACAGCTTTAAGACCGAGAGCGGTTCTTGGTTTGTTGGAGCACAAGGGTGTGTTTATAACAATCCATGAAACACGTTCGCTGTAGTTCTTTGTCTGCTGACTTGCTCAGTAACAAAAAGATGCTTGATGGTGTGAAGTTGCTATCCACGCAAAGCAAGCTGTTTCAGGGGTGGTTTTTTGAACAGTCAAAGCTTGTAAGTGTATGCAGAGCTTCCTTTAACTGAGTCATAGTTATCAGGTATTGCAAAGGTTAAGCTTTATCAGCTGCACAAAAAAAGGTTGAGGTTTCATCAAAAACTTCCATCCTCACAACCTGTCGACCACAATTTGATGATGATTATTGATTATTTCACAGCCTTTCACTCACTCTGGCACTGCGGCCAGCCTTGATATACAGATAGGGCTTCAGTCCAGCTAAAATAAGACTCCATCTTGATAATGGACTGAGATGAGATACTGTTATTTGATAAAGATAATTGATGTTTCACAGTGAATTGGAAAACAGTTCTGAGTGCACCAGATCTGTGGCTGCTCCATCTGCAAATGTGGCCATTGTTTACAAAACATAGCAAAAGACATACAGTTAGAGCGCTTGGTGACAGCGGGAGTGCACAAAACGCAGCGTTTTAGGGTGGGAGGCAATCTCCAGCCAAAAATAAAACACTTAAACTAAGAAGCACAATTTGTAATTTTGCAGTCAGGATGAAGGTTTTTGAACATGTATGTAGCCTACTTCTGATGAGACAGCCTGGAAATCTTGTTCCTTCTGTTTGGGATGTACTTGGTATTTTATTTCAGGTGAGCTAATACCCTAAAGTCTTTCTTTTTTGATATATATATGTGACATTTGAATTAGGCAAAATGCTACATGAAGAAGATGAAGTTTGTCAAGGGAAAATATGGCATAGTATATGTCCAGATTTCTTCATTCTCCTCAAGTTTTAGCTCCCTTATTTAAAACATAATGCATGCTTGTGGTCTTCCGTAGATGCCTTTGTTGACTGCACATCCTCAGCCTGTGGTTTTGAATTGATTAAGGTATCACTCGTTGCAAGTTCTGTTCACCAAGTTCTTTTAGTCCTATTATAACCTTTGTAACCTCTAATTAAGCAATAGGAGATGGCAGGGAGTGGGGTTATCATGAGATAATGACACCCCAAGTGTGTTATGTGGCACAAGGTTCATCTGTGTGCTGCTAATCCTCTGGGGGAGTGATTATCTAATGATAAACGTACCACATTGCAGCTCATTGATACCGCGGCACTGTGCTCATGCCACTGTCCTGACTGAATTACACTTCCCATTCCAAACGTCATTTTTTGCCATTGATTTTACAAACTGACAATTTTGAGGTTTTCTGAAGTGACTTACATACTGTGCAAAGTCATGACCCTGGAGTCATACTTTTTTTTTTTTTTTTTTTTTTTTTTTTTTAATATATTTATGAAGGATATGAAAAAAAAGCATGGTATTTTTAGGTAGACTCAGTCTCAGCAGGTTGGATGCAATTAAAAACAAACTTATAATCAGCATGCATCTGCAATTCAACTTTTTCTTTCTTTAGAAGTGCATTAATATAGAGAAGAATGATACTGTGTTCCTTTTTTTCCCCAAACTGAACGCTAAACCAGTGTTAACAGACTGTAGAAATGTATTTCAAGTAACTAGATTTTAGGATATGTGATTGTTATTGACTTTGGAATGATGGGAAAATATTAATGTCTGGAAGTTGCTTAATAATATTTTGCTCCTTGAAGTCTCTCACTCTTTCATAGCGAAAGCAGACTTAGAGTCACTGTTCATTAATTACAATCATGATAACTCATAAGTTTTAACTCACCTGCATTCTTACTTAGAGGCATTTTTTTTCCTCCTTATGCAGGTAAGCAGCAGGCATTTCCTCTAGTTTGTGTAAGGCACCTGCCGCAGAGGATTCTTGCTATCATTCATGAGACTTCTGAGAACGTTTCTGTCCTTGACTGTAGGTGGAATCCAGAAACTTGGGGTCAATGTAATTATTGCTATTTAAAGTCGCCATGAAAATTCTTGCTGGGTAGCAGAGACCAGTCCAAAATCCCCCAATTCTTTCATACATACAAGCTATTAAGTTGTATTTCTTTTCATTTAAAAACCCAAGTCTTAGAAGGGAGGGTGGAGAGGACGTAACTGTGTAACAGTAAATGCTTTTCACTGTGCACTCCTCTTTCTGGCGTGGGGAAGCACAGGAATGGAGAGGGAGCACGTTTTCAGCTGGTCTCTTGCTGTGGTGGTGGCTGTATATTTTGATGTGTAATTTCTGAAAACTTTGCCTACCGTAAAGAAATCTTCTGAGGCCAAGGTCACCGCTCACAGGTACGGTGAGGCTTACGCAGAGGTGTTCATGGTTCAGACACTGGCTGGTGCTTGTGGCCAGCTCTGTTACCTGTGAACAGAGAGTGGTTTGGGAAAATGTTTGCAGGGAAAAGCACACATTACAGGCAAGAAAACTGTAAAATGGTCTATTGCCATTGATTAAATCTTGGTTTCCCTTATAAATATTTACCATTGTATTTATAGAGATACTTGTAATTAATCATCGCAGGCTGGTGTTGAAGTGAGCCCTGCTTAAGTGTAACCCAGCCACAGATCTGCAGCAGAGGCACAAAGGGCTGGCCACGAAAGCAAGCAGTTCGTGTTGCTGCGTACAATCTCGTTCTGTAGGTTTCCCTTCTCTGGCTGGCCAGGCAGCCCTCTGCAGCCGCTCCAGCTGTGCCCCCGCAGGGCCGAGCCGTGGGCAGGGGTCCCTGCGGGACGCGGGGCTGGAAGAACCCCCCCGGGCAGAGCTGCAGCATCGCATTGCATCCCTGGCGGGTCTGCAGGGGATGCAGATGGGAGCCTGCGTGCGTGAGAGCCGTGTCTCTTACCATGGGAGGTTAAAGGGAAGCCTGAGTTCTGGCTGGGTTTGTTTCAAAGCAAAAGCTGTTTCTAAACATCAGCTAGAATCGATGCTGTTTGGTCTGGGTGCTGCGTTTGGCTCACTGCAGAATTAAAGTTATAGCTTCGACAGTCAGAGCAGTAATTGAATTGGGCATAATGTTGTTTTATTTTGGTACCTGGATGCCTTTGCAATTTTTTAATTCGTATACAAGGCAGAAAATTGTTTCATATTATATTTGGAATGAATAGTTGCTGATGCCTAATGGCTTGCTTTAGTTGAGTTTGCTTGGTAAATAAAAGGCAGCGTTCTGAATTGCAGTATTTCATAGGCAGCGAAGGACAGATAGCCATCCTGTAATCCGAACATGGGCGTGCGTTTGCTGACACTGTCACGCTGACAAGTTCAGATGAGCCCGGAAAACTTGTTAGTAGGAACACACGTTCTGAAATTGCAGATAAAAGATAATTACTGAGTATAGCCTTTTAATTTTATAGGCCAAAGCCCTGTTCTCACTGGAGGCAGGAAGGGGAGGGAGTGAAAGCCGTCAGGCTGCGGAGCAGATTCCGTTGTGCTGTTCGGGCACGTAGCACGTGTGCACATAGTGCCATGTACCGGGGCTCTGAACACACACTCGTGTGTCCTGTCGTTGGTACGAGTAGCCATGGCAGTGAGCAAGGGGGACTTGGAGTGCTCGACGTTTGCTTTAGTTTATAATCTGGCTCACAAAAGCCGTAGCGAGGTTCACAAGGGAAAATCCATAGTAAAGTAATACCAGGTACTAATAAGTGCACTGCTGGCAAGTGGGGCAGAAATTTAAGGGGACATGCTTCAACTACAGCGGGACTTAAACGTGCTTACATTTTCATGTCCTCGCTGGTACAGCTGGCTTTTTCAAATGCAAGCCGTGCTCTTTTGTTCCTCTTCCATTTTATTTCCACCAACAGAGAGCATTGCAGAAGAAGGAAGCCATCATGCTATCCTCTGTGTTACAGACACATTTTCCCCATAGGCTGCAACAGTTTTACCCTGAGCTGATCTTTCTAAACCTGCCTAATAGTGGAGTTGAGGGATTTTGAAATCCTGTCATTTTCATGATGACAGGAGATGGTCTTAGCCTATTAACAGCAAATCCAGCCACCTGAGGGATGCAATAACAAAATAACCATTTTTTTTTCAAGTTTCTCAAATGTCTTTTTAAAATAATGTTTAATTATGCCTATGTGGTTGGGCTGGTGGTAATTTAGCGGTATGTTTTACGAGAATAGACTGTGCTGATACTCTTCTGTATGGGAAGCTGCTGAGGGTTTATGCAAGGCGTGAATTTACAGCACACTAACTCCACTGCATTAACTCTGCGCTTGGATATTGTTGATCTGCACCAAGTTGCCTCTGTGCGTCACAGATAAATCTGCTTTGCACATATAAATATATTCATTAAGCTACAAGTGAAAAATGCAAACTGAGAGTCCTCACATGGCAGCCTAGTGAGTGCCCCATAAATTCATGCCGTAACTCCACGCTAACTTTGTAGCTTTGTAGCCAGGCAAAGTAATGAGGCCTCAGGAATCACAGAATTTGCTTTTTAGGTCATGGTGATCAGCAGTACTAATTTTTTAAGAGTCATTTCTGTCTTTCTGTACTCTTTTCTAGCTGATTTGGAGGCTGATTTAAAGGAGCTTGCACATTCTGCCTTTGGAGACATACAGAGTTTACAAATACAGGAACATCTTGTTGGGAGGGGAAAGGCAGGGATAGGCGGCAAGTGAGGACCGTAAATCCAAGAGTAGGAATCAGGAGTGCTTTCAAATAATCAAAGTTAGTAAAAATTAAATAAGAAATTGATTCAGCACTGGCTTTCTGCTTAACTTCTATGCCTCAGCCATTGGGCTCCAAAGTGGGAAGTCGACAATGTAATCAATTCCAGTAAGGATTTTTTTTTTTCCTTTTTGAAGTGATACAATTCACTGTACAAAAGTCAAATAGACTGGAAAAGGATATTAGACTTACCAACCAGCCTCTAAGGCCACAAACCCCACATTGAGTTTACAGATTTGTTAGGGCACTGAGTTAGTTGCATCTCTAGAAGCAGTGGCAGAAGAAAACTGTGCATGCAAATTTTACAATGAAATCTGTAAAGAAAATAAAGTCTCTAAGTTTATATCTGATGTAGCTGTTCCATCCTACTCAGACATTAAAAGTCTAAAGGCTGAAGTCAGCCACAGCTCAGTGCCATCAGCAGCAACTTCTGTAAACAATACACGTGGTCAGAAGGTCTCATCCTAGCCTAGGATGTAAGCAAAGTTTTATCTGTCCATCCCAGCCTAATGTGCTTTTTTTCTGCCTTCTGATTTTGCATGAGCACAACAGTCATGCTTGAAAACAAGCATATCCCTTATACTGTAATTCTCTCAAAAGATAAAATAGGAAAATGGCAATTTAAGCGTATTAGTACATGTGTTTTAACAAAGTCTTCAGCCAGGACTTTGCAGCTCGTAGTAAGAGGACAAAAATGCTCAAAATGCATTAAATGGTTATGGTCAAACTTAGGTTTCCCCATTTAGGGTTGCCTGTGACCAGCAAGAACATATTTAAATGTGGCTCTCAGTGGATATACAGAACTGTTTAATATCGTGTTGCAAACACGGTTTTTTAACTGACCTATTTCTCCAATCTAGACATGACCTTCCAAATTTCCCTTTGTTTTAAGAATCTTGATTTTGACGCTTTTGACTCCTGGAAGAAAATGAGAATGGTAAAGATGGAATGAAAGCAGCTTCACAGAGCTCTGCAGTAGGTTGCAATTTGCCCAGGAACTGATAAAGATCTGGAAACACGGTCAGAAAATTAGAGTGAGGAGCAGCAAGAATCAGAAGGCTGATTTCAAAAATCCTGGTGCAAGTTCCTTTTTTCCTCAGTCTGCATGGCAGAAGACACTTCTAGAAGGATAATTAAGTCCCCAGACCCTAGCGTTTTGGCAGGATATGCTGATCTTGTTAGCTTTTCCTACTCCATTTGGGTTGCTGAACACTTTAAACAAAAGTCTCAGGTCACTTGGGAACTATGGATTTGTGTGCTTTGCGAGTACATTGAAGGCTATGGAGTCAAAGGTTAAAAATATTGCAGTGCTCCAAATATGAATGTGATATCTAAGCAGTTCTCTCTAAAACTTCTGTGAGTGGAGCTGGAAGGGAAGAGGCACAACCTAACAGAACTGTTTAAGGACAAGTGCTGTGTGCTGAGCCCAAAGTCCCATCGTATCACGACTCCATCTGCACTGACACAGCTTAGATCTTGCAGCCAAACGGTACCTTACCACGATGCACTTTGACTAGAAAGAGTGGGGGCTTTATGGGAACATCGTGCCTGCTTGGAAATCTAGTGACAGCTGCTTGAATAGGAAATGTGAAAAATCTGCCTCGCTGACACCACGTCTAGCGTGTCACCTCTGGGGTGCCGAGGGCTGGAGGCACTGCGTGCCCTGGCTGCTGCACACTGCAGGTATAAACCAATTTATGCAGCTGTTCACTTTAGGGGCATGATTTGCGTTTTGAAAGTTGGGTAGATGAAGTCCACGTAATAAATGGTAAATCTGTTCCATGTTGTGACTTTTTGGAAAGCGTTCAATATTTTTTCTCCCTGTGAAGTGCTCCCTGGCACTGGGATATCAGCCCAAACTTCCTCGCAGCCTTGAGGGACTTGTGGTTCAAGATCTAAAGCTTTACCGGACTTCGCAGCAGCGAACATGTGCAAACCAAGAGGCCTGGTATTTGGCCAGTATAATCTCTTTTCTAGGTTCCTATCTTTATTTTGTATTTTTTTAACACGGACTTCTTGTAATTGATACTATACCTCTTTGCAGTAAGGATTTAAAATAATTAACGTTTCATCTCACAAAATAGTATTAACCTGGAGAAAATGTTAAGCACTTTTTTCTCCCGTTTTCATTGGTATCCTGACCATAATCAGAATTCTTATTTAAAATTATTTTCCTAGAAGTTACGAAGTTCAGCCTATGAGCTGTTGAAACCTCTTTTAAAAGCATAATTGTCATGGAGGTAAGAATTTCAATAACAGTGCTGAGTTACCTGACACATCCTCATGCAAATGTTCGGAGATGCTCCTGCATTATCGTGTACATCTCTCTAAACCACCACGGCATTAGTTTCACAGATGAAAACCTTCCTGCTGGTATCAGGGGCTGACTGGTTTATACATGTGGTGTATTTAGTTGCCATGTGGGTTTTGATGGTGCCACATGAAACTCTTGAACTAACGAGAACATTCGTGAAGCGAGAGCATAAACGCGCTGTTTGCAGACATCTGGGTGTTTGGGGAGCGGGCTGCATGGATCTGGGGGAGCCACATGCATGTGCTGATTACAGTCACAGTTTCAGGGGATGCAGGGCTAGCTCTGGGCCGTTCTACAGAGATGCTAAAACAGTCAGGCTGCACATTTTGGACACATTTTGAAAACATCCTGTAACACTTGGATGGGTGCAGCTGTCATCTAATTTTTTCTGGATTAAGTTCGGTCAGGAAAGAAGCTGCCTCATTTTCTGGTTGTCATTTGCCCAGGAAGTAAAAGCAAATTGTAATGAGGGAATCACAGCAGGAGAACCTCCTAACAAATGAGAAGCATATATTGACTGACAGCCGGCATGCCATTTCGGTGATAAATGTATTTTTATACGCTGCTGTTCAAGGTCACTTTCTGCTCTCGTTGCACGCTGCCTGTCAGATCATGCAAGTCACATTTTAATACTGAGTAATAGTAATGGTTGGTGCAAAATTGTATTAGTGCAAGATTAAAAATTAAGTTATACATGTTATTAAGTTAAACATTTTAATATATGTGCTTTGACTTTATCTTGATGCTATTGAGAAGCCACTTGAAGGACAGGAAGAAGAATTAATTTGAAGATTTAAATATACTTTTTCTCAGTATAGTCCTGAAATTTTTACTGCAATTGCTATTATTACTTGAAAGAACACGGAAATTTAATTATTAGAAATACCGAAATTATTTCAATTTATGCTGTATTAGATAATTCTACTAGATTGCTTGGAGAGTTGGATTTGTGAAAGCCTTTGAGGAGGCATCACAGAAGAATTTCTGTGGTATGAGAAGTGAGACGGCATTTCACGTTTCTTTTCAGGTGAAGCTGTTCAGTTTTGCTAGCTGTGTTTTTATAAAATGTGCTCAGTGTGTACATGCAGACCATGATCTTGGAACATCTCATGTGCTTGGATTTTGAAGGACAATTGAAAAAAAAAATATTGAAAGAAAGGTTTTATCGGGCATGCTCTTGTTCCAGCTGAGCTTAGACCAAAGCTGACAGGGTTTGGGAAACCAGACGTTGAACATGGGCTGTGCACAACACAGTCCTTCTGTATTTATATTGTAGTTGTACATTGAAAGAGAGAGTGGCGATTATCTCAAGGTGGAAAAAAATAAAAATAACCAGGGAAAGAAAATAAAAAATGCGACCTGGGCATAGCACATTGCTGCCTGGCTAAGGTGCTGTTCACCTCCTCTGTGACGGAAACCAAGAGCAGATGAGGAGCTGCGATGGCTTCTTCATTTTTACAGCAGTCTTTGTAAGTATTTATTGGTGTGTACTCACTGCCTAGCTCTGCCACCTTTATCTTCATTTCAAAGACCTGTACAGTTTGGGTTCTGTGTGTGTTCCATGGGTCTTTGTACCCCATGTTAGCTTAAAATTAAAATTCCAGTTTTTAATTTAAATCAAAAACAACAACAACAACAACAACAACAAAACTCTTCTTTGCAGGATATAGAATTAGTCAGAACATGTCACTGCCAGAGGAGACCACAAAGAGGTCTGTGCATGTCAGTAAAGCACTAGTACCCTGCTTTGCCTTAGTAGCTCATTTGTGGTTGTTTGTTACATGATGCTAAAATAAAATAAAATAATGATCTATCAGACCTAGCTTTATCTATTGATAATATCTGTTCTAAACTTGCATTGTTTTTACTTTACTTCAGGGAGGAGGTAGAGTTGCCTTTTTTCTTTCTTCCTTTTTTTAATGGCACCATCAATACCATTTTTTCAACTTACTTCAGTTGTTAGCTGTCTTTTGTCAGGCTTTGTCTTTAGCATAGAGAGCTTATATTAGTGATTTATTTACATTCTGTATTATGGCGTATTTCGGTCTGCTTTCTGGGTAACATTTAGCGGTGCCTGCCGTGCCAGAGGAGCTCAGCTGCACTGCTGGCTTTGCCCATAAAGTCACTGTCAGTAATTCGTCTCCGATCAGGGAGTTACAGTCAGTTACATTCATCTCCTTAATTTCAAGTAACCGTTCCTTGTGCAGAGGCTGTTTCCCACGCAAAAACTGGAAACGATTCTTTGACGCCGTTCCCGGTTAAAGCTGGCAGATCTTTGTGAGGGTGGCGTTTGGCTGGGACAAACCCCGTGTTTTGTTCCTCACGCGATGCGGGCTGGAAGGGCGGTGCTGGGGGATGCAGGAGGCGTGCTGCTCTCAGTAAGTGATTTTTGGTTTGTTTCATTTTAGTTAAGGTACCCCTAGAGACCGGGGAGATAAATATCTAATAAATGTGGCGGAATATTGCTGTGTCTCCGTAGCGGTGTGTAAGTTACTTTATCAATTTAAAGTATGCATTTTGGTGTATTTATTAAAATAAAATCACTGCAGTGATACAGCACTTATTTTTTATGTCACCTTTAACAGAATAATGCAGTTCAGCGCAGAGTTTGCTAAATATTGGACTTAGAATGAGGCTGTCATAGCTCCAGTATATCATGTGTTAGAGGGCCGCGGCGGTGGCAGGTGCAGAAGTCAAATAGTCTCCCAGGAGCGTCCTCCCATTAAAAAACAATTGGTTGGGCAGCGGGAAACTACAAGCAGCTGCACTTTGTCCCACCCCGCCTGCCGGTCAAAACCAAGACCGCTTTCTAACCAATATTGAACAGGTTTTTGCATACTTTTATTTTATATATATATATATATATAATTACTTTAGAGCAGGAAAACTGCACGTTGTCCGTGCCCTAGTAGTGGTGCTGCTGAAGCGCTGCTGTCCTAATCCAGGTCTGAACTCCAAAGGTACGGGTGCAAGCAGAATATTTCGAATGAGCAGCAATAATTTGTTTTTGTTATGCTTATTCACTTGCCTCAGAAAGAGAAGATGAGCGTTGCAAAGTACACATTTAGATGGAGCACTAAAAAATAAATCTTGGCTTGAAAGGATTAGCATCAATTAGAGAAGCACTTGCTTTAAATAACAAAGCACATTAATTCCCCTAAGGATTGTACTTATTGGAACACATTTTCAGTAGTAAAAAGAGCAACAAGTGTGCAAGTACTATTGATTTTCCACCTTTGTATTACCAAAACATTTTTTATTGACAAGTATTACTTGCTTGTTAAGTGCTGCACAGTTTGATGGGTCTAAAGGCTGGATCACCTAATTAATTGCCCTTTCAAATCTCCATCCTAAACTGTGGTGATTATATTAAAGACATAGGTTCGGGATTCCGTTTGACTTCACTCAACTTGGACGTGATAAGCAACAAATAAATATATTAATGGGCTGTTAATACTAGCCTAGCTTTAGGAGCAGTGTGCCATCTCAGTAGGTCCAGGAGCTACTTCTAGTGTCCAGGAGCTGCCTGCAGGGGCACTACTTTAATTTTCACAGTCTAGTTTTTGTCGATTACTATTACGAAGTTTTTTCCACACATGTAAAGTCCTGCCAGTTTGAGGCTGGCACAGAGTCTCTTCCTGCAGGAGCAGCCACTGCATATTTTACCAAGAAATAGTTTGTGCGCATGTCACTGGTGTTTTCTTTACGGTAATCCAATGGAAAATGCACACACAATCTGTATGTGTCATACCTGAAATTCAAGACCTAAGCTACAACGGTGGAACAGGAGGAAGAGGCTTCTGCACACACAGTTTGCTTTTTTCCTGACTAGTGGTCTACTCAAGTCTTCCAAAACCTTTCTAGGGGTTCAGCTGCTGTTGCGTTTGCGTTTACTTACAAGCCTGTTGAGCACCACTGTGGCGCATGTTCAACTCTCTCGGTTTCTGTTCTGTCCCCTCTCACCAGACGATCCATGGTCACAAAGGGCCCATAACTGCAGTGGCTTTTGCTCCCGACGGCCGGTACCTTGCCACCTACTCCAACTCCGACAGCCACCTCTGCTTCTGGCAGGTAAGGACTGTTCCTGTGAGCCTGCGGGCGTTTCAGACCCCTGTGTTCCCTGGCGGGCCGGTCACACTGGGTGTGCTTTCACACAGCCCAGGTACCCACTGTGCAAGTGCGTGCACACCTGGGTTACAGCACACAGACCTCTTGCAGCACAAACTCTCCAAAAGCTTTCCCTTTCCCAATGTTTTGCAGTGCTGTCTAGCCACCCGAGTTTGTTGTGCATGGTTGCAATGCTATTTTTTCAGTGTGCAGGTCTTTTTCTATTATTGTTTCTGCTCGAACATTCCTTGCGGTTATCACCCGATGCAAGAGGAGGGCTTGTTTGCATACAGATAAGTACGTAACTTCAAGGCAATCAAAGAGCAGTCTCAAATGTTGGGCTGTGTCCTATTTGATGTTTGAATCTGAAGCTGCTGTAACAGTTCAGTTTCACACACCTAAAGCATCCACCTGACGAGATTCAGGGCCAGGAGACCCCCAACTAGTTCTCAGCAGGCCAGGGCAGGTGCTTCTGCTCCCATCCTCAGTCCCATCCCTATCAGTAGGCATTTTCCTTCTGTAACTTCTGGAACCTTGTATAGAAAAACACTTGCATGACATTCCTCCATTTTATTTTTTATTAAACATGATGCAGAACTATTAGGGTGACCACTGGTCCCATTACTGCTCAGCAGCCGCAGCTGCTGTTCCTCGAGCCCGCATGCCGTACTGTCAGGGAGCTGTGCTCCGCTGCACCGCGCGCTGTGGAGCTGCCAGCCATTTCCATAATAAGGCTGGAAATGGGAAAGCTGGGGGAGAAACGATACAAAGAGGGGCTGAAATGGGAGAAACTGAGGATCAGGCCACCATTTTGTGAAGCATCTAGATATTTTTTTTTTAACATCAGCAATTCTTTTTATCTGTGTGATCTCATGTCAGTAGGACTATTTTTGTTAATCATAGATAAATAAACATGTAGCTTGGTGGGACAGATTGCCACAGAAAAGGCCTTTACTGCTGCCTACATTCCCTAGGTAGCATTTGTTTCTTCCTTCAAATGGCCTTAGATTTAAAAATGGATCTGAACAAGCATTTTATGCAGACCATCAAAATAATGTAGTTTTGCAGTAATCAGACTATAAAGCAGAACTCAGTATACCCATAATTACCAGCTAGTCTTTAACATAGTTCCCTTGTTTTGATGCCATTCATTAGTTCTACAGGTGCCGTACTAATTATTAAATTATTATCCCTCACTACATTGTGTGCTTTCTGGAACAGTAAATGAGAACAGCGAGAATCTCCATCCATCGGTTACATTTATTCAATTTAAGTGCTCAGGGAAAATCTGGAAAGCAATCAGACCAAATCTTGTAAAATTGGCAGGAAAAAAAAATCAGGCATGCACATGTTTTAAATTGTGAGCTGCCACATTCTTCCAGGTGTATAAATGCTCACGTTAAAGTGGCTTTTACATAAAGAGTTAAATATACCTACACATTTAGTTTTAAAATGTGACCTCGTGCACTAGTGATTTTTTTCCCTTCTGTGTTCTATTTGGCACTATTATTAATGCAGGAAAATCAGTAACATTAGTCATCTTAAAAGGGTTATTACTCAAGATGATTTAAATTGTGAAAATGTCAGTGGTGCTTGCATGCTCCCTGCTAGAGATGCCATGATTTACACTCTCTGACACCATTCTGCTGCTGAGAAGAGCCAGGAAAAAGTAATGGCTTGTACTTTGTCCTGATCAGAATTCAGAGCGTGCCATCAGCAGTAACGCGCCTGCCCTGTCCCAGGGCTTCGCGTGGCACAGCGCAGGGATGCAGTGAGGCGCTCCATGGAAATCCTGGGATCACAGAGCATGGGGTTGGAAGGGTTTTCCGGAGGAGAGGAGCGTTTCGGAAGGTGTAGAGGTCTGTGTGTCTTGGTGGGTTAGAGCAGCAAATCTCGTTTTTTAAAAACATGGAGCTAGACAGCAGGCATCAGTAACTGGCCTGCCTTCCAGAGAGTATAATGCAGCAAATCTCTCCTGAATGGTTTGTTTATCCTCCAGAAAGCAAGAAAACCCTTGATGTTTAACATTTGCTTATTAACATTTCATGTTTCTCCTTAAATTTTGAATAAAATCCTTTAATAACAAGGCCATACAAATAAAGTATAAGTGATACTTTTCACCATGCTGAATAAGCTATGCAATTTTCCTAGCTAGTTTATTGATTTAGATCTCACAGTTCTGTTTGAAAAAGATACAGGCAAGGAGAATGCTAATAAAAAAAATTACATGGAGAAAAACAGGGAGATGAAGTGGTCACTGACTGCTAAACTTCACTGAGTCCTGTGCATAGGAGGGAAGTTTTAACAGGTTCTTGACTGTAATTTGTATTCCATTTAGTCATATACAGTCATCACCTTTCTCTTGTCTTGGAGGGATGAAGGGGTACGTAGCTGTAAAGATGTTGCTCACAATACCGGGCGGTAACTTGCCCGTACAGCTAGGGTGACTCCATGAGCTCCCACACGGGAGAGCAGCACCAGGTGCCAAGTGACTTTATTCTTGTGTGCTGTGGTTGGTGTTGCTTGGCCCCTGTAACGAGACGCTAATTACGGCTGGTGTGGGTGGGCAGGGCACCGGGTGGGTTCCCCGCTGGTGTTGGGGTGACACGGGGCTGTCTCCACAGATGAACACGTCCCTGCTGGGCAGCATCGGCATGCTCAACTCGGCGCCGCAGCTGCGCTGCATCAAGACGTACCAGGTGCCGCCCGTGCAGCCGGCCTCCCCCGGCTCGCACAACGCGCTGCGGCTGGCCCGCCTCATCTGGACCTCCAACCGCAACGTCATCCTCATGGCTCACGACGGCAAGGAGCACCGCTTCATGGTCTAGGGGAAGCTGCCGCGCTAGAAATACGTTTCTGTCTCCAAACTCCGTGTAATTCTCCCTCTTTCTTTGTCTCTGTGCTCCACACACCGATCGCCCTCCAGCGCCCCACGGACCGGCCAGGCCACGGCGGCTCAGCCCGGCTCGGCTCCGCAGGGCAGACACGGACATGGGCACGGGGTGCTTTCTCCCCGCGGCAGGGAGAGGATGGCTCCTGGGGAGGTCCCGGCTGCTCGGTGCAGCAGCAGCTCACGCCGTGACCGCGCTTCGAGGCCTGGGCAGCAGCCACAGGGCATCACCCCGGGCTCCTTCGCTGGCTGAGCCCACGTGGCAGCCTCCTTAAACACGCTCGCGGAACCTCAGTGTTTACCAAAAAGGCTGTGTTTACATGGACTTCCTTCTAGTGACCACTGAATGATCGCTGGGTGACGCCTCTTAGAGCTAGCCTGTTAATGAGGGCCTAATTAACTCGGGATCGTGAGGAACTGAGTGTGCAGGAGTGAGTGGCCTGTGCTCCCAGCTGAAGGGTCACGTTTCCTCACGAAAACAGGGAGGTTTTGAGTCAGAAGTGCTGCTGTGCTCAGTCGTTGCTTGCTGTAGTCTGGAAGAAAGAGTAACAGTCCACATGTAAATATTAAAAAAAATCTCTCTAAGATGGAATAGCAAACTTGAACAAAGGAGTATTTATATATAAAGGTGTTTTCTGCTACCAGTGAAGGTATTTATTTAAAAAAAAAAAAAAAAAAAAAGAGAGAGAGAAAAAGCTTTTTCGTCCAAAAGCCACTCTCATTTGTGCTGGACCCTGCATGGAAAGCGGGCTGTGCGCGCTTCAAGGGCCGGCCTCGCCGAGAAACCAGGGGGACACGCTCCCTGGAGGGAGACAGCACAAATGTCACTGGTGGCTAGCAGTTCTGGCACGAAAAATTGTGAAAAATGGGTAAGTTATTTGAGTGGATGTATGGAAACCGTTTCCTCAGTGGGAATATTCCTATGTAACGTTAGCTGTGACTGTGTTTCCTTCTTACATATCTAATTTTATGAAATATTTAATCGTGTGAAAGTATGCTGGTTTATGCTCACAGTAAAGAAAAAAAATCTATAAAATACTATTTTATTTAAACATATTGATGTATATGTTTGTATAGCTTTTTCTTTGCCATTTTTGTCTGAAAAGCTCACAGAAATAAGAAGGCTGTCCTTACATGGTAAAGTAAAAATGGTACTCATAGAATCCTCCCTTCCCCAAAAGGAATAAGTTAATTTTTAAAATGGCTTCTAAATTTAAAAAGCATTGATTTTTTTATTTTTTTTTTTAATTTTAGGTGGTCTGTGTAGTACACTGTATATGAAAGTGAGGTTTACAGTCCAGAAGCTACATATCTGCAGTTTAAAATTTAAAAATAAGTGCAAGAAATTAAGACCATTAGGAATGTTTAGCACAAACTGCCGTAAAATTTAATCTTTGTATCTGGCGGGAATGTAGAATATAGTAGAGAACTCTGTCCTAGAATATCAGGGTCTTTTCTAAGTGAACTAATGCAACGTGCATGTACATTGTGTTTATAAAGATATATATGTAACCTTGGCGATTAAAGAAAAGAAGAGCAGAGACTTTCATCTGTAGGCTGTAACATTGGGTTTAGGTGTGTGAGGGAGGCGTTAGGGTGCACTGTAAGCATTCCCAGAGATATTCCAGGATCCGATCCCATCGGTTACGTTCGGGTACATCTCACGACCTGTGTGTGTGTTTACTTTCAGAAACAAACTGCGGCCCCATGGGAACGGCGGGCCGTAGCCCTCCAGTGATTTCCTTTGTGGTACAGTGAACAAACATCTTGAATTATATATGCATTAAAATGTTTGTTTTAAGCTAGAAGTGCAATGGATTTTCTTAACTGCGAAGGAGAGGCAGCCATTTTCCTCCCAGTCCTGCCATCCAAGCAGCAGGCGCTGGCAGCGAGCGGTCCGGTGGTGCTCAGCCCGCGGCGCCCGTCCTCGGGGCAGCCAGGCTCGGTCTGCTCCTCGCCCGGCCCGCAGCCCCTGCGGGTCCTCCCCGCAGACACCTCCCGTGTACCTGCCTAAACACAGCCCCTGCTTCGGTGACTTTGTTAGCCCTAGTCCTCAACTTCTTCGCAGCCTCCATCTCTCAGCGCTGCTGTAAAATTTGTATTGTCATTCCGGTGTAAGCTTTTAGCGCTCTATTGATTTGTTAGTGCTGTATTTGGACTTGTCCTTGTAAATGTGGAGACGTATGTGGCTTCATTGGCAGTTTACAAGCAAAAGATGACATGATGAGACACCTGTATGAAAATGTTGTAATGATGGAAGTCACCATCTATGGTAAATGATTGAAGTGTCTGCCTCCCAAGCAACTTCTGAATCCTCTCCCCATCTGCTGTATGTATTGAACAACCTGGTGTAAATACGCTTGTGAAATAAAACTGAATTGTATTGAAGGGTGGTGTTGTTGTGGCATCAGCCTGATGGCATGCAGATAATTTCCTGCATTTATTTTATGAGCCAGTAATCTGAGTTTTTTTTACCATACAAGAAATACATTTTTCATTTGAGGACCAGAAGTGGCATTCCGTCAGTCACGCAGAAGGCACAGAGAGCCCTCGGTACAAAAGGCAGAGGGAGGAAGGTGCTGGGAATAAAGTTCTCAGCTCCCAAAACAACATAGCTAAAGCAAACAAAGGAACTGTAGTCTTCCAGAAATTCATCAACATCGGTGTTTACAAGGTGATACTTCCTTGTATTTGGTTCAGATTCCTCCAAAGAAAGCAATTAACACAAATTAAACACTGAGATTTCCTAACATGGAGTGCATGGTTGCCAAGTGTATTAAATATGCATTTGGGTTGGAATTTACAACACACTTTCTTCTTCTTCTTTTTTTTTTTTTTTCCTCTTATTTTTCTTTTGATTGCAATTGGTTTTATTTGTGCAAGAAGCCTGAGCAGCTTGGGGCTGGCGGAGGTGCGTGCCACGGTGTGCTGGTGCACCAGGGGCGGGTCTGAGGCTGGTCAGACATTACCCAACAGCCCTTCAGAACAAAGCAAATAGGAAAAGAAAAAAAAGAATTGGGTGAATCTTCAATTTTCACAGTGCACGAATGTGTTAAAATACCCGTGGCCCCGGGGTTTTCTCGTAGGTGAAACGCAGGCGGTAGCAGCTCTGTCGGGGCTGCCGGCACGGATCCGGCACAGAGGGGCACGGTGCTGGCAGGGGGCAAAGCCAGGCAGCGCCGGGCGAACTTTCACCTTTCCCCTCGCTGGCTGACAGCAGAGCTGAGTGGTGAAAAATCAATACCTAGGAGCCAGGAGGGAAATATTTCCAACCTCTAACTAGAGAATGTATTTTGACAAGGCCAAGATAATCCAAGCTGCACAGGAGAAAGAGAAAAGAAGACTCATTTTTAAAGCTTGACACTTCAAGGTGTTTTTGTGCAACGCTTTAGAGAGCATCGATACGCACAAATACCAAAGGTCAGAAAGAAAAGCCAGAAGAATTTCAAAAATTAGATGTGCTGGTTTTTGCTGTTTACTTCGCAAAATATAAACTGTTTGATTTGCGCGTAGGTATGTTCAAATGTAGTGAACCCAGGGAGCTCGGAGCTACAGTCTCCTCATTTAATAGAAATGAAAATATACCAGAGCCTGTATTGTACCTTAAGCAATTTGCCTATAAAAAGTGCGTGCCTGTTTCCTGCGATATATCTGCATTCGGGGACATTAATTGTTTTTGATTTGGCATGATTGCATTTTGATGCAAAAGGATCAATATTTTTTTCATTTATGCAGCATCATTTTTTTGATAATTTAATATCTGGCTGCGCTCTCGAGTGCTGCACAAAGTGCTCAGAAGCACCGCGGCCCTTCCTACGCTGCTGCTCCGGGGTCCAGGTCTGACCGGGCTGCTGGTGGCCATGACCGCACACCTGATGGTGCTTTGGGTGCCCCCAGGGTAACTAAGTGGGGCGGCAGGTCTGTCCCCAGCAAGGGACAAACCGGGGCAGGAGCGGTGTTCCCCTGGTGCCGTCCTGGTGCCGGGTGTAAAACCACAGCTTTGAGTTGGAGGGGTAAAGGCCCATCAAGGGTAGTATTGCCTGATGAATGCAGCCCAGGGAAGTGTCTAGGATTAAGGCGTCATGCTGATCAGGGTGGGAGGGCATGGTTGGTGGCAGGCTGCGGCATTTCCACGGGGCTGGGACCGGCGGGACAGCGTGCAGGGACGGACTGACCGACAGCTCTCGACACACAGGCGCAGAGGCGGAGGAAGAGTCAGAAGAGATCAAATGCGAAGGTGCTCTCTTTTCCAGCTTAAAAGAGCATGCATTAAGGCTGAGGGAGAGGAGCCAATGGGGGGGAAGGTGATGGAGATAAGGAGTGATGTACTTTTACATTATTAATTGCGTATGCATGATTGCCTCCGAACTGTCACACAATATTCTGCTTGAACTGATGCAGTAGCGATTGCACACTAATTAGTGGGATTTGGAGTAAGATACTGGAAATTAGAAGCCACTTGAGATTTATAGGAGAAAAAAGGAAGCAGCAGAACTCTACCGGACACTTCAAACTTGCTGCCTTTAGTCACGCGAGGCACGTGGGAGGCCTCCCCCTGCTGCCAGCCCCACGGCCGCTCTCCGGAGCTTCGTGGGGTGCCTGGCCACGGGCCCTGCTGGGGCAGGGACACGGTTTGATTGCAAGTGTGTGCATTTGGCTTCTGTCCTCTTCAAAGTGTGTCAGTCATGCGTAAAAACAAAGCTATTTGAAGATGCAGACCACTGAGGTCAGTGCAAACTACATCAAATGTATTGATCAAAGATTTTTTCCAAACAGCGTAATGTTCCTGTTTTACATTGCGTCTGCGTCTTGTGGGCCATCAGCATTCCTCGCAGCTGACTCAGAAATTCACCCACACGCATCCCGGCCTCTCAGATGGACGTGCAGGGCTGTGTGGGGGCTCTGATGCCAGGACAGCGCCGTGCCGGGGGGCACAGCCAGGCCCCTGGGCTCAGCATGGCTGGTATAGTGCAGGCTGAGGCGATGGAGTGATGGGGAGCCCCATTCCCAGCACGATGTGAAACGGATGCAAAGGACACTGTGCTCTTCACACAAAGCATAATAACTGTGCAAAAGGGTTAACAGAAGCTCACTCCAGGCTCACCTCTGGATGTGCTCCAAGATCCCAAGCCTCTGCTCACCGGGCAGCCATCCGCCTGGTGTTCTCACCGCCGCGTGGAGAGCAAGGCTTCCCTGTGTGTGGAGATGGGTACGGCCAGGAGGCCACCAGTGCTTTGGAGTGGGCTTAATTCAGTCTCAAAAACCTTCTGTCCATATAGAGCTGCCAGCCCCACAGTGTTGCCTTTGTATCTGTATTCAGGCATTTTCCTTAGTCCTGGCGTGCTGAATTTCCATGCCTGCACATGTTGCAGTTCTCTCATACAAGCGTCGTCTTTTGCAGCTTGAATGTCTGACTTCATGGTGGCAGCAGGGGGGTCTGGGTGCTGATCACCACCTACTGCACTCCGAAGTGCAGCAAGTCTCAGTTCACAGGCTCGTGAATCTGTCCCGTCTGTGCCTGGCCTTCAGCAAACACCACAACTTTAACAACAATCATACTTTTGTCTTAACAAAAATATCAGGAAAAATATGCACCAGGCAGTCCGAGCCTTCAGTGTGATAAATTGACACTTGATGGCAATAGTTGCCTGGAGTGCTCTTTGAACAGGAGGGCTCCTGGGGAACTTCCCTCTATCTCTGATGTCTGAAAATTAAAAATTAATCTTGTATGAAAAATTAAAAGGTGAAACTTTCTGCTGCAGCAGCATAGCTTTTTGAATGTTGATTTTGTTTTTAAAATGAAGGCTGAATGACATCTACGGGAAGATCACTGTTGGTTGTTACATTTAGAATATATGATTTTAATTGATTTCTGTAAATTGGAAACCAATTTGCAAGGGACTGGAGTAGCTTAAAATGGGGGGGTGGGGAGGGCAGATCTTTATTTACTGAAGTAACTGATTTTAAAAAGGCATTTATTCACCCCTGTAGGGCTGCTCCCGGTTTATGATCCAGTAGAAGAGGACTGCTGTTTTTATCCTAAACATCTGCACATCTGGCAAGTTCAAATCTGATTTTTGTTAAAGTTTGACAGCAGGGAGTGTGTTCCCCTTTGCTGTCGGGCCCTGCATGTGTGCCTCGCATTGACCTCCTTCCACGGTGGTCACGGCAGGTGCCCAGGGAAATCCGGGTGAGGTTAACACGAGCATTTCTGCTCGCTTCCTTTCAGTCAGTGGCGGGCACGGTCATCCCAGTGCCTGATGTACCTTGCTGTGGAGGCAAGGGTAAAATCTCTGCTGACCAGCTGTGTTAGCGATACCTGACGTGGACGTTGCTGTTGATGAGCACCAGGGATACCACATGGCAGCTGCCACAGCACCTGGCTGCTTTTATGCTACATGTTCTGATATGTCGTGTACCTTGTTAAATAGTGACGTTTTAAAAATCATTTGGTGCTCTGTGTCCAGCCTTCAAGCCTCTCCACTGAAAGGAATGGGGTGACACCATTTGTAACTTCAGCCCAGAGTGCAGTATGAATGGTATTTGTTCCATGTAGGTTTCACCAGAAGGTGAAGTCTTCTCCAGCAGCCCACAAGGGCTGAGAGTAGCAGTGTGCCATTAGGGCCCGTTTCCTGGCAGTCCCAGACAGCGGGGATAGCTTCAGGAGAAGGTGCTTGCTGCCTTGAAGGATAATGTCGACCCACCATAATTATCTTGCTACTCCAGGAGGATCTTAAAGGTTGATTTTGTAATATTTCAAGACAGAGATTCTATGGTAATGAATTGCAATGAAATGCAAAGAAGTAGGGAGTCAAACAGGCAGCGCTCTGCAGTGCACAGCACTACTACAAAATCACCGAAACGTTCCTCAACAGAGAAGTGGTTAAGATGTTAGACTGTGTATGATCGCTTCATTTGCAGCTCAGCCAGAAAGTGGATTAAAATTCATTTTAAAGCAATTACAGGTTTATTGCAGAAACAAACGCAGCTATTGTTCAGTTGATGGATTGGACAGCTCAAAGAGAAGGAGAACCGGGAGGCTTGGGAGCAGAACAAATGGAAGCCCCTGCAAGTCACAGGCGATGTGAGAGGGCAGCAGCGATCAGAAAGCCTCTGCAGCCTCGTGGTGGTGGCTGTGCATGGGTCTGCAGCCAGCACCGGGCACTCCACAGCCAGAACCGAGCCCAGCACCACGCACCGCAATGTACAGAGCCACTTCCCTGTGCTCGCCCAGCTGGGGTTTGAAACCCAGCTCATGTTTTTTTGTGAGAGTGAGCTGCTAGCCCTCCTGCTAGCTCTGCCAGAAAACTCAGGCCAGGCAAAATCATTTTAGCAAATCATTTTTTTTCTGGAAAATGCTCTTCTGTGCAGCAGGTTGTTCACATTGTCCAGATGATGCTGGCAAAGAGCTCTCCCCATTGACACCACCAGCAGAGATTTCTGTGTGGGGACATTCTGTAAAACCTCCACAGGGCAGGAGTGCCCTGCCTGGAAGAAGAGACCTGACCTCAGCCCCGCTGCTCGGGGCAGGCCCCAGGCCCGGTACCAAGCCCATTTGCTGCCCCCAGCCTGGAGCAGGGGCTCGATCCTGCACCTTGCTGCCACAGGCACCGTGAAATGAACCTCGCAGAGCCTGTGCGAGGCACGGGAAGGTGGAACCGCACCAGTGCCTGCAAATACCTCCTGGGGATAGGGGCAAATATTTGTCTTTTGTCAGTCTATTTGTTATCTGTGAATATTTCTTTTTTCATAATCCCTTTTTGCAGCCTGAAGGGGAGAACTGTTGGATTAAAGTAAACCTATTTAGAAGAGAAGTATTCATTGAAATATCGTGGGTGAGAGATAAATTATAAATATCTAAATTGCTTCTCCCTTAATGGAAGAGTTACTGACTCGCTAATCCAGAAAAATCGGGCAATTTCACTCCTGGTGTTAATTCCCAGGTTTCTGGTGAAGCAGGAGACGTTTGGGAATGCTGGGTGTGGTTGGGGGAGCATCACAGCTGGCACAGGGGGTGGGTGACAGCACGCAGCTGGGGCTGCCGCAGGACCACTCCTGTTTTGGGGCCAGGAGCAGGGTTTGCCAGCGGCTGCAGAGAAGCCCGGCATGGGAACAGGTGAAGTTTCCAGCTTGGCAGGGCCTTCCCGGGCAGTGGCCATGCCGAGGGGGCCATGGCATCGCCCCGACCCCTGCCCTGCCCTGCTGCATGCAGCAGCACCGCTCCGGCTGCTGGGCACGGCCACAGGTTGAAGCAAAGCGCTGTTGTTGTTAGTGCCATGGAAACTGTCGTGCTGTTTGCAGAGTTTTGTAAGATCTAACCTTAAAATACTAGCTTTTCAGAAGGCCATTTTGCAGCATGAGGACCTCTTAATT
Organism: Nettapus auritus; assembly: GCA_011076525.1. Taxonomy (NCBI): domain Eukaryota; kingdom Metazoa; phylum Chordata; class Aves; order Anseriformes; family Anatidae; genus Nettapus; species Nettapus auritus. Next base: position 571,512 of record CM021797.1, on the reverse strand, counting down.
AGGGATTCCCCTTCATTGACACGCGCCGCCCTGAAGCCCGGGTGCTGTGATGACAGAAGGCAGGTTTCCTTCACGTTCCAGGTGAGTCTGCCCATCCGGCGTGCTCACGTAAGCAGTCTGCTTTGTGTCTCCTGAGAGGAGAGATGAGACGTGATGGCTATTTCCTCCTGGCTTGTCCAGCTTGGTTTAATGAAGTACGTGATCTCCATTCTTCTGCTGGTGTAGGAACCTATTAAAATAAGTATCATACCAAGCATTGTGCAAGTGCTAAAGAAACCTGCTCTAAATGCTGGGCCCTTCACGTGCAAACCATGCCGGCAGCATCCCTGCTGCCTCTCCTGTCCAACAGCTTTCCTTCCTCTTTTGCCCATTTTCTCCCCATCCTTCCTCAGAAGGAGAGCAGAGGAGGTGCCGCGGTCACAACTGCGGACCGCAAGCTGGTTTAGGGAGGGAAGCGGACCAGAACCCAGATTAGAAGCTAACCTGACACGAAAGCAATCAAAGTTATCAGCAAACCATTAAATTGCTTCCAGAAATAAAGCCGTGCCGCTCTCGGCAGGCAGAGAGGAGTGATGGCAGTGCCCCCCCCAGCAGCACCATTCCCCACACCCCCGTGGGCACCCCGGTGAGCACCGGGAGCAGGATGCGACCCCGGCATGGGGCAGGCGGCAGCTGCAGCGTGACAGCGCTGCAAGTGCTCAGTACACATCATTAGGCCTGTTAGGGTGAGACACTGTGTTTATTTTAAAGCCCCGATGCTAAAAGCATGCTAGTGTGTCGAGCCGAGCTGGTGGGCACTGGTTTTGTCAGAGGTGCAGCAGCGTGGGCTCCTGTCCGACATCTGGGCTCCTGTCCTGTGTGTGCAGGGCTTACAGGGAGCCGCAGCTGAAGGCCAGGGAAAGCAGGGCTGGGACGTGGTGATTTCAGCTGCCGTGGCCACTGCAGCGCTCTGCTGCCGTGAGAGCCCCTACGTGAGCTCCATTGATCATTCATAGGATGTCAGGTGGCTTACAGATGGGAACTCAAGCCTATTGATTTTTACTAGCTTGCTAAAATTGAAAAGGGGGGAGCAAAAAACCCTTAAAAAGCTGATGTTTAAGTATTGTTCCCTATACGGTAATTCCCCCACACCAGTTTGTTTTAAAGGAAACACAATATATGCATCTGTGTTGTTTGTGAGACCGCGGAGCAGCACCAAATCACGTTTGGCTCACAGGCTAGGGCATCTGGTGAGCTGCAAGAGACAAAAACAAACAAATAAAACCAAGAGCTGAAAACCAAACCCAGTCTTTTAAAAGCTCCGTAAGTGAAATGAATTCAACCAACTCTAAATTGGCAACAGTTCCACTACGGAGATCTACAGGGTTTGTAATCAAAGGGAGAGCAGCAAGATGAGTTCCCATCAAGTGCATTGACTTGGAAAATGGGGAAAGTTTAGGGTCAGGCATACGTATTCTCGGGGGAACGCTTACCATGGAAAATTGGAAGCAGAGAGGGCTTCAGACAACGCCACCATGATTACTTGTTTCAGTGTCAATTTTCTGTACTTTTCAGTTTACTGAAGACATCCACCTGCTCATAAAGTATCGTAGGGCTCTGGCTGTGGGAGAGGGATTTTTCCTTTCCTTGAGCAAAATATTAATTACCAAAGCCTGCACAGCCCTCGTGGTGGTTAATGTGAGCACTCCACTCCATGGCTAATGAGAGCACGTTGTGCCAGCTGTGGATAAATTAAATGAAACTACCGCTCAGTGTTCTCATTTTCCTCACTTGTATCTCAGTATTGTTTTTCCTGCAGAAGAGATACTTTGACTATGTACAGTAATTCATCTTCACATATAAGCCTGCAGGTAAGGCTAATATCAACTCCCTAATGGTCTGCTGTCTTACAAATGATATAAGATATTTGGAAGGAGCATAAATGGGACGCATGAACTTGGAACCACAAACCACCTATCAGGGACATCTTATTTATTCGCTCTGCAATGACGAGTAATTATTCTGTTTGGGAGGGAATAATCATTCAGGTTTTGTCACCTGCCTTTCACACCTCTTGCAGACGCTCAATACCACAATCCCTCATGAACCTGCAGTGCATGGCTTACAGTCGAGGTTCCCTCGGCAATTTGGGAAGAAATCGCTTTTCCTGTGACTTCAGATAGATGCTCTGGTACCAAGAGGATTCATGAAAAAAAATATGCAGGAAAATAACTGCACTGTACAATCCTTCATTGTTTTGAAAGACATTAGACTAAAATTTTAGTTATTTTTTCCAGATTTGTGCTGGTTTCTTTTCCAGAATTTGTACAGTCATTCCTCAGAGACTGTTTTGGCACAACAAAAAATAAACTCCAGCCCTGGCTTTTTAGTTAAATAAGCAGAATTCAAGCACTAGGCTGTGCTAGGAAATGTGCCGTAACCCTCTTCCCCCCCGCCCCCAAGTGTGTCCAGGTTTATTTTGCACACGGTAATGTCATCTTTGAATTATGTAGTGAGGGACAATACAAGTAATTAGACCTGATGTCAATAAAGCAGCTGATAACATGCTGCAAGTGAGGTGTATCTGGCACCAGATGATCAGCTTCCAAATTCTGTTGTTGCTCGGTCGGGTTTTGGTGTCAGCTGAGCAAAATCCCCTTGTGGCCGAACAGTTTGCTGTGAGGTGCCTGGCCCCCGGCAGCATGCACCAAGTCTCCGGGACCTGCCATGATCCATGATGCTGCGAGTTGCTTTCTTCCATTTTATGTTTTTAAGAGCCCATCTTGTGAGGCAGCCGGCAGGAAAGCTTTCCTGGGCAACACCTACCGAGATTTATGAAAGCATTGTTCACAAAACAATGGTCCCACGTTTCGGTCCGTCCTGAGGGAGGCAACGTGCGGTGCCGAAGGTCGTGATTTCGAGGTCAGAGGTCTGAGTCACGAGGGATTAAAAGAGATTAAATATCTTCTTCTCCAAAACTGCACGTTTGGATAATTAATTGCTCCCTGAACATGGAGGCTTTAAATGATTGCCCTCCATAGATGCCAGATTCATTCTCCCTTTCTTGTTATTTGTCTCTGCATGGGAAAGCACAAGCAAATGGTAAAAATACTTGTCTTTTTGTAAGGAGCTGTCAGCATTATTCAGAACACGGGCTGACTAACAAAGTTAGCCATCTGCTAATTAAGCTTACTCGATTTTCCAGGTAAGCCAACACTACACTTAAAACTAATGCTCAGCTTCCCCTGCGCCCATCAGCTCTGCGGCGGTGGCTGCTCACGGTGTGTCCCGCTGGCACCAGCGCTGCCACGGGTTTAAACACACGCTGGAATTAATCTGTTGGATAAAACCTTTTCTTCGTGGTCTTTCATTAATCACCCATCCTTCCCATATTTCCTTGTAGGAAAATAGATTTTTAAACCTGTCAGATGTGGTTTTGTGGGATTCATTTTGTGCCTTTTCTGTCTGATCTGCGCTGCCAGGGAGGAGGCAGACAATTAACTGATGGTTTAAAAATGCAGAGCACTCATTACCGTACTTAGCTAATAGATGTGAATTATGTAACTGCTGGATGTGCTTAGGGTATTAAATATAGATTTTTATTTTGGGATATTAGGTTTCCCAGCAAGGCGAGTGATTGACACATCTGAAAATTCAGTTCCCAGTTGTGTGAAAAATAGGTAACTGTGAAATCTGGGCCCAAATTTGGGAAAAGGGAAAAAATAAAAGAAAAGAGAAAGAATAATTGTTCGTTAATCTGGCACTGGAAAGCTGCATTTGCTTTTTCCCAGACCCACCAGACGTGCTTCACTCAGCGCACCAGGACATCCACTGAGGAAATCTGGCTGCCAAAATGCAAGCCTGCGGCGGGCAGCATAAGCCCGAACGCTTCTCTGTGCTCTGGCCGTGTTCATGCTGGCTTTGCTCCCCCCCCTACCCGTGGGTCCCTCCCTCATGAGTTTCCACGCCGGGGGCCGGTGGGCGCCCTGCCCACACCGACCGTGGTCGATGAGCACCGGGCCACGGGGCTGCGGCAGCGGGCGGTGGGGACGGGCTGGTCTGCGAGCAGGGGGGCTCCCATCTCCCAGCAAGTGTCTGAATTAGGTAGTTTCTAGGCTGAGGGCTGTCATTTACAGCTAAACGCCCCAATTTAGTGCTCTCAATTTGTCCACCTTGCTTTCTGGGTTAATCTAAATCCTGCATGGCTTAAACTCCCCACACCAAATGCCGTCTGCTTTGCTCCGCAGGGCCTCGGGGGCACGGCAGTAGCGTGACGGAGAAGGGAACTTGACCCCAGAGCCACCTTCTAGGGTGACAGTGGAGTCGGTGCAAGTCAGGCTGGCTTTCACAGAGTCATGGGGCAGTTGGGGTGAGCAGGCAGCCCCGGGTGCCCCTGGTCCCCCCAGCCCAGCAGGACCCCTGAGCAGGGTGCCCGGCCCCACGCGCAGGCGGCTGCTGGAGACCTCCCCGAGGAGCCCAGCACAGGTCGTCTGCCCAGACCGTGTGAACTGTGAAGTCCAGAACAACCACCAGCAGTGTCCCTGGGGCACTTTCTCTGCTTTCTGGACCTCCTTCCCTTGGCACAATCCTGAAACCAACGTGTGGAGGGGGAGGCAAGGCTGGGCGCGGAGCAGGAACGACAGCCACCAGAGAGTTGGCTCATCTGCTTGCAGCACTAATGGAGCAGACCACAATTACTGTCACAGCTTCAGAGGGACTCCTTAGCAACATTTTAACATCTGTTTAAGAGAGAGGTTGCACTGGAAGTAACATCTTGCATGCGAGGCAAAACGAAGCTAAATGGTGATAATGAGGGTGCCGGAACCGGCAGAACCCAGCGGAGCTGCTCCATTGCTGCCCGCTGCGTGCTCGTGCACAGCCTGGAAACGCCAGGCAGAGCTCCATGGAGAAGTGCCCTCCCGCAGCACTGGGCATGGCAAAACACAGATCGGCAGAGAAGAAAGCTCAGACCGCCCTGCCTGCTCCATGGCACCAAGAACATCCCCAGCAGCCAACTCCCCGGGCAAGGGGGGGTCCTCTGGGCACCCAGAGCAGTGCTCGTGGGGCAGCTCGTGGGTCCAAGCAGCCACGAGGTGACAGTGGCAGCTGGTGGGTCGGGAGCATTTTTGTTGTTCCTCCACCAAACCCAGTGGTGCAAACCCCTGTGGTGGCACCCCCTGTGCCCAGCTGCCGTTGAGCAGCTCCCCAGCCCCAGGCTCAGCGCCAGGTGCAGTTTGCACACTGGTGAAGCACTCTGGGCACGAAATCCCAAACCAGTGTCAGTTACAGCACGATCAGTTGATGCACAAACGTTGGGGTCAGGGGAGGAAAAACTTCCAGTAAAACATGCCGCCAGGGCCCCCGGGGAGGGGACGTGAGAAGAGGGAGAGCTTCACTCCCTAACGAGCCGGGGAGTGATTAGCCGCCTGCCACTTACGGGAAGGGCAGCTGCTGTGCCAAGCCGGCGCGTTATCAGGCAGTCTTTAATTTTCCGGAGCATCAGAGCAGCCCTGTGCAGGGGCTGGAGGACAAGGTGGGGGTGACGGAGCAGACCCCGGTGACTGGCAGGGGGAGGGTGCTGGGCTGGGGGGATTTGCCCCCTTTGCTCCCAAATGGCCTTAGGCTGGATCTCACCCACCCCGCTCCCACCCCAGTTCCATTCCTGCAAAGTAAAGTAAAGCTAAGTAAAAGTAAAGTCTGTTGATGTGTTGGCATGTGGGTACACACCACCACTGCAAGGAGACGGAGCAGACCCTCTCCTTAGCTGTGTCTCAAGGCAGTAAACGTGTCCGGAGGAGGCATTCCCACTGCTTACAGGCAGAGGAACCTGGCGTGGCATGACCAGAGTCAATCATTTTCTATGCTGGTGCTCCGGAGTCGTACCATAAATCGCCCGTGCCACCACTGTGACCCACGGCGGCTGGCCAGGGCTGCCCCAGGGAGAAAGGAGCAGCCAAAACTTGTTTGATAATCAGTGATTATGAATTCTTTGTTCAGGTGTGCTAGCCTCACGGATGAAGTCTGGCGCAACACACCGCAGGGAGAGACAGAAGGGCAAAGGAGAGAGCAGCCCTTTCCAAACCTGGCCTTGTCGACGAAGGAAAGTTCAGAAGTTTCAAACACAGCTTGAAATTAAAAAATAAATAAGGCAAATTAAAAACTATTGATCTTGAATTGTAAATTAGTGAAATAGAGCATGCATGAATGTGGATACATCTGCCCTACAGCTGTATTTCGGTTCAATTTAGGGCAGCTAACGGTACAGCCATGCTTATGCATTTGCTAGCAGGAGGCACACAAAGTTTGCAGGAATTTGCCAGGTGCAAGTGCGCAGCGTGGGAGGACCTGGCCCCTCTGTACATCAGTCCCACAGCCTCAGACCCCCCAGCCCTGCCTGGGAGGCTGGAATCCCCGTGTGCACGTGGGGAGGCTCCTTGGGAAGGCCCCGGCGCCTTGGGTGGTGTCTGGGGTGAGGATGGAGACCTCAGCTGAGCTTCAGCTGGCGGGCAGGAGGGTCACCCCGCATGGCTGGGGGCATTGCCCCATCTCAGCTGGCCCTGCTCTGGGAGTAGTTGGGCCAGGGACATCCAGAACTCCCTGCCAGCCTTAATTATTGATGAGCCTGCTATCTCAGCCTTGCAGCAAGACTGGCTCAAAGCAGTTTTGGTTTGGGTCATGGCAGAGAGCTGGGAATGGCTGGTTCCTCTGTTGGCAATTTAACAACAAAAAAAAGGCAGGACTCGGTCCCTGCCACCAGCACCCACAGATGTGCAGCTACACCCCGGCTTTAGCGTGTCACAGGGGTGTGAAATGCCAGCTTTCACCTCAAAGTCTTGTGCCACGTGTTTCTGGGCACCTTTGTGTTGGATTAAATCGTGCAGCCTCTGAGGAGCTCCCATAACTCCAGAGCTCCAGAGGAGCCCCAGAGGTGCCTGCGAGAGCCAGGAGGCTGTGAGCAAAAGGCACCCACAGCACGCAGCTGGTGCCGGAGGGTAATGAATTGTCTGTAGCTGTGAAATGCTCGTACACAGAGCAGGCGAGGGAGTGTAAAAGGGTAGGAAAAAAATTACAGTGGCATTGTTGGTGTTGAAGGATAAACTGCTTTGTATAGTGACACTCATGTTGCAATGTCAATTGGTGGAGGGGTTTCATAGTGAATTGTATGATGAAGAAAGAGCTATGATTCAAAAGCTGTCATCAAAAGGAACCTCTGCTCTGTATAAATAGTGCACAAGTCATCCGCTTTAATAGGATGCAAACAACATTGTCATGTACCAGATGAGACAGGTCGCAAGTCAACCTGTCATATTCTAGGACAATTGAATTGATTTGTGTTTGCTATCTTGTTTTGTTTCTAAATGGTTTGCATGGAGAACGGTGAGGACCCAGAAGCTCCCTCGCTGCGCAGCAGACGCTGGGTTCACAGCACCCATCCCCAGCAGCGCCGTCGCTCCCGCTGAAACTAGGGCAGGGTTGTCGAGCCCCTTTACCGCGGTTACAGCTAGCGTTTAGCCAGTGCTAAAATATGGCAGGAGAGAGGACAAAACTGGATGCACAACATTAATCCGGAGACTTGCCTCGCTCTTTGTTCTCCAGAGGATAAACGTGATGCGTGGCCTGTCTGACACCGAGCTGCCTGGTGCTTTCCTACCCGGGGGATTCACCCCAGGCCCATCCTCGCTGCCCTTCCTATGCAGAAAACGCAGCATCCCGGCGGCTGTTTGAGCTCCCTGGCTTTCAAACGTCACAAGAACTACTGTTTTGTTCAATAAACATCAGTAGGTGCTGCTATGTCTTTGCAGCTTCAGCGTTGCCTTAACTGCAGTTTATAAAAGCGCCGAAGCCCACAGACACCCACAGCCTCACCTTAGCCTGCCCCTTGTGCCCCAGCCTGTTCCCGCGAGTCCTGGGGTGCAGGGAGCGCCCCCGAGCCCAGCCCAGCCGCTGCGGGAGGCAGGCAGCTCGTCGCTGTGCTGGGTCTTGGTAGAGATAAATCTGAAGGAGCATGGTGACATTTTTAGGGCACGCTATTTTTGCCTTATGAGTGGGCTGGAAAAATCAGAGTGGCTTTCAAAGAAATGAAAGCACCTTATTTATTCTGAGAAAATCGCTCTTACTGATTAACCTCCAGCTCTTCCACAGTGTCTCTCGTGACATGAGACTTAATCCCCTGAGAACTAAGGTTAAAAGGATGGGTTTAGGGAAAAGTCTGAAGATGGTGCGGATGAGGGCCGACATTTGTTTTACCACTGGAATTGTCTTGAAGCTGCCAAACCTGGAGACGTGTTGCAATGCTAGGAAATAGTTATCCCTGAAGAACAACCGTCCCAACACTAAAGTTCAGCAGCTGTTTATCAGGGAAAAGCAACGTGGTGCAAAAGCACAAGGCATTTTAAAAATGCATTCTCCAATGGCGACCAAATGAGGAGTCAGGTGGACAACTGAAAATGGACAAAGGGGCAAAAGCCAGTAAACAAACCCCAAACTTCTCCTTCTTGCACTTCACCTGCTCCAGAGTTTGCAAAATTTCTCATGTGCATTGATTTTCTTTATGCATGAAGTTCCCTGAAATTTATGACAATTCTGCCAAGTGAAAAGCGGCACAGCTTGCTGATCTCTGGGGGCACATGGGTGGCGAGGGGAGTCTCGCTCTTCCAGCCTTCTCGCAACTCAGAGACATGCAAAGCGCAGTGTGGAGAGGCTCCCAGACTTTCTTTTTCTTTTTTCTTTTCTTTTTTTTCAGTGAGGATAATAATAACAGTGTCAAGGACACCATTCAAGTTGATGCCTGGAGAGCTATTCAGTATAGACCTATTTACGGCCATTATAAAATGCCTGTGGATAGTTCAACGACCGATTTTCAAGAGTCTTTTTCTACTGTTTGAAGGATCAGGAAAATCTATCAAACTGCAGAAATTAAGCTATTTTTCTTCAGGGGAAGAGAAACAGAGTAGGGAGCTTCTCACATTAAAATGCTGCTGTAGATTCCCGATGAATGAAAAATTGGTCTGCATAATAATGAGCCGGGAGATAGATTTTTAAACGGCTTAACACCACTCTGCACAGCTGCCGCGGCAGCGTGGGGGATTGGAGGCGATCTTGCTGCCTTTTTCTTGACAAAGCGGGGAGATCGCCACGCTGCGCTCGGGCAGCGCCGGGTTTGGTGTCCTCGGCCGCCCGGCAGGCAGAGGGCTGGCGGTGGCTGCTCAGCATCCCCAGGGCCCGCTGCAGGCTGCCACCAGCCCTGGGGACACCGACACACGTCCCTGCTGCGCCCTGACCCCGCCGTGCAGCAGGACTCGCACCTCTGCTCTGCCGCCCACCTTCCTGTGCGCGGCCAGCCGCCGGTGCACGCTGCATGGAGCAGTTTCCTTCGGAAAAGCACGGGGTTTGAGTAGCGCACGTTGATTGCTCGCATGATAAAAGTCGATCAATGTGCTGAACAAACAAACCTCTCTGCTCAAGTGGGCTCCATCACGATTTTGTTACTGAGAGCTTGCCTCCTGCCATCCCGCACCATGAACAGAAGCCCCTTTTCTTTCCCAGCCCCTCAGGTGAGGTTTAATGGAGGAGGCAGAGGCCAGCCCCAAAAAACAGCCTTGTCCCAGGCCGGCAGCTGTGCTGTGGGGCTGGGGTCACCACGCTGTGCTGAGGGGGACAAGCACAGCCCCAGAATGCGCTGCCCACAGAGAATAACACCACCAGCAGCTCAGCTTAGTTCTTACAAAACATCCGTCATAGTTTGCATTTCTTCTATCACCAAAAATATCAGAAATTTCGCTTGAAGCTTTCAGGACCAATCTGCACTGCCCCGCTGCCATTTCTCCCTCACTTTTAAGGCTGATCCTGCAGAGCAGGTTTCCTTACTTCTGTGCTTTCCAGGTTATTGATCTCGTGTCTCTTGCAAATCAACAGTACGTACGGTTTGAATATTAATAAATAATGACATTCTGGTGCAGGGGATTTGGATCCGCCACATGCTTGTCGGGTAGGATCCTTTACTCCAAACGTTACCCTCTGCGTGTGCCACTTGTGCAGTTCATTTTCTGCCGTGGTGGATGTTGCTTCCCATTAGAGCACGTCTGGGAGACGTCATTGGGGCGTTCCTTTGGGATGGGAACTTGGAGGGCACGTTTCTGTGCTGGCAGGCTGAGGGAGGCTCCTGGCCCCACTGACTGCCCCTCCTGCTCCTGTGCGATGCTGACAGCGGTGCCCAGGGCTGGGCAGGAGGCTCTGCCACCTGTCTGTGCCCCCATGCTCACGTGCTGCCTCCAGCCCAAGCCCCCTCCTGATCACTGATGCCATGGCATAGCACAGCTCCATTTCCACGCCTTGCCACCCACCCACTGTAACCATCTCTCACTTCACACATACAGAATTAGGCGGAATAATTAAGGCAGGACATGGTGAGTGCAGACAAGGCGGCTTTATCCTGGGCACCTGGGTGCCTGTGCAGGCACTGGGGTGGCTGGGCTGGGGCAGGAGCTGGGGCTGGACATCTTTGTGTCCCATCCCATGGCACATCAGGCTATTGCAGCACACGATGTCTCCCAGCTGGTGTTCCTGTCCATACCACAATCTCAGGCACTTGGCAGGCATGGAGGAGCTCAGCACTGAATCTCCTGTTCAATTTGGGATGAAGGATTAATTTCTTCATCGCCTTGGCACCCCAAGCTGTTTCTGGATCGGGGCCATAGCTGCAGAACAAGGGGACAACACACAGCTCTGCTGTTCTCCCTCTCCCAGCCTGAGAGCAGCTCAGCCAGGATCTCCAGCAGCGAGGCAGACACTTCCTGGCTGCTCCTGACCTGTAAAGAAAAGAAAAAGCCTTTGCTCTTTGGGGTCAGGCAATAAAATGTCATCGCTGGAGCTGCCTGCAAGGAGCGATGTGGCAGCAGCCACCCAGGAAGATCTCCCTGCTCCTCTGGCAGGATGCACCGGCTCCTGTGTGGCCCATTTCCCCCATGGGCCTGGAGCACATCCCACAGCTACACTTCCCGTCGGCACCCCCAGCCCCACGGCAGCACAAGCTGCCCCTCGGCTTCCCAGCACAACGCTCTCGTGCCGAGGGCTGCAGCAGGGCCGGGGCTGCTGGCAGGGGCTGCCCAGGCCCCCCGGCAGCCCTGGCCACGAGGAGCCCTCCCCGCAGCCGCCGCGGTCCCGGCGGGCAGCAGCTGGCCGCTCCCGTGGGAAAGGCGCGCTGGCGAGCGGCCGCCCTGGGCTGCCGCCCTCCTTTCTCCTCGCTCCCGTCGCATGACTTTGTTCTTTGTTAAAAGACACGCAGCGGAGGAGATGCAGCCTCTCTTTGTGCCAGCAATTTGAATTTGACCCTTTCCAACACCAAAAATCAATACTCCCGTGGAGAAGCAGTGGGTGCTATTTTTCTAAACCCTGTTTACAGCAGTACAGTCCTTTAAGGCAGATGTTATCTGCTTCAGAGTCCGCTGCATACTTTACCAAATTTTACAAAGCATTTTCTGAGCACATAATGACAGTATTATCTTTGTCCACCTGCTGAGAATAGCAGTGGGCTCACAATAAATATCTACTTTCAAGACGTACAAGTGAGAGTCCATCTTATCTGTCCAGATGGGGAAAAAAAGCCCCTAATTTACATCCCCGAAAGCACTGGGGTGTGACAAAGGTCATCAGCTGACACTGTACCCTCAACTGGAATGAAAAATATATGAGCCAGGGCTGCATTGTTTGAAGGCGAGATAACTGATGCTGACGCGCGCCTTCAGGTCTCTTCTGCCCCTCTGCCTGGTGATGCCGTGGCCGTCCCGAGCCCTGTGGCATCCCCCTGGCTGGTGCGGGGCAGGGATGAGCACACAATTGGAGCACACAGGGATGAGCCCCAGCGGGGCACTGCCAGCCTCGCTCGGGTCTGTCCGCCATGGCTGCCCCTGCTGGGGACACCCTCTGGGACTGCCCCCATCCCTGCTTCACGTGCTGGGGGTTGCACACCCATTTTGGAAGCTGCTCGGTGCCTTAGCTGTGCTGCTCTGCTGAAATCCCAGGTTGGCGGGTTTCAGAGTGGCAGATGCCAGCAAGAGGGAGTGAGCACAGACCATCAGGAAGAGATCCACCTCTTTCTTGCAGTCGGTCTGGTGGAAGATCACAGTGCGGAGGGTAGGCACGTGGTCAGCTTTCACAGCGCAAGCCCCTGATGCAGGCACTCTTTTACTCCTCCAGCAGAGTTTTTTGCCACGTGCCGTGTCTGCGCAGGCCTCTCCTTTGAGGCTGCCGGGACACCTCCACGCGGCTCAGTGATGATGGAGCAGAGAACGGGTCCACGTCTCTGCTGTGGTGTGATAGCAGGTGAGCAGCACCGTGGTCCTGTGCCTCCCAGCCCTCTGCACAGCAGTGATGGTAAGACATGCTTCAGACAGCGTGCTTCCCGTTCTGTTTTGAGGCAGGGCCATTGTTACAGGGGGAGCAGCTTTAGCTCCTGGGGAGCAGCCTGCAGCCCTCGGCCAGACCCACCCCATGGAAAACCAGAAAAGGACAGAGAAAAACGAGTAGGAAGCCAGAGGGGATATAAAATCATTAACGCAACTCCTAATACAGTGGAAGAAATGTCAATATGAGTGCTGAAATAATGGGCCAATCTCCTAAAAAATTTTATTATCTCTGAAGTTTTAAATAATGCATCGCATTCAGATCACTGATGTCCCTCGTGGCATTAATCTTTGATCTTACAGTTCAGCACAAGAAAAGTGGTAAATCAGAGATACTGACCCTTGTCTACACATTCTGCAGATAGTAATTGATCAAAGATTTATTTATTAGCCAAGCCATGATTGATTTATAGGAGTTTTGCTTGATCAAGTTAATTGCAAACAATAACTGTGCTGGCTGCACAGGGAGCCCAGTGGCCAGGCCCTGCTGCTATTGTCCAGGGTGACAATGCTGCCAAAGCGATAAGGTGCTGGTGTGTGGCTGGTCCACTGTGTGCTTCTGGCTCATATACCTGCAGCAGATAAAATAGTTACCACCATCAATAACCGACTTAACGTGGAGCCACAGGATTTAACAAAGTCAGGTTTAAAGTGTCATTTCCCTAGGATGGGCTAGGTCAAGGCATTCATTTTCCAGCAACAGAAAGAGATGGTTAAATGGTAACTCATTCATGAAGGCACAAAGGGGGAAGAAAATCTGTCAGGTTACGGTACTCTATCAGAACAACTAGCACACAGCAGCACTTGGCATTATTTGGATGAGAAACCTTGTCTGAGCCTGGGCCGGGACCAGCAACCAGCACCCGCACACCCAGCCTTCCTCAAGCACCTCTTCCCCATTTATGCCTCTTTCCAAGAACAAGACAACAGTGTGACAAAACTTCAGTGCCACCTTCCTGCCCTTGTCCAGGCCTTTCGGCATTACAACCCGACAGAGGAAGGGAGGAACAAAGCCGCCTTGCTTCTGAGCCGACGCGCATCTGAAAAATTAATTTGGTGCTGGGATTTTCATGATCTAGTGGGAGTTGGGCACTTAACCCATGTGAAACGCTAGCAGCTTTGACATCTAAAGGCTCTTTTAAAGATCCCAGGCTTAATTGTTAGGATTTTTTTTTTCTAAATCACAGCTGTAGTTCAGGCTTCAAGCCCTTTCCAAACAAGTTTATCCATCCTTAATTACCGCTAAGAAACTGACCCCTGTGCGAGCCACACGCGGCAGCTCTCCTCTTGGCTGACAGACAACTGTCAGCCAGGCAAGAGCTACTAATTAGTAATTGATAAATATAAGTGTGCTGTCTTCCCCGAGCAGAGTACCACTTGATGACAGTAATTAATTGTTCATTGATCCCCACAGGCTGGAGCTCAGTTACTGCCGCGCGCTCCGTGGTGGCTCCGGGCGAGTGCGGCCCCTTGGAGCTGCCCTGGGGAGGCTCGCGGGGCTCATCCTGTGCCTGGCAAACCCCACAGATCTGTGGTGCCCCGAGGGGACACAGCCCAGCCACCTCGCTTCTTGCAAACCCTTACAGCTCGATGTGGGCACTTAACTCTTCGTCCTTCCCTATGCCTTCATCTTCACCTGTATTAAAGCAGGGAAAAATTGAACCTGTATGAGCAATGATATATTGGAAAGGATGAGAGAGGTGCTAGGCTTGCAGATGTTCGTGCCCAAACCCTGTGGTGTACCTGTGAAGAGCCCCAGCACGTCTTTGTGTGCTCACAGGCTCAGGACCTGCGGCTGACGGGAGGGAAGCGGCTGCCTGAGGAGGGGCTGAGCTGCTCCTGTGCCTGCTGCGGCCGAGGAGCATCTGCCTTCAGCAGGAGCAAAGCGAGGCCTGTGCTGACCCCAAAATGGCCTTGCATTTTGTCCTGACCCAAATACAATTTTTCTAAGAGGAAAAACAGCCAAGCTACTTTAAAAATAAATAAATAAATATGTCTTTAAACTACGTCTCCAAGGCAAATCCTAGGAAGTCAGTTGTCAGTCCCATGTCCATTTTGATGCTCATTATTGCTTTACAAACCCTAAAACAGGGACCACTTCCCACCAAGGCTGGCTGGTTGGTTGTGGAAAAGCTGACCCAGCCTCGGGAGCAGGACAGACAAGCTCCTGGTGGGAAAACCATCCCAGCACATTGTTTCTGGGGACATTCCCATGCTGGGTGGTGGCTCCCACTGCCATCGGGCCCCTGCGCTGCTCCCCGGGTCCCATTGATCGCCTCTCTGGTTCCTTCCCCGCTTGGGTCAGGCTCCTAAGCGTCCATCTGCCTGATAGCCCCCTGGGGAGTCTTTTGTTCTGAATAGGTGAAAAATTGCACCCACAAAAAGAGTTCCCCATCCGATCAATTCCCTCTAACAACTTTATTGATTAGCTGCAGTAACATTTTTCATTTATTAATTATGAAGAAGATGTTCCAGCACTTCCTTAAAGTTAACTATTGTGATTTTCCCTCTCTCATCAGTCCTCCAAACACCAGCCGGCGTGGCAGCGAAGCTCCAGAGGCAGCAGAAGTCTCTTGTACGTGCTTCTCTTGTAATCGGTTTGGGCTTCTTCACTTGTCCCAGCCTTCGTGGTGCTGCGCAGCAGCTTTGCCCCTTAATAGTGCACTGCCCTGGCACCTGGGCCTGCAGAGCACTGCACGTGGCTGGAAGGCTGAACCCTTCCTCCTTCCAGAGCAAGCCCTGGTGCCTGAATTTGGACTCCCAGGTCAGAAAAGCACAGCTCCCCCCAGCAGTGGCCGCCTGGTGCCTGTGGAGGTGCCCAGTGCTGCTGGAGCAGGTCACAGCACGCTGCAGGGCTGCTGGGAGGAGCAGCATGGCCAGCAGGACAGGTGAGGCAGCGGCACAAACCCCTCAAGGTTTCAGGCATACTTTTGTCCATGTTAGGATTTCTCCAAATGTTTTCATTCAAAATTCAGCTTCCTTAACAAAGGTCTATGATCTCCTACAATTCATCTTGCTGTCGTTCTCTGCAGAAGCCTCACATTTCCTAGATGACTGAATGTTTGCTTAGAGCCTTCCCGGAGCAGAAGATCTGGACTAGAAGAGAGGAAGGTGCCACCACCAAGCCGGTGCTGGCCCAGCCCCAAAGCCCTGGTGGCCCAGGAGGTGGCTTCTCCACGGGTACCCAGCGATGCTCTGACCTCTTGGCCCAACTGGGGAGCAGAGCGCAAGCACAAGGCACCAGGAATAAAACAAGTTGCTCACTACCCAGTGAAAAGCTTTTATCAGAAAAGGAAAAGGGAAAAAAAAATCAAAGATAAAGCTTGCTGTTTCAAAACCCGCCTGCTCTTTCTGAACAACCCCCATTTCCCTCCGCAGGCTGCACATCTCCGTGACAACAGGATGCTGCCAGCCGCTCGCATCAGCCGGACACGAAAGGGCCATAGCGATGCTTCCCCCGTTATCACTCACAGGACTTGTTAATATGCATCAAACGCTTCATCCTGGGTTCACGATCCCGGAGCTGATGTACAGAAAGCTCTCGTGGCTCCGCTGCGTCCCCGCTGCGCTGGGAACCGCCGGTCTCTGCGGCCCAAGTTATCTGCGTGCCGAACAAATGGGATGTCTCCATCACTTTTATTGTGGGGAATTATTGACATCAGAGATGACAAATCCCGCACTGAGGTCAGGAAGTCATTTACACACGGGGAAGGGATGCCACGGTGGTTTAAATGCCCTGAATGAGTAATTCTGCATGTCCTTTGCTGCGGATCTTTGTCGACAGCTCTGGCCTAGCAAGCCCCATCCGCAGGCATCGGGGGTCCCTGTGCCACGGGCTGGGAACATGCGGGTCCCCAGCTTTCAGCACCACCTGGGCTCAGGGCTCACAAACACGGCGCTGGATGCAGGCCGGGTGGACAAACCATGACAGCGCCATAAATTGAGAGGAGTCAAGGAGGGCAAGGAAGCCCGAGAGCAGGCTCGGAGGAGGAGCAAGAAAGGAAGAGGAAGGTCAGAAAGAGGGTAATTAAGGAAATGCAGGAGAGAGAAATTATACAAGAGAGGATTAGAAATGTACAATTGGTGTCAGTACCTGGGAACATAAATCACACGCAGCTAGAAGGAGATTGCACGCTGCTGAAGGAAACCTAAGGGTGATAGTGGACTGATTATGAGTTTGAAATATGGTATGTTGGCAAAAAATCTGCTATGATTTATACTCTGTCAGAGGCCATCCCAGGAAGGTGGCAGGCCTTTCCCATATAGCTCTTCTGAGACTGAAACTCCAGCACCGAATTGATTTCTGAGTACACTAGTCTGCGCTCGGCTGGAGATGGTAACAAATAACACAGAGGAGAGAAGGAAAAATTAGGAAATCAAAAAGGAGATTACAGTCACGGGAAAACAAATGCATCAAGTGCGCACAGCACACCAGATGGAGGACAAATAGATACCTGGGCGCTGGTTTGCCATTTACTCCTAACCAAGACAGAGAGCACTTGCCAGGAAAAACGCATTGCATGTGAGGATGTTATTAATACCTCATCACATAACGTGCCGCTCTCAGTCTGGGAATGTGACTATAGCCTGTCACAAGGAAAACCCCCAGAAACATACATAATCCAGGTAACTTCCCCAAATTACCCTTCTATGCTGTACAATGTTATGGAAAGGTTCAATATCTCAGGTTGTGCCATCCTATCCAAAACCAACAGTGAGTACCAGTTCGTGTGAACGGCCCAGGTAAACATCTATACTTTTTGCAAATAGCTATCTCTAAAAATAATAATAATTAAAAATAATACAAAATGTGGTAATTAACAAATCTTAATAATCATAGTTATAGAGATGCTGAGGAGCTGCAAGGCTAATTAGACACCTGGATAAAGGCATGAACTGCCCTCGGGATGCAGGCTGTGCAGCCGGGGCAGTCCCACACCAGCCCAGCCCTGCTCCGGGCACCGCGGGGCACAGCGGGCAGGAGGCAGAGCAGAAACAGCTCCTGGGGGAGCTGCTGGCGAGGAGCACAACCAAAAATACACCGCGACAGGAAGAAAGCAGAGAATGGGAAAAAACAGAGAAGCTGATCAATACCTGAAGGCAAGAAACAAAGGGAGAACGGTGAACAGTTCTTATTCCTGACCTATGCTACAAGGGGCCTGAACTGGAGACCTGTTTTCTCTCAGAGGATGTGCAGCAATAGCCAAAACATGTAGCAGACGTAAATGAGGGCAGTGACGGCGATGTCTTCCCAGGGGTTCACTTTCATGTTTTCCCAGCCGCTTCCCGGGGCAGATCCCTGTGGCCAAGCTGTGGTGGCCCTGGGCATTGCTGCGGCAGCACCACGACTTGGTGGCCGTGGCTCCTGTGGGGCTTGCCGGCAGGCCTTGGGACTCCAGGACAGGCTCCAGCTCCCTGCATTTCCCCCAGATTAACCTGTATCTGCCTCACGCTTTTTTTGCCCAGGACAGCTTGCAGCGCTGCCCTGCTCCCATGGCTTCGCCCAGCACTGCACCGGCAGGAGCAGAGCCCGGTGCTCCCAGTCCTGCCCCTGACCCGCTCTAAGCACAGGACTCCTGCTGCAAAACAGATGGTGGGGAAAATGGTTGGAGATTAATAATAATACTGATACAAAATGAGATCGAAGGGATCAGGACGTAACAGAGGGGCTGAACAATAATTTGATGTCTCTGTAGTAAATGAGGAGGACAGATGCTTGCTTAAATTTGGGGATTAGATTTTGCGGACTAAAGAAGATAATAAATGAAATGATTACAGCATTAAAATGCCAGTCTTCCCACAGACAAGCAGTTCAGAAGGATGCTTGTCCTCCCGAAGTGGGAATGGAGGGCAGGCGCTGAGAAGGGGAGGGCTGAGCGTTGGGTGCTGGCTTCAGCACTGGTGGCAGAAAACCCCAGCCCCGTCCTCAAGGGCTCCCCAAGCAACACGGAGAGAATCCTTCTGCCACCATTCTGCAGCAAAATTTAGTGCCACATTCCTTTTGACTTCTTTTTGTCTGAGTCTTGTGTTATTTGGACTTTGGCCTTTAGTGAATGTTGCTTTTTGGGATAGCCTACCTACAGGGTCATGAGGCAGACATGGGAACATCTGGAGTGATTCAGAGGTTTGTTAACTCTGCCTTCTCGGTGCCCTGCAGCTCACATAGCCCGGTACTCCAGAGGCTGTGAGGTGCTGCGGGACAGCCCCGGCGCTGCCCCAGCGGAGGGTTTGGCAGCCGAATGCCCTGCAGGGACAGCAGGATGAGAGGTGCTGTGCAGGAGCCCACCGCAGCGCCGGGCGGTCGGCGTGCCCCAGGGTGGGGGCACAGCGCGGCCCCGCTCCGTGCTCCCGCGGGCACCTCTGCAGCTGCTGGCCTAATTGGTCCGGAGAGGTCTCGGAGAAAGATCAAGCCCACCGGGTAATGGCAAGTGCTGGAGCTGCCTGGGGTTCATGTGCTGCAGTTCCTGTGTTTATTATTGCTGGAATTAAATAGTTTCCCATGGAGAAATGGCTAATGATGTCACTAAAATACGAGGAGGGAGGAGGCAATTACACCCGCTCCTGACCTAGCTGCTGCTGCCTATTCAAACAAACCACCCTCGTGTGGGCTCGCCGTACAAAAGGCTGCCGTGGCAGATCACGCCCGGGAGCGTGAGTGGGCAGGAGGAGGTGAGGGAAGTGCTTTATGAGAGAGAAGGCTCCTCTTCGTGCACAAATATCTAAAAACTATTAATTTTGGGGCAGCAGCTAGGAAGAAATACATGAAAGAGAAATTGATTTCTATTTAAATGGTATGTTTTCATCACCTTTTTTCAGAGCATGAACATTCATCTTTGAGTACCTGTGCTAATTGATTTCAAATGCAATTCAACACAATCGCTGTAGAATAATAAATCTCGGGGCGAAGGAGCAGGAGGGACACCAGCGGGATGCGGCACGGCCGGAGGCGGCAGCGGTGCCGGGGGGGCTCCTGGCCCCATCCCGCACAGCCCCCCAGCCCTGCGGCTGCTTCATGCTGATGTAAGCAAGGGGTTACAGTGCCAGCCTGCAAAAGGTGGGCTCAATCTCATTAAGGGAGTCGTTGAGGGATCAGGGAGGTTTAGGGCTAATGCAAAGGGTTCTGCTAATCCCAGTAATCCCCCAGAGAGGGGAGGTGTTGGGGGAGATGGGGCACAAGGGGACAGGCAGTGAGGGCCCGAGCCTGCCGGGTGGCACCCGGGCTGGGGGAGCTGAGCATCTTCAGCAAAGGCAGGGGACAGGGACTGGGGGCACAGGGGACATGCTGGGGGCAGCTGCTGGGAGTGGGGGCTGTGGAGAGCCCTGGGCTGGCACCAGCTCCTCACACACCTCTCCCCTTTTAATGACTTTGTTCCCACGTGCTTGGGGGCTGTGCTGCTCCACATCCTGCTGCTTTCCAGCATGCTGCAATGCAAAACCCCATGGTGCAACCTGCTGCCCCTCAGAGCAAGCTGACAGAAGCCTTCGAGCTCTCCCAGTGAGCCGCTCCTCTCAGGAGCACTGTTGGTCCTCACAAGCACCTGAATTAAATTTATGGCCAGGGATATTGGCTACGGCGTCTCCCTGTGCAGGGGAAAAAGTAAATAAAATTTTCTTTGGGCACACTGATCCTCTCTGCGAGCCTGCGGATGCTCAGAGAGGAGCACATGGGGCGAGGAGGGGCGGCCACGGGCACCTGTGACCCTTGGCTCGTCCCCAGCTCACTGGAGGAGCGTCGCGGTGCTGCCAGGCACGGCCACCTGCATGGCTCCTACCACTGCCTGGGGCTGGGGCTGGTTCTGGCAGGGCTTGTGATCAGGCTGGGCTCTGAGGCCACTGCCAGGGGCTCGGGAAGCAGCATGCCATGAGGACTGAGCGCCCAAAGGCAGGCACCTCAGGGTTGCACAGACCCACGCGTTTCCACACAGCCCGGTGTACCGGGTGCTGAGTGGGAGGGTGCTGCAGAGCCTGCTCCAGGGAACGGCAGCTCAGAAAAGCACCTTGCTTTTAGGTGTTTATCCTCGAATACATAATGGAACATGATACCCAAAAAGCTACTGTGGAAAAATGGGCTAATGGAAGCCCTGGCTAAATGTAAAACCTGTGGGTGAGAAGGAGGCGAGCGGCTCCTATCTCAGTGTGTGGCACTTGTAGGCAGATAACAGTGCTACAGCCTGTTGTGGTACTTACATCTCAAAAGGGTGTTGAGGTAACAGGGAGGGAACAGAAAATAGCCATAAAAATTACTTGCAAGCCAAAAATACACTGTGCGGGAACAGGCTAAAAGAGCCTAATGTGCTGAGCTTCTCAGGGAAAGAAGGAAAGGTGCCCTGATTATAAAATACGAGAACTGCAGGAAAAACGATGGAACAACACAGAGCCTCTAACCTGCCAGGAGAGCGGGGCACGGGCAGCTGCACGAGGCACAAGGGCCCCAAAATACAGCCGGAGGGACGAGCCCCAGGGCAGTGGGTCCATGTCCCCCCTCCCAGACCTTCCAGACAGACCCGAGCACTGGGCAGGGCAGGGGATTAATGAGTGAAATTCAAAGACCTTTCATAATGAACAATCTATGGACTTCGATGCAGCTTCGCAGTATGAAAGTTCAATAGCAATATTCATATTGAGTTATCTCCCAATTTATGGGGCACGAGATTGACTGCTTTGACTCTCATTTACTCTCAGCCATTTCATACATCCTGGGGAAGCATGTGTATGTGAGAACTGCCCAAATCTGAGATTACACTGCGTGCCATCCACAGGTCCGCATCGCTGCCGTGCGTGCCCCGTGGCAGGGCTGTGGCAGGCAGGCGGTGGCAGAAACCAGCGTGAATCAGGGAGAAACGTGGGAGCACCTCCTCTCTAGGGAACCTGTGCTGCATCTTCCAAAAAACAAAAATTAACATTAAAAAAGCACGTTGATCACTGCTACAGCGATTAAAGCCAGGAACAGTTTGAATGCTCATATTGATGCAGCTGGGACCGTAAGCAAAATAAACCCAGTAAAATAATAGCCAGTGGACAGTCAGAGACCATGGAGAACCTATTGATTGGAACAGGGTCTCTTTTCTGTGCAGCACAACGATCTCAGAAGAGCTGAGCTTCGGGTAATTTCTACCAAACAATGTATTGTACGCCATTATTTGTGGATCCTGAAAATCGAACCAAGGCGCCCAGGTCTCTCTCGTATGCCCGCACTTCAGAGAAGGCTCTGTAACGAGGAGCTCGTCGCCACCGGAGCACAGCGCTTCGTTCTCTTGGTGCTCGGTGCCTGGGGCTGCTGGGGCTCACAGTGTGCTGGGAGGACAGGGAAGGCCGTGAGGGGAGAGCCAAGGCCCCTCACCAGCACCGGTGGGGCAAGGGAAAATCCTTCAGGCAGCCATCACCTGCAAGCCGTGCAGGCTGCGCCTCGGGGTGCCCGCCCCACACAGCTCCTGTCTGGGAGAGGACTGGGAGCAGGGGCCTCACAAGCATGTCCTTGGGGCAGCTTGTCAGTTCCTAAGGGCTCGCTGGTTATCGTAAGATGGACGGCAACCTTCCTTTCTGGCAAGTTTCTATTCTGGAGCCTCCTCCTGCCCCGCATCGACCAGGAGCTGCCTGGTGCAGCCATCCCTTTGCTTCTCCTGACGGATCACCGCCCGGCCGAGTTTAGAGAGGAGATCTGCAATATATTACACTTTATCCCTTGCAATATTCTATAAACATGGCCAGCAAGTTCCTCAGGTCAATTGCAGCCAATTCCGCTCGCAGCAGCTGCCAGCAGGGGCAGGCCAAGGAGTGCTGCTGGGTTTGCCCTGAGCCCCTGCCGTGCTTCACCGCTTTGCCACCCTCGCCCAGCCCACGCTGCAGAGGTGCTTGTGCGAGTGCTGGAAGCCCACAGGGCATCAGCCCGGCTCTGCAGCCCCAGAAAACCTCCAGCACCAGGCAGTGCTCGCATGGTGTGGAGCCCAGTGAGAGGCAGAGCATCCCAGTGCCCGTCTGCTTCCCGCGGGATGCCCTGTGCCAGTCCCCAGCACCTCCAGCTGTGTCCCAGGCATGTCCCTGCGCCAGGGAGCTGCAGCCCCCCGGCCCTTAGGGGGCTCAGGGAGGGCCATAAACAAGGGCCTGTCTGACGCCCATCGGCACTAAAGGTCTCACGGTGCATTTAATTTAAAAGGGGGCTTGCCCTGATGTTTCTGCCTGAAAAATATATCCATCTCCTGCTGCTGCACACGTTGTTGCACACTGATTACTGGCACCTCCTCACCTCTCAGATGGGGCCACTTTCGCCAGGACCTGGAATAGAGTTTGAAAGAAAGAAGGAGATGGAAAGACAGGGGGACACGGCCACATGCTCACAGCCCTGGGGACGGGACCATTTCCCTGGTGCAGTCCATGCACGGGCGGCTTTTTGCCTACAGCCGTGGCTGTGACTTGGAGCCAGTGTTCAGCTTGGAGAAGAAATGGACTACGGGTTGGTATTTTAGAGGACTATAAAGTCATGAGTGCAAAGATAAGGCAGAAAAGGAAAGAAAATTATATGTGATACATAAGATACCTAAACATACATAAGACACTAAAGGGTATCCAGTGGATTTACCAGTGGAAAGGCTTAAAGAGATCAGAAGGGAAAGAAGACGGAAAAGGAGCCGGGGCTGGGGCATGGCCGTGGAGGCGCGTGGAGGTGTGAGGCAGGGAAACGTCAGGTCCCCAGCACTGCGAACACGGCAACCAGCCCAGCGTAGGGTGAAGAGGAGCAGCTTCCTCCTCGTTCCTGCAGCAGGTAAAATAGTGGGGCTGGCGGCACAGGGTTAATGTAAGTGTGCATTCAAAAATGAGGTGTGTGTTATTAAAGGAGAAAGCAACACAGGGCCAAGCTCCGCTGTGCAAAATACATTTATTGCTTCATGCTGCAAGCTGGCGTGGAGTCCAGCACAAATTTACAGCAACAAAAAGGGCAGGTGATAAAATACAGGGTGAAAAAACAGGTATCATAGTGTCAGCAGAAAGAGAAAGCACAAATCAGGAATTCACACAAATCTACATTCCCTGTGTCGATACAGGAAGAAGTCTCCAAAGTTTTACAGTTAATTTGTATACTTTACCTCCAATGCCAAGGGAATTATAAAGCAGCCAAGCACAAACTCATGGTAAGTGTATAAAACATTTATAAATTGCTAAGCCAAACGGCAGCAGGCGATCTGAGGGCTGTGAACCGGGTGCTGCGGCTCCTGCAAGGGCAGTGATGGGCTCTGGCTGTCAGCACCAAGCGCTGCCAGCCGTGGGGCAGACACCAAGCCCGGCTCCATGGGGCAGCAGAGCTGTCCCCAGAGAGGGACACCCAGCACAGCACAGCCCCGTGGGTGCATTGTGGGGCTGGAGGGATGATATATCCACGGGCACTGGGTTTGGGACTGTTATATATGAGCAGCTGTCTGACAGCGCTCTGTAGTTACAGACGGTGCCTTGAGAAAAGGAATAAAAGCTACAAATCAGCCTGGGAGCACAATGAAAACTCATCCATGTTGTGGCCCTGGAGAGGCCAGCACAGGCCCCTTGGGAGCTGCAGCCCCGTGCCCAAAGGGGATGCCCGGGGAAGCTGCTCTGACCCGCAGCCTTCCTGGGGCCCATGCACTGCCTTGATTGTAGTACGTGTTTGTTTATACTGCTTGCTTGAGACGCCCACATTTCCTGCCAAAGGCTTCTGGCAGCAGACTATGCCATTCCCTGTCAGAAAGGCCATCACCAGTAACAGCCCACGGCCCCGAATGCAAACACTGCAGCCCGGCCTCTGCAGCCCTGGCGGTGCTGGGGAGCGCAGTGTGCACGCGTCACCTCGTGCTGCATGCGTAACAAAGAGATTTCACCACAAGTTCAGAGGTTGTGAATTTGATAAACTGTCTCATATTTTTAAATGAAAAAAAGATACTTCATCTTTCTAATGACAGAAAACTTGGAGATGGTTTACAGTAATATATGCCTTTTTTAATACATGGCTCGCAATCTCAGTCCGGCGGTTGTATGAAGAATGGAGTAGCAGGCAAAAGGTTAATAGAGCATTGGTCCTTTTTTAATTGAAAAAATGACTGAGGGACCATGTAGCAGACCGAGCAGTAATATTATTACAGGCTGTAAGTACTGTTCCAGAGACTTACTGTTCATCTGGGAGCAGAGTAATGAACATTGGGCTGTGCCTCCTGCCTCGGCAGGAATGTGAGCGTGCTCTTGAACAGGTTGATAATCAGATCTCTTCTAAAAATTGAAATAATTTCCGAAATGTTTGTCTTCCTTTGCAGGCCCTCGCTGTGGCAGGATGCTGCAGGATGTGCTGGTCCCACACAACGGAGGGAGCGCAATGCCCCGACCTGCGGCCCCCGCAGGGTTTGGCTCTGCTCCTCATCAGCTCTGGCCAGGCCAAGTGGCTTGATTTGCACAGACAAAGTGAAATCGCTTCGCTTTTCTGCTATAAAACAATTACCAAGCTTTTATACGCTGCTCTTATCAGGCTGTGTACGTCTTGTGCAGCAGAAAAAAAATAACAGCAATTTGGTTCTTAAAGCCGCCTGCACACGGTGGGCTGGGACACGGAGCCCAAGGCAGCACTTGTATGGGTCGGGGGGAGCTTGGGGTCCTGCCCTGCAGCCCCCCGGAACACCAGCACCTCCCTGTACCGTGTGTGGGGCTGGGCACACACCTACAGCAGCCTGTGCCTACAGGCACCCTGCCCAGGCTGTCCCGGCACTGCACAGGACAACCTCGGTGCTACGTAGGCTGCTTCTTATCCGGCAGCTGGCTTTGAAAGCCCCGGGAGAATCGGCGTGCACCAAGAGGAGAAATTGAGATAATAAATGAGGCCAATAACATGGGAAAAGCTCTCAGAAAGCCTGCAAAAATAGGCCTTGGGACTAAAACTACCCTGAAATCCTCCCGAGGAAAGACGCTCAAACAATAAATAAAAGATGAAACGTATAAATTATGGCAGTAAATTATAATGTGATGAGGTATAGAGCTTAATGCCCTGTGTGGGCTGTGGGGCAGCGCTTGCTGCAGGGAGCAGGGCTCCAGGCGTCAGCTCTCACCCTGCCCCGGTGCTGAGCCCCGGGCACCATGGAGCCGCGAGCAGCACGTGGTGGTGCTGGTGCTGGTGGCAGGGCACAGAGCTGCCAAGGGTTGGGGCTGCCCGCAGGAGCATTGGTGCTGCCAGGGTTTGGGTGCTGGCAGGGCCGCGGTGCTGGGGATGCACCCGGAGCCCATGGGTGCAGAGGTCGGCGACGCCAGCACGTGGCACCTCCTGCAAGGGAGGGAAGGAAGGGGGAGAACCTCTCCTGGAAACCCCACAGACAAGGAAAAATGCATCTCAGAGCCAGGGGCTGAAGAAATCTGTCTCCTTGCATTGTTTAGCAAGGGACTGGCCAGAGGAGAGAGCAGAGAGCTCCGCAGCGATGCTTACCCAGGAGCTAAGGTCACACCCAGGCCAAACTTTGTAACCAGACATTGCAGGGGGGAGGCGTGGGGACTAATTGATGAGGAATTATCATCGCACCAGCTGTGTCATCCGCAGAGCTGAACTTTGGGCTGGTGGGGAGGCAAAGCTGTTAAATAGTTTGTGGCGGTGCATTGGACTGGCTGAGGATTTATGCTCTGGAGGAGCAGCTCTATCTGTCATCTGTGAAAAGCCTCATTTACAGAGAGACAACATGAGAAAAGGCAATCAGCCTGAAACCTGCTAAGCTGTGAATTTATAAGGGCCCTGCAGGGAGGGGGGCTGCCAGTGCTCGGCAGCCTGCGTGGGCAGCACCATGCTGCAGGGGGACGCCACTGCCCCTCTGAGCTGGGCTGTGAGCGGGGAAAAGGAGCCATGCTCCCAGCATAGGATAAACCTCCTTATCCTAGCACACCACCTGGCCCTCAGTTAGGAATAGATTCTGTCACTGGTGGGCAAATGGAAACACTCATGATAAAAAAAAAATAAAATAATAATAATAATTAAAAAAAAAAAAAAAAATGCACTTGGGAAGTGGCTGCGCAACTCCTGGGCCTCAGAGATGCCAGCCAGACTGCTGCCTCTTCTGGAGGAAGGTTGGCAGCCACAGAGACATTTCCTCAGGCCATGGCCATCCCGCTGCTCCGGGGCTGCCCTGGCAGCAACAAGTCCTGGTGAAGCCCCACGGCACCGGTCACACTGTGCTGGTCACAGCCCGGCCACAAGTGCGGGTGTTGGAGGGAGCAGCCCCGGAGCGAGGAGCAGCCAACCCGCTCTCTGGGACGTTGCAATGTTTTTGCCTATGGTGAATATCTGCTGGTGCTGAATTATTAAAGCTGCGCAGCCACCTCCATTAGCAGAGCTCACACTCATCCCGTTGCCCAGGTGCTCCTGTGATGGACCTCCATATAAAAACACTGACTGAAGGATGGATAGCTAACACCGTCATTTTTGCTGCATTTTTCTCCCCCGTGGAGGATGAGCTTCAGTTACTCCCATCCATCTAATTCTTTCAAGTCATCTTCATTCTGCAATTTCCCCTCACCCCGAAAAGAGTAAAAAATCGATCCATTCCTTTCCAATTTCAGAGCGGGAGAGGGAAGGCGCCCGGCGAGAGGCAGAGGAGGCTGTTGCCACTCTCACGCCGCTCTGCAACCCTCCCGCACTGCCCATCAGTGGCGTGTGCTTGCGGAGGGCCGGGGCTATCAATCCTCCTGCAGAAAGCGGGCAGGCTGCCCCCACGCCCTGACCTTCGGCTCACCCTTCCACGGCAAAAACCGCACGCTTCACCTTGCTGCAGGACAAAGGGAGCAGGCTCCTTGCTGTAGCAGGTGCCAGAAGGGCATGTGGCCATGGCAGGGCTGCACGGTGCTGTGTCCAGGTGCCACCATGCCAGCAGCTCACCCACAGGGACTCTCGCCTATGCTTGGCCAGCTGCAGGCGGGAGCGACACAAGGACAGCGCTGGGGATGGGTGGCCGAGGAGCCAGGCAGCCAAGGGATCTGCTCAGCCCCACGCGGACCGAGCGGCCATGGCCGGAGCAGCATGAGGCATCGCCTGCAGCAGAGCCTGAGTAAAACACGTAGGGCTGCAGGGATGCTGAGCCTTTCCCAGGGGCTTTGCAGTGCCCCGAGGGTGACCCGATGTGTGGTGCTGTGCACAGAGAAGGCCAGGCTGAGTGCGGTGTGCGATGGCGAGGAGAAGGCAGTGCTGGGGAAGGAGCAGAAGAGCAGGTTGTGGAAGAGGACGGACGAAGCCAGAAACCTGTCAGGAGGGAGACACGAAGCACACGTGGTCCAGCGAAGTCGTCCAACCTCCAGGCCATGTGTCGCAGCAGCGGGAGCACACAGAATGCCACGGGACGGAGCAAGGGCCTGGGGAGCGTGCTAGAGCTGCTGCTCCCTGCTTCCAGCTGCTTGCGCCTGGTTTCAGCCGCTCTGCGCAGTTTTTGCCTTTAGTAGCATGGGCATTGTTTGCTTTGGCATATTGCATGACATACATTTTTCAGATGGTTAACAAAATAAAAGTCAAATATACACCAGAGTAACATTCTGGAGGTAAATGTCTTTGCCACAGCACAGTTACTCTTGCGCTGGATTTATGCTGTAATACATCACTATTGTACCCTGTGCCATAGCTGACAACAAATATGATTTTAGGTGTCATGCAGCAGGCATTTAATTATTGGAGACATGGACTTAATGGTATTTGTGTCACAGGAGCAAACAGTACAGATGTGTCTTGACTCAAGGAGACTGAAGTGCTTGCTTCAAAACAGCCTCTCCTGATAATAGGTAATTTTACAAAAATGGTTAAATGAATCAGATTCAAACGAGACCTGTTTTTTTCATCTGATCAATAGGTCTGAAAGAAACAATGCCAAATATCATGAATTATTGTACAGCACTGATGACTGTCAGGACAATGGGAATAGCAAAGACAAATACACACCTTTTCCTCTGTTATTGCTTTAAGCCTTTTATTATCATTATTATGGGTGATTAAAAATCCCATTAATCTGATGCTAAACAGATTAAGTTCTATGAATTAATTTTCTGGAAATAACTAAGACAAACATTCTGAGCAGAGCTCGTTTAATGAAATAGAAGCTGTTTATCTGCAAAATTAGGACTTGTGCATATCTGAGGGTTCAGCTGGAAAAATGCACTACCTCGTGGGCACGGTCAGACGCTCGGGCTGGAGAAGCCACATATTTTTTACCCATTCTAAGTAAAAGAAAGATCTTGCTCTAAGTAATTTATGATTCATTACACAAATAGCTCATTAGCTAGGACCAGAAAATAAAATTACAGTCATTTAAGGAATAATTCCTTGATTTAGTATTTAAGAAAGCGAGGCCGCGTGACAGGCAACGTGTGTCGCCCGCCTGGAGCCCCGCGGGGAGGCTGCCGGGGAAGGACTGGGCGCGGGGGCACTGGCGGGGCTGCGGTGGGTATGGGGCTGCGGGACGGGGCTCCAGAGCTGCCCCATGGCACGGGGCCTCCACGATGACTGCTATGGGTCAGCCCCCGGTCTGCCCGCCTCTTCCAACCTGCCTCTTCCCAAAGGCAGACACAGGCCGTGCTGAGAGCCAAGCCGCGGGGCAGCCCTGGTGCCACAAGGAGCCCCGGGATGTCCCCCTGTCCACCCTCCGGCAGCGGTCCCTGCCCCTGGCCGTCACCACTCAGTGCCCGGTGAGAGCCGCAACAGCACCAGCCGCAGCTCCAAAGTCCTCCCGACAGCGGGGCTCGCCGTGCCGCACCGCCACTAAACCCTGAACACCTCCTTCGTGTCACCTTTGCACTTGGCTGCACTATCGAGGTGCCATAAATAATTTGTTAGAAGCCGTGGCTGATAATAGGTAATGTTTTAATGGCAGGGGCACATCTCTATCTTGGTGAAGTTTGGCCTGCTGCTCACAACTGGAAACAAGAAGGTGTGGAAGGACCAAGAGCTGCTCGAGACCTGGCACCTGCTGCCTCACCAGGACGTGCATGGAGCCGCTGGCGCCAGGTCCAACATCCCTGCAGGGCCAGGCCCCTCGCTGGCAGCCCCCCACTCGCTGATCGGGGTGCCCCGCTCCCTCAAAGCCGTTGGCACAGCGGACTGACAGCAACGGAAGGGCTTGGCAGAGGAAATCCCTAAGACAAATTGTTTTCTTAGAAGCAATTTCGTAATCATGTTATTGCACGTTATCACAAATGACTGCTGGCTCACATTTCACACGGCGGTACATTGCCCAGCTCCTGCTCGTGTGCCTGCTCCAGGGGCCAAGCACCAGGCACCTGGTGCCACAGCACTGGACAGCAGCAGCACCTCGTGGGGTGCTCTGACACAGGCGTCTTCTCCTGGTGTGCCCACCCAGCACAGACCTGGGCAGCTCTGGGCTGGGGCCAGCCTCAGAAGCTGAGGTTTGCCTGAATGACAACGCTGTCTCCATGGTCTGCAAGGCAGCTGAGGACCACAGTCTCATCAAATTAAATTGCTCAGCAGTTGGGATTCAGGCCCTGAAGCCTATTGACTTCAACAGCAGTGAGAACTGAAGTCTGTCTGAGGATTTTCTTGGTTTGTCTGCAGCTCCACTCCTGCGCTATCGCATCCTCAACATTTTATCTGCGAGCAGGATGTCAATGGGAGCCGAGACCTCTGCCTGGACCACATGAAGCCCCCACGGGAAGTGGCTGGCAGAGCAGGTGAAGCCGTGCCACAGCCCCATCCGATGGGGCAGGAACCCTGGCCCCACTGCTGCACCCCGGGAGCACCCCAACCCCAGTGGGCTGCGGGGTGCATGAGCACAGCTCTGCTCCTGTCCCTGCTGCTGCAGCTGTCTGAAATGATCCCACTACCTGATGGGGTTGTCCCCATCCCCAGTTTGGGAAACAACCCCAGTGTCCAAGGCATGTCTCTGGTTCCTAAGCACCGCTTGTGTGTGAGAAAGGAAGCACCGAAGGAGCTCTTAAATTCAGTGCCCAAGCCTTAAAGAACTGTCAGAGGGAAGTGGACCTTCTGCTTGCATTCATTTATAGCCCTCTCCAGAAATTGCCTATTGAATTACTATTTCTTGTGCCTGTTTAAATAACTAGGCATATTCGTTATTGTTGTTGAAAGTTCCATGTTTGGCCTTTTTAAGTCATTTGATTAGGAAGTAGGGAGAATATTTTAGCAGCAAAGAAGGCACTGACAATCAGGAGAGGTAGGAATAATCCAATCTTCTTCATGAAAGAGGGCAAGGGTCCTCCTTGGAGGTCAAAGCTCCCTTAGCTCAATTAGAACTTTAATTAATGAAATTGGCTGAGGCTCCACCAGCGGAGGCAGCACATCTGGCCCTGCCCAGAAGAGGTGCAGGCAGGGTGCAGCGGCAGCTCCCCGGGCAGCAGCAGCCTCGGCAGCCCTGCGGCGTCTCCCGGAGCCTCCCTGCAGCCCCAGCAGCAAAGCTGGCCCGTGTCCACGGCGAGCGGGGCGACTCTCGGCATGTCGTGCTGCTCAGACATGCTGTCTGCGATTAATATTGCAGAACTGCCTCCTGATTCCTAAATTATGTATTTCTCCCTTTCAGCATTGTGTGTTTTTGTGCAGGGTTAATTATTTTCCATCATTCCGCCTTTAGTAACAGTCGTCTTAATTAAGGGTCCGAGTTCCGCTCTCATTTCTGCCTGGCGGATCCTAATGAAATCAATGGAGCCACATGGGTGTAAATGGGAAAGGAACAGTGACCATCTACATCAAACTAAAATGTGCCCCTCTCCTGCTGATTAATGCACAAAATTAAAGCAAGGCATATACTCCAACTTCTGGCTAAATGTCACTGCATGAATTAATGCAAAAAAATCATCCTGAGTGGCTCCTCAGGTTTGCTTCCCAAACCCACAGGTGTCTTGCTTTAGGGCCAGGAATCCAACACGGGGGAAATCCAGGTCAGAATCTGACCGAGGCCCATGCCTGCCATGTCCGCAGGGCTCGGCACAAGGGCCAGGAGCTCCGTGCCCTCCTGCGCTGCTCTCCGGTCCCACTGGCCGCTGTCTCGTGAGCTGGCAGGAGAAGGGCTGATCTCGAACTCTTCTTCCCCTGCTTGCATTTCCTGACGGCCACTATTAGAGCAGACCGAGGTATCCCTGCAGCGGAGGCTCCAATAAGTGGATCCGCATGCAATATTCATGGAGCACTTCAGAATAGTTACAGATCCATCACGCCTGTCAGCAGGACGGCGCGTACCCCTGACGCTGTGCCTAAGCACCTTGTTGAACTGGAGCCCCGGGGTGGCCATGCAGCCGGGCCTGGGACAGGGCAGCGCCACCGTGCCCGGGGCTGCCAGGGGACACAGGCACCGTGCAGCCTCTGATGGTGCCGAGGATGCCGGCATCGTGCTGAGGTGCTTCCCTTCCTGTAACGAAGGGCAAGGGTGGCCAAGAGGGGCCGAGGACACCGGGATGCTGCCACAGCCCATTCTGCTGGTGCCTGCGTTGATCCTGAGCCAGCACCAGAGCCGCTGTGCCCCCACACAACGCTGAGGGGGCTGGCATGGGCCCAGGGCCCCCTCTGTGGGACAAGGTTGTTTACCAACCTCAGCCTCCTGGCCCGCACCACACCGCAGCTCCAAAACCAATCTCATCCCCCAAGATTAATTTTTACACAATCATTCCGGAGGCTGTGATAATCACTCCATAAAAAATGAAGAGATTTGGGATTTTTTTCAATGTGGGGGATTAGGTCTAAATACAAGTAATCTGCAGGAAGCTCAGCTGCATGCACACCACTAATCGCTCCGTTACTCTTCCCGGACCCAGCCCTTTCATTAGTATTTTCTGTAGCAGAGATGTTTGTCCTCGGGGAGGTCAGGGCAGCGCCAGCGGTCGGTCACGTCCCCAAGGGCCACGTCCAGGGGACAGTATGCTGGGTTTGTGCCGGCAGGCTGAGCACAGCATCCACGGGGCAGCAGCAAGCGGTGGCTCGGCACATCGCTGCAAGACGGTGGGGGCTGCGCTGCCCCTCGCCCCTGCCCAGGGACACCCCTGTCAGCAAGACCACTAGTGTGGTTTGCTGGGTGGTGGCCGTAAGTGTGGGAAGCTTTAATGCAGTGCCACAAACAGGCTTGTTCAAAAAATAGTGATGAAATAAGCTAAAAGAGATGACTAGCCTAGATCCTGGAGCCTCCTGTAAATTCCTGGTGGCTTAACCAGGTGAAGCATGAGTGTGGCTGCAGGAGCTGGCAGTGTCCCCAGACCCAGGGTCCTTGTCCCCTCATTCCCTGTCCCCCTGTGGTGCTGCGGTGCTGGGCTATGAGTGGTGTGAGGGAAGTCTAGTGGTGGGGCATCCTCAGCATGTTCGTGAGTGTCCCCAGGGCACTTCTGCTTCCTCATGTGCCTCCCTCCTCCTGCTCGTACAGCCCTGCTTAACGGACATTTGTTGTGCGTTTACATCAAAATTGAGTGGAGGAGGTGGCCATATGCACAATGCTTGCTCTCTCTTGGCCCTTCAAGGTTATTTATTTCTTCTGCCAACATTTCCTGCTGAGACTTGGGCTGACAGTACTACTGGATGGCAACAGCCCGTGGGCCAGCCCCTGGCTGGGGGCTTTGCTGCACCGAGCGAGCAGGTGCTTGTGACCGGGAGAGCTGGGAGGTCAGAGGCTAAAAGAAAATACTGTGTGTAGTGAAGGGAGATGCGTGCCCTTTGTGTCCAGCAAGTGCTTTTTGCAAATGTAATTAAAATAATTATATATCTGGGACTGTTCTGACCATAGGTATAAGGATACAGCGCCAGGTTTTAAAAAATAAATAAATAAATAACTTAAGCACTTAGAAAAGGGCTCAAGCAAGCTTTGGGTACTTATGTTGAAAATAATTGTCCAAGGAAACCCAATTCAGCAGCCACCTAACCTGAAAGCACTTACGCACACTTGGGCAGACATTCAACAAAGCATTTAGATACCCGAGGCGCTGCATCAGCAGAAAAACTGGGGCCTTCGTTCAAGAGAGTGACTCAGGGAAAGCGGAACCGCTCTGCTGCTAAGATGGCCTGGGTGCCGCTGGACCCAGCCTGGTGCCACCAGCTCCATTCTGGTGCCACCAGACCCAGCCTGGTGCCACCAGCCACCCACAGACGGCAGGGTGCACGTCCCTGCCCTTGCCCTCCCCATCGCAGCACCTGCGTGCTTTTTATGGCCACTCAATATCACTTCTTGCTCGTGTCCTTGGTGGCTGCCCCACCAGGCACAGGTGGCAGCACCTGCGAGGTGCCCACCACGTCTCAGGTATGTGTCCCGCTGCCGTCCCAGCCCCGGGCTGGCACCTCGGTGTCCCTCAGGCCCCCAGCACCGGCTGCTGGTGCCATCTCCTTTGCAGCTCTGTTAGCAGCTAGCTTCTGCCTTTGTTGGCTGCTGAAAATGTTTTAGGAGCGAGGGACTCCGGGAGAGAGGCGTTTATTAATACAGCTCCATGATTGGAGTCGCAGGTGGCTCTCTCTTTACCTCCTTCCCCAGGGAACGGATTTTCAGTGCAAGTGGAGATGCTGCAAACCAGCAGCGAACGCTGAACGCAGCCGAGGAAGGAGAATGCTTCTGATAATAAATTCATAGAGCTTCACACACCAGCAGGCTAGCAAGCACTTGTTTTTAAAGAGACTTTAAAACTATTTTGGGTGCAGTCAGTCAGACCAGGATGCCCTTACTGCTTGGAGACCCTATGCATGGGCTTCAAAGAAGGGAAGGAGACAGAAAAACAGCTCTGAAAAGGTTCATTTCAGCGGGTGCAAATCTTCAAAGCACAACT
Source organism: Nettapus auritus (assembly GCA_011076525.1). Taxonomy (NCBI): domain Eukaryota; kingdom Metazoa; phylum Chordata; class Aves; order Anseriformes; family Anatidae; genus Nettapus; species Nettapus auritus. The sequence goes on along the minus strand of CM021797.1, from coordinate 537,406 downwards.
TTCCTGTAGAGTTAAAAAGACCATGTCCCATTTGTATGAATAAGTCAAAAAGGGGGAACCGTTCCTAAGTGCACGCTCAACCCGATGGGTATTTCCCCTGTCGGACATGAAAGCGGATCAATGCTCCTGCTTTCTTTTATGTAGTGTATCTGCATTTCTGCTCCACTGATACATCATCTCTCGTATTCTCTGACTGCTTGAATCCTTGTCCCTATTTCACAAACATTTCTCCTCTTCCGCAATCTTCCCTGGCATTAGGAAAAATCCTGCCATGTGCCTCTGTTGGATATTGTCTCCTTACTGGCAACAAAGCAATTATTGACAGTGTTTTGCTGCAGAGATTTTGGTTTTTCATTATCAGAAACTCATCTGGAGGAATATTCCATCCGTGGACAGCCATGAAGTTCAGCTCTTTTTGTGGGCCCCACCGCAGGGCCTCGAGGAGCCCTGCCAGGAGCCAGCAGGGTGCAGGCTGGTGGCAGCCCCCCCCCCACCAAACACACGTGTGCCCTGTGCACAGAGAGGCACTTTGCCATCCACTCTGGGGTTATTTTATGCCATTTGGCAGGGTGGTTCCAAAATCAGATGCTTCTTTCAGACCTGTGGTCCACGGGGACTGTAACCCAGCATCATGAGAAGAAAACACCCAATGCAAAAGTTTCCTGGGAATTTTCTGTGAAGTCACTGTTCTTGCAGAAAGCAGAGCTCCTTTATACCCAGCTCCATAGCAAGAGGGGACAAGGGGAAGCACAAGCAGAGCCACCGCGCTTGGAGCCAGCGTCCTGACCACCACCCTTCTCCAGGGAGGCAGAATTTCATAATAATCACACCTAATCTTTGCACCACATAAAAACATGTGCTTGCTGTAGCCTGGGAGGGAGGTATTACCAGCTGAATTAACAGTGGCAGATGAACACGTTACCACCAAGTGCTGTAAGGAAGAGATCCTTCCCTGGTCATGGGGCACTGCTGCAGATGAGATGTCACTGTGCCTTTCACAGCATTAATTACATCGCTTTCCTGTGTCCGAACACTGAAAAATAACAGGCTGCTTCAACTCACAGTCTGGCAGAATGAGGGTGTCAGATGCTGTCATATCTGGTGTTCCCCCTTCAGGAACACATTTACAAAATATGAGTGCTGAAATGCTTAACCAACGTGTTATATACCTCATCTGTGCCTGAAAGCAAGAGGCTGGGCTAGGTGTGACCAGTTCAGGGACACTTTGGTGTCCATAAATACCTGCTGGGGGGTCAGGAAGAGGGAGCCAGGCTCTTCCTGCCAGCGACAGGACAAGGAGCAATGGGCACAAATCAAAATATGAGAAATTGCACTTAAATATGTTTGTGAGGGAGGTCAGGCATGGAGCAGGTTGTGCTGGGCTGCGGAGCCTCCGTCCTAGGAGGTGTTCAAAGCCCAGCTAGACAAGTCCTGGCCGTAGCTCTGGGTGCCCTTGCTGGGGCAGGGGCTGGACCCGACCTTCTCCAGAGGCACCTCCAACCTCAGCTGGCTGCCCACATCCATCTGGCCCATCATGAAAGCACCTATTAGCTAAAACACCTTTGATACTGCTGATAGAGCAGCAGATATTTATAAAAGTGGCGCTACCTGGTAGATTAAGGGTAAGGAGGTTCCCCCATCACACTTATGATGATCAATTTCATGTGTTCAAACTTCAGCTCAGCTTAGCTGGAATTTGGCTCTGAGTTTGTTGCCAGAGCTGGCACATCACTGATGCACAGCTAGAACCTGTCTTTATTCCCTAGCAAAAAAACCAACCTCCTACTAAAATTGGGATTTACTCCACTTCTGACAGGATTTTAGGGACAGGCTCATTAACAAGCCTGTGGATACGTTTTCCAGTGATGCAGGCAAGCAGCTGACCCACGTGCAGCCTGCCTCTTCCCGCAGGGCAAGGATGGCTTGCTTACCCCAAAACAGGACATCTCCTCTGCATGCTCGTCCTGCGTGTGCTGGGGGAGCGCCCTGAGCCGGGGCTGCCCTGCCAGGCTCTGCTAAGCCGCTCTGTGCTGCTGTCTCCTCCCTGTGCCCCCAGCCCTGCCAGCACACCAGGTGTTTGTCTGTCTGTCCGAGCAGCACGGAGCTCTGTCTGTCCCACCGCTCGAACCGCCATACCAAAGCTGCAGGCAGAGGAGGTTTTATAGGGAAGGCATATTCCTCCTTGGAGACTTTAAATCTAATCAAAACAGTAATTCCTACAAATTTCCTACTGTATGCCACTGTTGTATTTTCTAGCAAGCACACTCACTTAAGAGCAGGTATTTATCAGCAGCCAACGACTCGCTGCAGCCCTGGACACCAGCACTTTCACAGAATCAGGGTCATTTGGGTGGGAAAGGACCTCTAAGATTCCCAGGTCGAGGCTGGTGGAAAGGAGTGGCAATGCTGAGGCACGAGGCACGTCTTCCTCTGCCCCCTTTCTTTAGCACAGCTTGCAAAACACCCTGTGAATAATGAAAATACTGGCTTGCCAACCCACTACCTCTTTCAAAGGTGCTCACAAAAAATCAGCCACCTAATTGAGAAGAAATTCTCGCGGCTCAGGAAGGCAGCTCCTTGTACCTGGGCCTCCCCACTCCTCTCGCGCAGCAGCCCTCAGGCAAGCCGGGATTCTGTGTCAATTACAGGAAAATCAATGAAGATACTGTTCAGGACTCCTCTTCACCATTCAGTGCGGATGATATCCTTCACTTTCTAGCACTGATTCATTTACTTTCAGCCTCTCTAGGGGCTCCTGACATATTGCTATCTCTGAAGAATCTGAAGCAAAAACTGCCTTTGTTTCTACTGCAACGTGCTCGCGTGCACAGTGCCCTGGGACCCGTGCGCGGCCCCGCCAGGGCTGGGGCCAGGGAAACGGGTCAAAATGAAGCACTTTTTAAACAGGCTTTTAAAGTATTTCTCAGACACCCTCTCCAGTGTCCCCTGCACAGATCAGGATGTGCCATCAGTCATCGGGGTCCTGGTACACAACCGCCATCCTGTCCCACCTGCAGCGCTGCGCTCTGCACCTCTCTGGACCCCCACATTGCTCTCAGCCCTCCTGCAGCACACGCTCAGCCATGCAGCACCTCGGGACGAGGTCTCAGGCCGCATCCCCTCTGCTCCCCCAGCTGCACACCGGGCCTGTGCCTGTGCCCCAGGAGATGCACTGCTGCTGTGCGACCCGCCGCCTGCCCCTGCTCTCCCCAGCTGGTGGCAAAAAAACTTGGATCCATCCAAAATAAGTGACAGGAGGACTGCATAGTCTTACTCCTAGGAGCTTATACCCAGCCCCAACATGCGTGGCCAGAAAACACATAAGACTTAATGCTAGGTATTACAGAATGGATTTCCAAAGTATCTAACTGTAAAAAGTCTTGGGTGTTATATCCTGAGCACACTGGATGGATGTGCTGAAGCTGGGAGCACCACGCACTGGGGGGACAACAGCAGAAGATTTGATCAGAAACCACGTGAAGAGCTGTGCAAAAAAAAACCTGTCTGCTATATGAAAGCAGCATTATTTCCTAAATTTACATTCTCTTCTCTCTGCACCAAAGCCACAAGTATCCCACGGCAATGGGATGCAGTCCTCCGGGCCGGACTCAGGCCGAATTCCCACCGAAGGCTGAAGAACCATGCTGTGACGTAAAACCCAGCCCTGCAAGCTCCTCATGTTCCACTTCTTCAAAGAGAACCTCATGCATGGGGAGCTTGTAGGATATAGCCCAGAGCAAGGATGGTGCTACAAAGACAATATTTATTATTTATAAGGCACTTCTATGAACTCAGGGCTCAGAGGCAGAGCTGTCTATGGGGGTGAGCTTCATAAGGAAAAAGAAATGTAGCTTGAAGAAACACTGAAAGTACTGCAGCATGCACAAGTTGTGTTCGTAGGAGACGAATGTTCCTCACTTTACAGAAGTGGGACTCTGCTGGAGTTCACATGAAGGTTGCTGTGTCATTTATGGGCCAGTTAATTACAGCCAGGGCTCTTGTAGGTAGCATTGTGGCCCAAACCTCCTTGGTTTTAGAAAGCAAAGGGTCTTCGGGTGGGTTCTGCAGAAAGAGGTGCAGGCTGAGATGCAGACCCCGCAGTGCTGTACCTGCCACCCGCAGCCCCTGGCCCTCCTGCCAAGGGGATAAATGTGGGGCTGGGGGGCACCGCGGGTTTGCGGGGTGCAGCCCAAGGCGCAGCAAGGTGCCGTTGGCAGAGGGGTACCGCGGCCGTGAAACAGTCTGGGGGGGAACCGCTCTCCCACGGGGCAACCGGGGCTCCGCGGGGCCGGGCTGGGGGGGACCCGTGGGCACCCTGCGGCTGCGGGAAGTCGCCGCGGGGCCGGGCTGGGCACCCCGGGGCTGGCCGGGGATCACCGCGGGGCACCCGGGGCTGGCGGGGGCACACGTCGGGGCCTCCCCCCGAGGCTGTCGGAGGAAAGCGGCGCCGGGGGGGCCGGGCCGTGCGGCGGGGACGGGCACGGCGGCGCTCGGGGCTGCCGGAGCCGGGCCGCCGGGTTGCCGCTGCCGGCTGCCATTTCAGCGCGCCGCCGCTCGCTCCCTCCCTCCATCCCTCCTCCATTTTCTCGGCGGTTGCCGGCGCTGCCGGCCCCGTCCCCGCCGCCGGGCCGAGCCCGCCGCCCCCGCGCCCGCCGCCCCCCCCATGCAGCCCCGCGGCGCC
>CM021797.1:515414-532325 GCA_011076525.1 Nettapus auritus | reverse complement strand
GCCGGGGAAGCCCCGGCGCTGCTCGGCGGGGCCCCGCGGGAAGGCCCCGGGAAGGCCCCGCGGCCCCGGCCCGCTGCCCGCGCCCGGCTCGGCCCCGCCACGGCTCCCCCGCACCCCGGGGACACGCAGCCCCTGCCCGGCCTGCGGGAGGCGGGCGGCATCCCCGGACCGCGGGGCTCCCGGGCCGGGCGTGGGAACCTCGGCGCCTCGAGGGGGCTGCAGGGTGGGCAGCGGCTCGGAACGGCATGGCACGGCTCGGTACAGCTCGGTGCAGCCCGGTACAGCTCGGTGCAGCTCGGTACAGCCCGGTACAGCCCGGCACGGCTCGGCTCGGCCCGGCCCGGCCCGTCGGGGCGCGGTGCGGAGCAGCCGGCGCTGTCCGTGGTGCTGGCGCCCGGCTCGGGCTCGGCTGCAGACGGGGTGCGGCCTGCGTGTGCCAGGGCGTGTGCCCGTGTGTGTGCCCCGGTGCTTGTGCCCCGTGTGTGTGCCCCTGTGCCTGTGCCCCCGTGCCCGTGTGGGTCCGTGTGCTCCTTTGCAGGTCGCAGTTCGCGCTGAAGTTCCTGGACCCCTCGTTTGTGCCCATCACGAACTCCCTGACCCACGAGCTGCAGGAGAAGCCCTCCAAGTGGGTGTTCAACAGGACCGCGTTCGCACACCAGAGGTGAGCGCTTGGTGCCCGCTCGCCCCCCCTCACCTTCCCCGAGGCTCTCCCCCCGAGGGTTTAAGAAAACACGATCTGGGGCTGCTAAATACTCCGAGTTCTGAGTAATTCGCCAGCCGTGAGAAACAAAGGCTGAATCAGAGCATTTCCCAAGATGGTTACAGCTATCGTGGAGGAATTGATTATTTCAGAGCAGGACACCAAGCTGCAATACGCATCCTTTTACCAAACAGAACATGACCCAGTTTCCCAGAGTGCGAGAGAAATTGTCATTTATCAAGATAAATGGCTGGCTGCTTAAAACTCGAAACAAATCAGCCTGTAGCAGCCATGAAGTGCCACGTTCATGGAGGGCAGAACATGCCCGGCACAACTTCCCAGCACCAGCGGCCCTGAGGAGTGCAGTGCGGCTCTGCCTCCTGGCACCGCTCCGACTGGCCAGGAGGGCTGGGGGCGGCTCGGGGGGGCACCAAGCCCGGACCCCCCTGAGATGCCCTCACGGCACATTGGCTTCTGCCTCCCGTTCACAGGGTGCGCTGACTTTCACGGCCTCGTGGCAATAGGAAGAGTTTCTTGGTTCCTTAAGCTGCCTCAGAGCTGCCCTGTGCTTCATGTGAAGCAAAATGGACCTTTATTTTCCTCACCGTGATGTGAACTCAGTGATGTCTGCCCAGCCCATTTTATTTATTGGCCTTGCTGCAGTATTTATATACAGCAGTGAAGTTAAAGAAAACAGAGTCCTTTAGCCATTTAAGATAGCTACTGCCATCTTGGCTCTGGTTTTGTCTTGACGAATGCCTGCTTGTTTAGGGCTGCACCGTGACTGTTCACACATCCCATCAGGAGCCCAAAAGGAGCCTCCGAGAGGCGATGGCACTTTGCCTGCCCCATCCCTTCCCTGGGATCTCCCTGGCTGGTGTAGCAGTGCCCCCACCCCCCGTAGTATGGCTTCATTCCTGGCACCACCATCTCATTCTTAATAAATAACTCAGTGTCACCCCTCTCTTGGTTTTAGCTAATGCCTCAGGATCTGCCTCTGCATTTGTCTGTCAGCCATAACCCATAATTAGGGTACCCAGTGGGACTCCATTAATGCTTAGACATTGGACGATGCGAGCTGGAAGAAAGGTTGTTTGTTTTCCATAAACATGAGCAAATAAAGTGGTATTGGTTTTCTAATTTTATGCCCTGCTAGGGAAATTCCTGAGCAGGGCTGGTTTTGTTTGGTTTAAGTGTTCCTAATAATCCTTGCAAAGATGCTGGCGTGCTTGCTCAAAAAAGACATTAAGGAATTATGTTTACATAAAGGGAGACAGTGACTGTCACTTGTTTTGTGACTCAAAGCTCCTTAATGAGAACACAAGAAATACTTGTATATAAAAAATCAGCTACTTTACTGTTAATTCAGCTGGACTTCTTGGTTTTGCTTCAAATGCATCATGGCAAACACAACATCCATCATTACCAGAGACCCGTGGTCCAGAACCAAGAGTGCAGAGAACAGCAGCAGCAGCAAACTCTTCCACCAGGCATGTTGCAGCACAAACAGAGATGTGTTCACACTACGCTTCAGGAAGGTGAACGTGGGAAGTGTATTCTGTTAGTTACAGTCCTCACACTTACATGGCGAATCCGATATTTTAGTCCTGACACTGTCGCAGCAGACGTGGACACATCCTTAGCTGGCATCAGTCAGGACAGGCCAGTAAAGCCGAGCGGAGCGCTAGGTGAGCATCCAGCTCCATCATTCCTATTTATGTATATTAATTTTAAAGCCATTGCACCACATTGCTCAGGAAACTGCATTAAAGAAAAAAAGAAAAAAAAAAAAGTCTAGCGGGAAATAAATCTCTCCACCACAGAAAAGGGGGAAATGTAACTCAATGTTTTCTTTTGTTTTTCTGTTTTATTTCAGGCAAGAAATCCTTCAGCATGTCGATGTAATAAAAAATTTTTCTTTGACCAAGAATAGTGTTCGGATCGGACAGCTGATGCATTATGATTATTCCAGCCATAAGTACGTTTTTTCTATTAGCAATAACTTCAGATCACTGCTTCCAGACGTGTCACCGATCCTGAACAAGCATTACAACATTTGTGCCGTGGTTGGAAATAGCGGAATCCTGACCGGGAGTCAGTGCGGACAAGAAATAGACAAATCTGATTTTGTTTTTCGTTGCAATTTTGCTCCAACTGAGGCATTCCAAAAAGATGTTGGAAGGAAAACCAATCTCACAACCTTCAACCCCAGCATCCTGGAGAAGTATTACAACAATCTTTTGACCATTCAGGATCGCAACAACTTCTTTTTAAGTCTAAAAAAGCTCGATGGAGCCATTCTTTGGATCCCAGCTTTTTTCTTCCACACATCAGCAACAGTCACAAGAACACTGGTTGACTTCTTTGTTGAGCACAGAGGGCAACTAAAGGTCCAGTTGGCTTGGCCAGGAAATATAATGCAACATGTTAACAGGTGTGTATTTTTCTTTCACATTTAACTTGTCAAAATACATATTTCTCTCCATAACAATACAACTGCATTTATTTCTCTGTTCACAACTAACCTGATAGGCACTGTCTGGCATGTCAGGGCCCGATACCGTCTGCTTTCAGAGCAAACACAGTTTTGTTATTGCTCCAGTAAGTGCTTCAATTATTTCTGTATGGATTTATACCGAGGCACATCTGAGGAGGGCTGGTTGTGTGCACAGGGTGCGCTCTGCCATGGGCTCTGCTCCTGCCAGGGCTTTGCAGAGACAGAAGGAGTACAGAGGAGTTGAGTGAGATTCTGCATAAGAAAAGCACCACTTACAGAAGAACTTGCTCTTCCCAGCTAGCAAATGGGGACGCTAACAGACATCCGCAGAGTGATCCAAGTAAATCTGTAGTAATTTATACAAGGAAAATGTGGCGCATGTGACCAGGAGCCAGTGATTCTACCTTTCTGAATAAGGCACTGCTTTTCCAGGTTTAAAAAAAAAAAAAAAAAAAAAAAAAGACATGTAAGGGGATCACAAAACAGAATCAGACTGGTAATATGGTAGTTCTATGGTCCTGTTCATTACAGACAGACCAGAACGGCAATCCTTACCTTGCTCGGGTTAACAGCTATGAGCACTGACAGTCTCCACGCAGTATTTTTTTCTTACAGCAAATTCGTGGTATTATGTGTACCCTATTCTAACACGCCTTTGTTCTTTTTCACAGATACTGGAAAAACAAACACCTGTCACCCAAGCGGCTGAGCACAGGTATTCTCATGTATACGCTTGCTTCTGCCATATGCGAAGAGATTCACTTGTACGGATTCTGGCCGTTCGGGTTCGACCCCAACACGAGGGAAGACCTCCCGTACCACTACTATGATAAGAAAGGAACAAAGTTCACAACCAAGTGGCAGGAGTCCCACCAGCTGCCTGCAGAGTTCCAGCTGCTCTACAGGATGCACGGTGAAGGACTGGCCAAACTGACCTTGTCGCATTGTGCCTAAGAACCTAATCTTGAAGTGCCAAATGATTGTTTAAAAAGTGCCCAAATCTGAGTTAAACATTCTTCAGATACAATTCTAAAAATAATAATAATAGTAATACCCACCCTTAAATATTTTCCATAATATAAAGATGCTTTTTAATCACCCTTGTCACTGTTCATCAAAGGGTTTAAGCATATTTAGCAGTGCAGAAGCATTTATCAAATTCTGTGGATGCTATTCATGCGGCAGCACAGCAAAGTTGAAATATTTTGCATTTATATATATGCTATGAAGTATGTTTTAAAATCTTTTCCCATTTCAGCATTCCACTAAATGCCTCAAAACATCAAGTCAATTGTTCCTTTCAGATTAGGAGTGCTAATTTTAAAATGTATTGCTTCTTGTATCCATTGCTATTAGTAGCTCAGCACCCATCTAGCTGGCGTGGCTGACTGAAGAAGCCTCCCAGAATCTCAGTTTATCATCCCTTACAAGTTCTTCAGCGCGGATCCCAAATTTCCACAGCTTGCATATTTTCGTATTGACTAAATTTTACATTTTTTTAAGACCTCACGGAGAAGGTGAAAATACGGCTTGTACTTTAGCTAGGCATTTATATTACTCTTAGAATACTCCGGTGTTTTAAGTCAGCTGGGGCCACACCCTAGTCCAAATTAGACCAACTGAAACATTGTCATTCACATCTGTGCGACACTATTAGGTCTTTTAAGTTTGGTCTTTTAATACCAAATGGGCCTCCTCAGCCCAGATAAGGGGATGGGGCAGCTGGCACCAGAAGCCCCGTCTGCCCCTGCCCGCACCTCGCAGAGCTCCATGCCGCTCGGCAGAGATGTGCCCAGCCGTCCCTCACGCCAAGCACCCACGAGGGTGCGCGGGACGGGGGGGAGCCAGGCAGGCAGACAACAGAATGAAATCAGGACTTCCAAGTTCCTAAAAAATGGCTTTTAAAGGGAAGCAAGTGTAGCAGGAGCACAGGGAGCAGGAAATACAATTACTGGATTTCCCCATTTACATCCCTAAGTCCACGGTCAGACAACTGAATTAGTGGCCTCGTTTTCCGGTCACAGTCAATGCGGTCAAAGGGAGACACAGCTTTCTAAGTACCTTTGAAAATCAGGCTGTTTGCAAAAAGGACAAATCTTAGGGTCACATATTTGAAAATCTTGGCCATGATGTCTCAGGATAAAGGAGTCTGTAAAGTAACTGTTTTTCTAATTAAAACGAGTATGCTTAAAAGTATTTTAACATTTTTATATTATTCTTTATGATGCTGAGAACTGACTATACACTGAAAGAAGATGCAAAAGTCAATTTTAAACCATACCTTAAAATTGCACCTTTTAGTTTTTCAGTGACTTCGTACCCATACGCAGACATAGGAAGAGGGAGGGGGCTCTGGTACCACACAAACTTGGAGCAACCGGGAGCATCGCCCGGTGCCTGCAGCCAGCCCCATGCCCCCAGACCAGCCCCTGGGCCACCCAGCTCTCTCCCAGCCCAGTCTCATTCCTGGCCCCTCAAAGCACCCCCAGCTTTGCACCTTCCTGTGCTTTGGGGGGAAAAGCCATTGCATCCGCCACACGACCAAATTCAGCCTATTCAGGCAAGGAGGTACTTCATCCCTCTGCACTGTCTGCAAATACTGAGAGTTATAAAGCCCTTTTGAAAATCCCTCTTTCTTCCCTATTTAATTATCCAGCATTTTCTGACTTTTGCAATGGGCATTTAGAACTGTGGAAGGGGCTTGGATGCTCCCTGGCATGGCATGCCAGCCTGCTGTCCACGAGTGACTTCAGATGTACTTGTGTAGAAACCTCCTGACTGCGAAGTTCTCTTTCCCAGGGCGTAATTCTGAATCAGCCCTGCTGGCATCTCCGGCTTTCCTTGCAGTCGCAATCGTCCTGCGCTCACCATTGTTCGTACAGCAGAGTATGACTTCTAGCAAATGTGATTATGAAGCTGTGTAGTAACGCTAGCGTGTTATGCCGTGTGGTGCCATATGATTTATTATTAATATTGCCATTTATTATTTGTGTTGTAGTAGCAGGTGAGGGCCGCGGTCAGGGATCGGAGCGCAGCCATGCAGGGTGATGCAGAGCAGGACAGCCAGCCCCATTATTCCCAGGTCATGGACCTGGAGTGTGGGGTCCCCCGGTGCTTAGGTTGGCAGGATAGCACCCGCAGGCAGTCAGCCCTGCCATGCTTGGTGTGGTGTCCAGGGGAATGCAGTGGCAGCCGGGCTGAGAGCGGGGCTGGGCTCAGCCACCCCCCCAGCCGAGGAGCCAGTCTGCCCCGGCCCAAAACGCTGCTGGCGGTAAGCAGGAGCAGGGAGCACCCAGCCTAGCTGAGCCCGGCCAAAAAACCTTCTCCAGGTGCCAGAGCACAGCCTAAAACAGCAAAAGAGAAATGACACAGGGAAGGAAGGGCTCTGCGCTAATTGCTAATGACGTACGGTAACTAATCTTCTCTGATATAATTTGCTGTGGAGCTGTACAGTAGACGCATGTTCGCTAGGGCAGGCTTTGCAGTTGGTGTGCAGCTGAGTGCACGGCTCGGCCGGGAGCCCTGGGGAGCAAAGGGCCACCCTGCGCCCTGCGGCCCGGCGTGTGACGCCTGCTGGCCCCTGCTTAGCGGCAGCTATTTTAATTAAGGGGCAGGCTATCAGCTTCGTGTCAGGAGAGGTCATTTTTAATCAGCAAATTAAAGCAATATGAACAATTATCATTATATTTGCTTGAACGTGGACGCCAATGCACTCTATACAGTTTTCAGCTGCTGGCTCTCAATGGCAAAATTGCACTGGCAGGTCTTGCTTGGCTGCTGCGTGTTGTTTACATGACATAAGTACTTTAAATTAGACGTACTCGCAAGTAAATATCCATAGCCTAAACACACGTATTTCCATCTGTGTGCCTCCTGTACCTCCAGGGGCTGTTTTTGCTGCAGGGAGCGCAGCCTGGCCGAGCCCTTGCTCCAGGGGCACCACACCGACCCTGCGGGGAAACTGCGGATGCTGGGCAGGTGCACGGGACCCCTGGGGGTCCCCGGCAGGGCTGGTAACAGAAGTGTTTCTGTGGCTGAGCCAAGGGGAGCAGATGGGGGCAGCTCCTGCCCTGGCACTGCTGTAAGAGGAGCAGGGAAGGGAGCAGCGGCACCATCTCCGTCCCTCTGTCCTGGCAGTGCATCTTCTGTCTGTTCAGAACGACTGCTCTAGAGCACCCATGTTAGAAGATAATCAGTAAACTTAGAAGCTGAAACCAAAAAGCTAAATAGCCCCAAGGCAGTTCTATAAATTGTCATCGTTTATTTTTTAAAATGTAAACGACTTCCGTAACTGCAGTAAAGCCAGGAAGACGCCCACATGTGCAATGCCTGTTCTCCCCACGGCTGCTGTCATTTCTGTAGTGGACTGTGGTGGAAAGCTGCGTTACTCAGCACGGGCTTCGTTTGGCCTTCCCAACTTAGGCGCCTGTTAGGTTCCTCCTGCTCGCAGTGAGCCCTGGCCCGAGGCAGAGGGGGGCCAGGGCATGGTGCCGGTCCCGGGGGACAGCGGTCACCGCCGAGCTGCTGCTGCGCGGGGGCACAAAGAGGCACCGAGTGCAGAGAAGGCAGCGTGGAAACGACTGCAAATATTCGGAAATGGGAGCACAGAAAAATTATTGACAAAGGGCCATATTATATCATTGATTTTTAAGCAAAACTCCCCATTGATTTTTCAGAACCACATTGAACATTTCAGAATCATTGATTTTAATGGGGAGTTCTGCCCCAAAATCAATGGCGCAATACAGCCCAAAGTAAATTGCTTCTTAGTATCAATATTTTTTGTCCGAGCTGTAGCAATGTGGAAAACCATCTCTAAAATGTGCATCTTTTGTTTCTGCCTGTTTTCTTAGATCCCTTTGAATTCTGCTCTTCTCGGAGACCAAAGGGGAAGGGCAGGTTGTGCTGGCTGCATGGGCAGCTCTGCTCCCCAGGCGGGTAAAGGCCCTCCTGGATCCTCAGGGCCAGGGCTGGGCTTTCCTCAAGCCCCACTTTCGGGCTGGTTTTCCTGTAGAACCCCGTGTTAGGGGCTTGATCCTTAACCAGGGCAGAAAACAGCAGTTTTGTTAAAAAAGCGAGCGTGCTCCTGCCTGGCTCCCAGCTGCAGGAAGATGCCAGCTGCAGCCCTGCATCCTCAGGACAGCAAATCCCGGCTGCACTCCTTATCGTGCTGGATAGACTCTTCCTTCGCTTTTGTTTGGCCCCAAATCTTCCTATTGCTCTTTATCTAAATGAATTCATGACGGTTCAGGGAAAATATACACTATTACTGAATGTCTAGACAAACAAATATAGCTAAATGAGAGTGTGCGTAATGCAGTGTGATCAATACCCGTAAGTACAAAACATTTCAGTTTACAAAGTCGAGAGAAGGCCTCCGACTAGCTCCGGGGACAGCCGAGGACGTGCCCCGCGCTGGGATGGGGCCGCCGGCCGGGAACAGGAAGCAGCAGGTGTACATAGGAATGGAAACACGCGTGGTACCTTTCCTCCTTTTATGCATCTTCATTTTGTGTTTGAGTTGCTTGCATCTTTTCAGTGAATGGTAGCAGGATACATTAAAAAAAGGCATTTTGGCTACCGGTTTTAGTTGTGGAGTATACCAAAAAGCAAGTAGTTGTGAAATATAACTAACTGTGAATGGAGGTTGCAAAAACAAATAGTTTAGGAAGCAGGTTTTCTGTAAATGAATGTCTTTATTCAAGCGGCTATACAGTTCAATGCCTGACGGAGTTGTTTTCAATAAAAAGATAAATATTCAAAAAAAAAAAAAAAAAGGAAGAAAAAAAAATGCCATAATTGTAATAAAGGATTCATTATTTAATGGCCATACTAAAAGTATTATTTATTTTTAAATGGCTAATGTTCACAAAGGGCCAGAGTACACTCTCAGGTGAATGGCATGCGAAGCTGCACATGTTGTGAGATATGTTGCAAGCAGAACTGGCACTGAGTCTTGCTCCCCCTGAAGAGTCTCTGTTGGCTTCAGAGCGATCAGGATCGGGCCCACAGACTGAGATGTTTTGTACCAGATGTGGCCGCACATCTGAGGTTTGGATGTGGCCTGCACAGTGCATTGTGCATGTAAATACGTCATCACATTTGTGAGCAAGGAGCCTGGTTCTTGCTGTAAAGGAGTACCGCGTACTTGTCGTGACCATAGTTTGTGGAGAAAAATGTGATGATTCATTTTGAATCTTCCAGCAATGTTATTGTTTGGTGTGAATGTGCCTGCAACATTGACTCATGTGCCAAAACACAATATTGAATGCATTGTTTTTAAATAAAATGTTTTATTGTGCATTGGAAGTCTGTAAAACTCAACTGTGTCCAGTTCTTCCTTTCGTATTTTCTTAACTGCCTGCTGTCAATAATAATTAATGGCCTGAACTGGAGGGCTTTTCCGTGCCGTAGGCACACGCTGCAGAGCGCCAGATCATCATTTTAATCAAAAACCGTTCCATATTGTACAGGATACACTGTGTGGTTGGAAACATGCTCAGACAAATTGTGTGACAGTGTGCCACGAACACTGCACCCTAGCAGAACAAACACGGCTCAGCACAGCCCCAGCTGTATTGCAGGCGTGGGGCTAGGTAGGAGCCAGTCATTGGGGATGCGGTGTCTCGGTTCGAGCCCTCCGCTGCCGATTCCTCTCAAGATACCCGTGACAGATGCTCGGTGGATGAAACGGCGTTTGCTTTTCTTGGCCTCGTGCCTGGCGTACGAATCTCCAGGAGTGATGCGCGGTGCTCGCTAGCACCCGATCTCACCCGCACAGCTCGATAGCCCTGCAAAAGAAAATGGACTGCCGTTATCCCCGGCCATGCCGCGCGGTCCCGGCTGGCAGCCCGGGTTCCCCATGCTGCTTCTGCATCAGTCTGATTAGTGCAAATTACCCTTCACGCTAATGAGCCCAAGCGGCTAATGCACTCCCCCTCTAGCAGTGATTTTTTTTCTCCTGACTGAGGTACGCAGGCAGACTAGTCACTGGTACAAACACACTGGGGGCTTCGTGTGGCCCCCTCCCCATGCCGGCGGTGGGATGAGCTGTCAGGAGTACAGCCCTCTGACCTGGGCTGGGTTCTAATGCAGAGACAAGCTGATTTGCCTACCTTTCCCTTCAGGCTGGTTTATCACAGAATCACAGAAATGTAGGGGTTGGAACAGACCGCGAGAGATCACCAGGTCCAATGATTGTGTTTTCTCCAGGCATGTTTTATGCCGATGAAACTGATCTTAAATAACACCAAGAACACCCCATCAAAACTCCCCACTCAGGAATAATTGGCCCTTGGAAATATTTGCGTGGACGAATGCCAGGTGAGCTCCACGAATCCATGCCTCTCTGCGGAGAACCACAACCCATGACATTAACCCTCATCGGGTTCCCACGCTGCAAAGGCATTGGTGGGCAGAGTGAAGGGCACTGTCCCAGCCCACTCCCAGCCCCCAGAGCACACCCCCATGCCTGGCCTGACCCCATCACAAGTTCGCCCTGAATGCTAGCCCCATCCTCCGACAGGCTCACAGCTCCTCCCGGCTGAGTGCTGTCCTCCTGTTTAACAAGCGTCCTCGGCAGCCCGTCATGCTGGCTGGTAATGAAAATATTGAGCAGACCCCTGCAGGACCCTTCCCGATACCTCCTCCCTATTTGATGGCGAACCACCGATAACTCCCTGAGCTCCCTACCAACACTCTCCCTCCCTGCAGAGCTGCAGAACAGCTTGCTCTTTGGGCTTCTGGCCATTAACAACTTACAGGAAGTTTTACTGGTACTTCTGAGCTCCCTTGCTAGCTCTTTAGTTTGTGCCTCAGGCTCAAATCTTCTTACACTTCATGTGCTACTCTTATATTCATCCTTAGTCATCTGATTACTAACAACTTGCTTGTTTTTTAGGTTTTTAGGGTCTGTGATTTAGCCCAGGTGTGCTCTTAGCTCACTTCCCATCCTCTTTCCATGCTCGGTGAGTTGGGGTTTGTGCCTCAATGCCCGTTCCGTGAGGAGCTGCCGGACATGCCGAGCAGCCTCTCCTCCTGTGTTTTTATGGGCTCTCACCCTCCTGGTCTCTGAGTTCAGCAAAACCCATTTCCTTTTCTTTGCTTCTTAGGAAGGTGAGCTCTGTGTCTTCCTGGTTCCTTGCACCCACTGCCTCCCATTATCATTCTCAACTGATTATTACTCTGTAAACCAAACCCAGAGCAAATCCACCTGCACATTTCTTGGACAACCCCCTGGTTCTAGACACACACATATTTCCTCTGTGGGACAGATTACACATGGGACACAGTTAACAGCATTACCCTGTTGCATGCTTTCAAAGCACAGCACTGCTGCTCGCAGGGACTCGGCCACCACGGAGCCACCCGCGAGGCCCAGCACAGGGCTGCCACCAGCGGGGAGGTGCCTCTGCCCCGCCACCCGCTGCCTGGGACACGCAGCGAGCATCGAGAGGTGCTCCCAGGGGTTTGCACATCCTAGCTGCAGACATCAGAGGACTGCAGGAGTCTCCGATCCTATGGGAGTGGTGTCCATGCTGTGGTGATGAAGAAGGAGCTCTTCCTCCGGCTGCGATTAAAGCCTGCAGCACAGCCCAGCAGCCCTGGGCACAGAGGATGTTGTGTGTCCTGGGCCTCCTCACCACACTGCGTGGTGAGGCCAGGAGGCCAAGGGGACCACACGACATACAGGGGCAGCCCCTCGGCTTCTGGTCAGTAGGCATTTTGGGCAGACTCACGCCTACTGCATTCCAGTCGGGGCTCAGAACCGCTCAGCCTCCTCGCAGGGTGGATCTGGAGCCCCAAGAGCTGTCATTGTGCTGTGTCAGAGCCGATCGATCGTTTCTCCTCTATTTCTGCACGGTGGCCACTTTCCAGGCCAAGAGAGGACTTGCTGCTTGCCTCAACCCTGCCTGGGTTCCCCGTCGGCTCCTTGATAGGAGCTTTGCCCTGGGCTTTTCAACAATGTCCCAATTCAACATGGATTTCCAGAGCCACATTTCCCCAGCTGGAAGGGGCTGTAACAAGCACCGGGTCAGCCAGCAGTGTGGCACACAAGGCACACATGGCATATGCAGGGACCCCGCACCACGGCCATCCCTTCAGCAGGAGCAGTGTGACTTAGAGGCTGCTCTGCTGCTGAAGCCACTGTCTTATTTTTAATTTCTCAAGGTGGTTAGTCACCCACTATTAAAAAATGCTTTAGCTCTCTGGTCTTTTATTAGAGGCAGTTTGTGGGTATTGGATCCCTTTATGCCCTTATGAAATGAAGAGGATATCCAGTAATAAGAGCGTTCTCCTGCACCCACAAATTCTGCTTTACTGCCTAGCTCAGTGCCTGTGAAGGCAGTGTCTGAGTGCATGGGCTCCCTCCTGCCTCCATCTGAGCCCTACCAGCACTCCTGCCCTGGTGGGGCTCTGGAAAAAGGGAAACCTGGTCTTGGGGTCTGGGCCGCCAGGCTGCGGACTCTGACGGCAGAAGGCTCGGGCTGAGAGGGAGCAGCGTGCCCTCATCGCACCAGGCACGCTCAGAGTTAACGGCTGCAGCGCGTGCCCGTGGTGCCTCATTTGTTAACATCTCCTGGTCGGGATTTTTCTCCCTCTAACCACTGCTGAAATCTAAACAATTGCCAAATCGATCTACATTGTCAGCGTTTATTGTCTGGCAATACTTGCTAGGGGCTATTTTTGGGATGCCAAACTCAAAAATTATGTATAAAGTGATAATTTAGGTGCTCTCCTGTATATCTAGAAATTCTGAGCCGGTTCCCAGCAATTCTTCATAAAAGCTTATGTGCAGAAACAGATCAGCTGTCACATAGTCTAGTTCCCTCACAATGAATGCGGGATCAGTTCTACAATACATGTTATACTACTGTGTTCAGTCTGCTTTAAACACATATGTTACGTGTTCAGGACAAGAAGTGCACATATGCCTAAAGAAAATTGCTGTCAGCTTGTAAGATCTAGTGGGCTCCTGCCTACATGCCTGTTTTGCCATTGTTGGTACAAAGTGCGTGCCATGAAACTGAAACAGAAAATTTTGTTCTTCCTGCACCATCCCAGGGTGCAGAACTTGGCAAGTGTTGTGGGTTTGAGTATTTATGTCACAGCAGTGCCTGTGCCGTTCATTTCCCTCTATGGTGAGATGCCAATGCCTGTGGGTGCCTCCTGCCACCTGTACAAACCATTGCATCCCCAGTTTGTCTCTCCGCTGAAGCTGTGGCCCACACCAGGCTCCTGTGGGCACAGGAAGTGCTCGTGGCAGGGGCACGTGTACCTGCCGACGTGGGCCCCATCCTGCTCGCGGGCGAGCACCGCAGCGTCCCCACCTCGCCGTGTGGGGACACCCACCCCGCGCTGACCCCGCTGCGCGCCAGCCCTGCCTGGTCTCTCCGCACCAGCATCAGCGTTTCCCAACACTTCCCACAAACCAAACAACCTGGGGTCCTCCCCCTCCCAAGATAAATATTGCAGACTGGAGCCAGCTTTAATCGTTAACCACGGCCCTGGCAGCCAAGTGTGCCATCAGCCATGCTGTGGGTGGCCCTGCCGCCCCTCTCAGTGGGGGCTGTCCCCCAGCCCACAGAGAGCAGGGTCCCACAAGCACCCCACTCCTCTTCCCTAGCCCCCATCTTCTTCCGTCCCCTCTGGGTTCCCCATTTTTTTTCCAGATGTGGGCACCACAGGGCCCGCAATGTCCCTTGACACACAGGCTGCTCTTCCTGCCCCACGAGGATGTGTGGGGGCCCCGGGGCACCAGAGCTGGTGGCTGCTTGAGAGTTGTCTCAGAAGGGCAGCCCTGAATGTGCTGCTGAGGCCGGGATTTATTTTCCCATAATCCAATTCCTGGGGCAGGGATGAGAGATGAAAAATCCTTTGCTTCCTATTCCCACTGCTAAGTCCAAGGTGCCCCAGAACCTCGGTGATGGGGACGGAGGAGGTGGCAACCCCTTCCCAGGGGTCACCAAGTGGTCCAGCCGGGCCCTCACATCCCCAGGTAGCCCCCGAACCATTTTCCTGTTTGTCCATTTGCACTGGATTCAACTTTCTCAGACCTGCTTTATCCTCTAAACTGCTCCCTGTAAAACTCTGGAGGAGACAAATGCCATATTGCCTGACTTGCTTTTTGCTGCTAGATAACTGAAATCCTGTCTGGGAGGAGAAAAATCAGGAAGAATTCTAAATTCTGCTTCTTACGAGCAAAACTTAGTGCCTGGACAGCAGATGCAGCCGGGGCAAGCGCTGGTGTTGGGTCCCCCGTGGAGCCATGCCCAGCCCCACTGGTGTCCCTGGCAAAGCCGCTGGCGTCACTGGGGCTGGAGCTGGCCCCGCTGCCCTCTGTAGAGAAGAAAGCGCTTGCGAGAGCGATTTCAAAATACCTAAAGAAAACACTTGCAATATTTGCTTAAAAGCAGGTGAAAATTATCTGCGCCATCTCCGGCCCGCTCATGCTGGCTATTTTAGGGGCAAGCCCCGCGGTGCCCATGCCACGTCCCGCGCTCGGGGAGCAGCAGCCAGGGCGCGGGCGGTGACCTCCTCGCCTGCACTTCCCGGTGCGCAGAGCCGGGAGGACGCTTTTATTTTGGGCAGAGAAAACTCTGCAGTACTTTAAGCAAACAAAGTAAGCTGAAGCCAGTCAAAATGCACCCAGCAATTAATAACTGGAGTAACCGCAGCCAGTCCTCACACTGAGCAGCTGCCCGGTTCAACTCACAGAGCTTAACAAACGAGCCCAGTTTTGTTATCCTCGTCTTAAAGATGTGGGAGGCTTTGGCTCAGCCAGCTGGGAGTGACAGACCCCAGAGCCGAGCGACACACATTCACCTGTAACTGTAATAAGCCACCATATGATCCCCAAATGTTGGGGTTCCTGCTGGACTACAGGACTTACATGTTTTTTGCCCCCCAGCACAGACCCCCTAAAGGCTAAGTACACCCAAACTAATAAAAGTGTGGTGTGGTGGCCTCTGAGAAACAGGCATGCAGATGGCATTTCTGAAAGCAAACGGGATCAGTGCACAGGCAGGTAAATTAGCAGGGCTTGCTGTTTTTTTAGCAAAAAAAAAAAAAATGTATTTCATGTAAGTTATGCAACAGACCAGGTGTTTGCAAACCCACAGAGCTACACATGGAAGCGTGATCAGCCCTACTGCTTAGATAACGTGTGCGGCCACGCGGGGAGAGCCCTGCACACCCCTGCTGTGCCCACGGGCAGGACAAGGGGCAGTGGGCACCAGCTGAAATACATCAGACTCCCTCTGAACACAAGGAACCACCTTTTTTACTGCATGGGTGGTCAAACACTGTCACAGGTTGTCCAGGAAGGCTGGGGAGTCTCCATCTGTGGTGACACAAACCCCAGCTGGATGCAGCTGCCCCGGCCTTACCGGGGATGGAGGGCATGGCATCGGAGGTGCCCCCGGCCTGAGCTGTTCTGGGAGAGGGCAAGGGGAAGGAAAAGGGAAAGGGAAGGGGAAGGAAAAGGACACCAGTACACCTGTGGCACCTAGCTGCCACCCTCTGCTGCCCGCCTGTTCTCTCCCTGCCTGCTCACCTCAGCACCTCCGCCTCTGGAGGGCTGCCCTTGCCTCTCTTCCCAAAATCAGCCACAACTTTTGTCTTCCCCTAGGAAGGACAAAAAGATTTCATGCATAACTTGCCCTGAACAAAGGCACCTCATGCCAGGGCTTTCTTTTTCTTCTTCGTTTCTTTCTTGTCCACCACAGGCGGACAACAGCAGGGTGGCTGGGGTGGGGGGAGCTCTGTTTTGTACCAACTCAGAGCCAAAGAGCAGCTTGGAGAGTACTGTGAGCTCTGGAGGCGTGGGGAGGGCAGCGGGGGAGCAGCAGGCTGTTGGCCTTTGGGGCCCGCAGAGCCATGTCTAAGGACCGGGCGCTATCGTGTGCAGCCTGCTCGCAGGGGCTGGGAGCCTGCGGGGAGGGCATAAACCGCCGGCTGTCAGCCCGGCCCCGGCCGCTCTGGCACCAGCCGCGTTGCTGCACAAGCCCCAGGCACCTGCGGGGCCCCGAGGCGCGGCCGTGCCCGCTGCCCCCGGCCCTCCCAGCACCCCCGGGCAGCGCGATCGGGCAGCGGCAGAGCAGCGGTGGCCGTCGGGGCACCGGGTACGGGCGGCACGGGGGCAGGGACGGGCCCGCTGCCGGCTGCGGTCGCACGGCGCTGCTGCTGGAAGGGGGCAGCGGGGGGACTGCGGCACGGGACGGGGCGGGACGGCACTGGACGGCGTGTGCCCGGGCGTCCGTGTGTGCCTGTCCGTGTGCCCGGGGAGCACACGGCCCGAGGAGGCGCTGCCCAGCGGGCCCCGTCCCGCTGCCCAAGGCAGCTCCGCACCGCTCCGCACCGCGGTGGGCGCCGTCGATGCGGAGCGTCGGTGGGCGCTCGGAGCTCCGTTGGCAGAACCCCGGGACGGGACGGGACGAGCGGTGCCGTCGGGGTCGCGCTGTCCCCGGTCCCCGGTCCCCCAGCCCCGCCGCATGCCGCGGGCGGCCCGGACCGCGCACCCCGCCGCTACAAAGGGGCCGCGGCATCTTTAAGGGCCGCGCCGAGGCCCCACCCCCCGCGCCGCCATTGGCAGGCTCTGCCCCGCGGCCCCGCCCCGCCCCGCGCCGCCGCCTCTCACTGGCCGCTCCGCCCGTCCGTCAGGCCAGCCCCGCCCCGCGGGCGCGGCCAGGCGGAGCGGCCGCGCGCCCTGGAC
>CM021797.1:485262-515014 GCA_011076525.1 Nettapus auritus | reverse complement strand
CCGCGTCCCGCAGCGCGGCCAGCCGCGGGGCATCGCCCGCCCGGGGCCGGGGCCGGGCCGAGCGGGGGGGACGCGGGGCGGTGCGGGCAGCTCCTCCCGGCCCCGCTGCGGGGGACAGCCCCGCGGCCCCTTCCCTCCCCTCCCACCCTCGGCGGGCGTTTCCGAGGCCGCCCCCCGGCGCCCCCGGGAGAGGGAGGCCGGGCCCGAGAGCGTGTCGCGGCCCCGGGCGGTGCGGGGCTGGCGGCGGCCCCGCATTGTTCCGCGGCCGGGCGCGGAGGCTCCGCATTGTTCCGCGCGGGTCCCGCATTGTTCCGCGGCCGGGCGCCCCCTGGCGCGGGCTGGGCGCGCCGCACGCTCTATTGTTCTGCGGGAGCAGCGGGCAGCGGGGGCCGGGGGGCGCGGGGAGGCTGCTGGGGGGCTGCGGGGGGTGCGGAGGGATGCGGGGGGGATGCTGGGGAAGATGCTGAGGGGCTGCTGCGGGAGGCTGCTGCGAGAGCGCCCCGCTGCCAGCACCGCGCTGGGGGGGAGTCGTGGCGAGGGGCTCCGGGACAAGTGGCTCTTTCCCTGCGGCGGGGGAGCGCCGTCAGCTGGGTGTGCGTCCGCAGCATCTCAGCGCTGCCGCGGCTCCGAGAGCGGAGGAAGTGTTGGCAGGAAGGCACCGACCGTGGCTTGCCTCCTGCCCGGGGACGTGGTGCGGGACCTGGGGCTGCTCGGCGGGGAGCACCCCCGCAAGGCCGGAGCTGCTCGCCTCCTGCACCCAGACGCGCTGGGGGCGGGCCCGGTGCCGCCCAGCGCACGTGCGGACGGACACACCGACAGCAGGCGCGGGCAGCGGGATGTGCAGCGGGGATGTGCAGCGGGGATGTCCGGCGTGGCTGCCTGCTGCCACAGCCCCGTGTCACAAACACGCTTTAGAAATCTGGTGATGTTCGTTCCGATAACTCCGCCGTTCTGTCGTGTCGACTGATGCCGACCTGCAGAGATTAGCGGCGGGTAAACACAACGCAGGCTCTCCCAAGGCTGCCTTCCGCATTGCTCCGTGCTGGGGAGCCGGGCACCCCCGGGCACTGCCTCTTGCCCCGCAAGGCACCGTCAGCACGGCCCCGCAGCTGCCCGCCGCTTAGTGCAGCCCGCAGCGCGGCCAGGGGCTGAGGGAGCCCCGCGGGAGGTGTCCCCCCCTTGGTCTGCGGCCAGCACCGCGCCGGGCCCCCCGCGGCTGTGGGCTGAGAGCCCGGGTGCCCCCGTTCGCTGCTTTCCCTCTGCTTGCTGGCAGCCCCCCGGGCCGGGCAGCCCCTGCGCACGCGGCCCTGTCGCCTCCTCGAACCGACGTGTGTGTGGAGGGAAATCGATGCGGATAATGTTTAGAAGATTAAAAGAGCATTAATGCTGGCAACGGGAACATAAACGCGTGGACCCGGTTCGCATTGATCTGGAACCTGATCCGGCCGGCTTCCAGTAATGCTGCCGGTGCTCGGCCTTCCCAGCACCCCGCTCCCCACGGCCCCCCCGGCCGGCTCCGTGCCGCTGTCCCGGGTCGGGGGCGGCCTGCGGGGCTGGCCGGGCTGGGATTTAGGCCGGCAGGGCTTTAGGAGGGCCGGAGGCAGGCTCCCGCGGGCTCAGCCCGGTTTCGCTGCGGGCTGGGGCACCCCCGGGGCCTTGCAGCCGAGCCCAGCCGCGGGCCGCCCGCAGAACCCCGCAGCGCCGGGCTCGGCTCCTGCACACACACCCGGGACGGGCCGCCCGAGGGCAGCGTCTCAGGCCACGGCTGGGGCGGGGAACTGGGGAACTTTCGCACATTTCCTTCAGGAGCTTTTATTTCCACGGGTGAATATGCGGCCTCGGCGCTCCCTTTCCCTTGGCTGGCTTGCTGAAGCCGCTCTGAGCAGAAGGATGAGCCGAAAGCCCCGGCGCTTTGCCAAGCGCACCAGCGTCCTGCCCCCGCGCTCCTCGAAAGGAGTAAGGTCTGGAACGGAGTGAGTTCTCGAACGGAGGAGGTTCTTCTGGCACGGAGCACAACGTGCCGCAAGCAGGGCAAAGCCCTGCTCCAGCGGGAGCCTCCGGCCCGGCCGGAGGAGGCAGAAACGGAGAGAGAGCCCTACCGGGGAGCTGCCGGGAGCCCCGGGCCAGCCGTGCCTCCACACAACCGCCTCCCAGCCCGCCGCCGCCCTGCCTGCACCCTCGGCATCCCCACACCGCGCCGGGCCCCGCCGGGCCGGGGCAGACGGCGCCGCCTCCGGGGCGAGGAGAAGCCCTTCCTTCCGTGCGGGGCCGGGGAAACCTCCCGCATCGATCGCATCGATCCGCTCTCCCCGCCACGGAAGCCGCGCTCTTGGAGCCCCGCTCCGTGGGTTTGCACCGCTCGGGTGGCCGCGGGGACCGGGCAAAGCACCGGGGAGGGGCCGAGAAGCGGGCAGCAGGGGACGGTGGGACCCCCCCGGTCCCTCCTGGCCCTCCCGGTCCCCCCTGGCCCCCCGGCCCCGGCCTTGTCGCCGCAGCGCCCGCCCACGCGGAACCGTGCCCACGACACCCTTGCTTGCGGCGGCCCGGCGGGGCAGTGCCCGCAGCGCGTTGCCGATGCCCGGTGAGTCAGGGCGCTTATCAGCGCCGGGCTCAGAGGGCACAGTTCAGCGGCGGTTCAGGGCGGCCGCACCCCGAGCCGTGTCCCCCCGCCCGCCCTGCCCGCGAGGTGCCGAACCCGGCGCCTTATCACCAAGCCCTGCTGGGTACACACGGGAAGGGCGCAATTAAAATAACTCGTGCCCGGCTCCCCCGCGGGGCCGTGCGGGACCGTCCCGGACCCCCGGGGCCGGAGCGGGGCCGGGCGCTGCCGTCAGCACCACGGAGAGCGGCACGGAGGGGCAGGGGGAAGGCGAGGAGCGAGGGAGAGGGCAAGGGGAGGGCAAGGGGAGACCTAGAGGGCAAAGGGACAGCGAGGGAGAGGGTAAAGGAAAAGGGAGGGGCGAGGGAGAGGGAAGCAGGAGAGGGAGAGGGCACAGGGACAGCAAGGGGAGGGAGAGAGGTGAGGGGCCCCGGGGCCAGCAGCACCGGGGTCTCCTCCTGGCCGAGGAAACCAGGAGGGTCCCAGCAGAGGCACGGGGCTGCTGGCTCCGCGCCCCCGTAGGCTTGGCTGCAGCAGGGGGCTCGGCCATGGGCACCTCCGGCGCCTCGGGCTGAGATGTGCCGAGTTGGTGGCTGCCGAGGTGGGCTGGCTACAGGCGCACTGCTGTCGTCTGTCCTTTGCCGCTGTGCTGCACCTCCATTTCCTCCCTCTGGAATCTGAGACTATTTTGTCGTCTGTAGGTACAGCTGAAAATTAAGGTGCAATAGCGTCTGTATCGGTTGTGTTAAATACATATAAAACTATCTCTTAGTGTCAAATTAAATATACAGGTACACAAAGACTCTTTGAAAGGTGTTTAGTGGCTTGAAATATTAGTACTCTCTTCAGATATAGATTAGTGGTTATGTTTGAACAATCCATGCAGTAAATTGTGGGGCTGAGTGATGAATTAAATTTCTCACGTACCAACTTTCTGAGATAATATCCCGCGCTATCTCGTTCCACGTTATTTCTGAAGACACGGGGGACATCTCTGCTCTGCAGACATTTGAATACCGATTTGTTAAGCAAGGAGTTTCTCTCAGTTTCTTAATTGGTTGACAAGGAAAAATCTGACCACGTTCATTATTAAATGCATTTCTACCCCTTTTCTCCTCTACTTATATATATATATATACATATATGTATATATAAGAAACAATCAGTCTGACAAGATGTATCACTCACTCTGAGTTTTTCTGATCTCTGTCCTTCAATATTTCCATACTATATTTTCCTAGCGTCTCTTAGTTGTCACCATCTGAACTGAAATATCCAAAACTCAAATATTTCTCTGCGTTTTAAATCTGACACAATTTATTTGTGACAAGGAACGTGTAAAGGAGAGAACACTTTTGCCAAAAAGGATTATTTTCCAGGAACTGATCCTCTTTCTTCCCTGGCTCTTTACAGGGGCGTTTTGACTTAAACCCCGTGCTTCTCCTTCTGCACCGTGGTTGCGGTTGGTCATCACTCCTTGTATTATTCCCCAGACCTCTCACTAAATGTTCCTGCCGTCCCCACGGTGCAAGCTGCTTTTTCCTGCCTTCCCTACGAGGTTACTCAGCGATGATGAGCTCCTTGCCAGCATCCCAACACGCCTGTTCTGAGCCTGCAAACATTAAAAGCAGCAGGCTCCTTGCTTCAGAGAAGCTCCCTGCGGCTGCCTTCAGAGTGGCCACGGGGCTCTGCAGGTGTACGGAGGGTTCATCCGATGGGGGAGGCAGGGCCTGAAAGCGCTGGGGATGCCACCTGTCCCCACGGCCTGCCCCATTCTTCAGCGGTGGGGATTTCCTGGCTACCTAGGCAATCTTTTCCAGGGCTTGCAGGTACAAAAAATCCTTAATGACTAGCTTTAATCTCCCTTTTTGTCTTTCAAATCCTTTACTTCTCATCTTATCCCCAACAGGCAGAGCACAAAAAAAAAAAAAAAAAAAATTACTCCCTTTCTTCTGATAGCAATCTGTTTGTATTTAAGACTGCTATCGTGTCTCCTGTCTTCTCTACAAAAAGCCCCATCATACTTCGGAGGTGAATATGCAGAGGAGACATTACGTCCGATGGGACAGATAGTACATCTTTTTTTCCAGTGTAAAAGATTTTGTATCCGGTCCTATCAATCTTGCTGCCTTTTGCATAAAAGGCTTTCTGATTTATAGAGGATTTCTGTACGCAGAAATCATACAAAATAGACTAATCTCAAATGGCTGCAGTGATAAGATCAACAAGGTAACTCACTGATGGTGGATAGCAATGCAATCAAAAAAAGAAATCGGAGTGTTTGGGGGTTGTTTGGGTTTTCTGAGCTATAAAATCAAACTGCTCCATTGTGAGAAAAAGGGGACTCAAACCACTGGTAAATGCTTCACAGAGGAATTATTAGACAAGCAAGGGAGGCTGGCAGTTTCCCAAAACGCAAATTGTCTCTGGGACCAAAATATCTCTAAGTAAGCAGGGAACATATTTATGAGCAGTGGTGATTTTCCAGCAGATCTCATCTTGTCGTAATGGACATTTAAAAACGAGGGCCTGTGCCGAGGCATTAAGCTTTGGCAAGCAGCACATAGCTGCGGAGGGTAGAGGAAAAGCGTACGGAAGTCTTCCTCGGAGAGCTTCCCCTGCTTGCCCCCGCATCTCTCGCAGGTCCCTCCTGCCCTGTGCTTTCCGTGCCCATGTGTCGCCGCACCGGGTGCCAACGCCGCTGCCTCCCTCGGGGGCAGTGTCCCCCTGCCAGCAGACCTAGCGGTGACACGCCACCGGGATCACCCTCCGGCTCCTCCTGGGGCACCGGTGACACCGCCGCACTGGGACAGCCCTGGGCACAGGCTCCCCATGTGAAAACGCTTGGCGGTCCCTACGGGTTACGTGTAAGCTTCCAAAGCTTTTCCCCAGTCCTTCTGACGTCTTCAGTGCCAAATTCCTCCTCCGTCCTGCCCAGGTCCTGCCATGCACACTCAGGAGGGAGGACCCCACTCCTGCTGTGGGCTAGCAAGCCCATGGGAAGGAGGGAACGGGAACCTGGTCTTATGGCAAAGAACATCACCCCTCCGAGGCTTGCTCTTGTGTTTTGTGTTAAGCCTCCATTATCTGAAATGCAAGAGCACAGAGCCGGAGAGGCCACACAGGTCTCACTTTCCCAGATAAGCCTGGGGATTTCAGCTCCTTTCCTCTCAGGTTCTTCATAATTCTGCCCTATCAATTGCAGCCATTACAAGTAAAAAGCCATCTCCTGCTTTCTCTCGTGAGCCAGGAGTTCTGAAAACAAGCTGTTTTTGGAGGCACAGAGCAAGCCCTCAGTGGACCCATGCTTCCCCTTGCAGCGGGACCCCTGGCGCTGGGCTCATCACTGAAGTGTGAGCTGCTGGGAAGGAGCCGCAGCACGGCGTGCCAAGGCAGCATGGCTGGGGGAAAGCCACTGAAGTAACAAGTAGGAAATAATGAAGACAAGATTTTTCAAATTGAAATCCTCTCCAAGATTTCAGACTCCTATTCAGTGCTTACTCGCCTCCCTCCACTTTCAATTCCAGGTCTTTCTTGGAAAAGATGCTGAAGCACTTCTCTCCCTGCACGTGGAGGAGGTCAGGCTCCTTCTGTGCTCGAGGGATGTGAGGGTGCATCACTCACGGGCGCTGCTGCAGCAGGCAGAGCGCTCTGTGCGGGGAAGGCCTGGCTTCGCTTTTGTGCCCTGACTAGGGGAATATAAATCCTTGCCACAGAGAAGTGTTATATTTCACCTGGAAACTATTTGGGCATTCGAAAGGGAGAATCCTCAGAACAAGAGGACACATAAATCTCCCAGGTGCTGGGAGGGCAGGACTTGCTGAGTGCAGCCTGAAGCGCTGGCGCTGAGTTGTTAGCAGACAGAACCCGAGCGGTGCTGCTGGTCACCCAGCATTGCCTGCAAAGAGCCCAGGCAGTGGCAGGGGAAGCAACCTGCCTCAAATCCCCTCCGTTCCTCAGGGACCCACCTCACCAGTGGGCACCCACCTCCTGCTCCATTTCCACCAGTCCCTTCCACGTTAATCCTCAGGTTACCCCAGAGGTATCCAAAAGAAGGATTTCTCCAGCACTACTGTTTGAAACCAAGACTGAGCAACATAAATGTCTTGGAAAAACGTCTTGATGCACCCTTTGCTGTGTGGTGAAGGCTGCTGGCTGCCTGAAGCAGGCTCTGCTCAGATGGCCCTGAGGTGCAGCAAGGGCTGGGGCAAGAGCAAACAAGGCTTTTAGGCAACATAAACTTCAGGTTTAGGCAACTGAGTTCTCACGTGGGTGTGCTCCTCTCTCTGTGCCTCAGTTTCTCCATGTATGTATAGCCATGACTAATGCTTTGAAGGATTATTTGCTATTAATTATGAAGTGCTCTGGGGCATGGAGAAGCACACCAGGCAAAGCAAATGCAGGTTGCTCGGTGTCATTTTTTTTATTTTTATTTTTTTTCTTGCTGCGAGCATATCACTCTGCATATGGTGTTGTAAGCAAAGAGTAATGTGCATGGATGCGGTGGGGTAGCCCCTTGTCAGTGTCCACTCGGCGTGCTGGTGAGGTGAAAGGACAGGTACCCGTCCCTGGTTGGCTCAGGCTTCTGTGTGCTACCCACCTGAGGCTGGCTCTGCAGCTCGCGCTCTGCACCAGCACAAGGCTGTTGTGGCAGCAGGCGAGGTGTGTGGGGTAACGCTGTGTGTGTCTGCCTGCCTCCGCAGCCCTGCCGCCCCTCTCCTGGAGGGGCACCTCCGCCCTGCGGTACCCAGGAGTCTCGTTTCTCCCAGGGCCACGGGATAACAGGATAACGGGTCGGTTGCACCCCTCGCTGTGAAAACAGGGGCTTGTGGAGAGGAGCAAGATCTCAGAAGTTGCTGACCTGAAATGAAGCCACAGCATGAGCTTGCACATCTGGGCCAGGATCCCACGAGGCTCGAGAGCACACAAATCCCCTGGCTACTGAAGAGGATGCCTTCAGATACCCCCAGCGCTCACCATCATCTCTGAAACAGCAACCTGCCAGAAATCGGCTCCGTTCCTCTGGCAGCTGGCAGAAATGTTTGTCTGCAGGGAGGGCTGGATGGCGAGCGTCGCAGGATGCCCCCTGCCTCGGCCACAAGCACGCGACTCGGGGCTGCTCTGCAGGAGCTGCTGCAGGGTACGGCTACAGCCTGCAGC
Organism: Nettapus auritus; assembly: GCA_011076525.1. Lineage (NCBI taxonomy): Eukaryota > Metazoa > Chordata > Aves > Anseriformes > Anatidae > Nettapus > Nettapus auritus. The sequence continues at coordinate 507,255 of CM021797.1, read as the reverse complement.
CACCTGGTGACAAGGAGCGCATTTAAACCGTGCTGCATGCTCACCAGGCCTCCACTCATTCTTGCCCTAGAGTGCAATAAATTGGCCTACCCCATCTATTATTTATTATTCTGTATTAATGATGGAAGTATATTACAATAGTACTTAGAGGCCCTTGTCAGAGATCCCACACTGAGATCGGTGTTGCAGTACTGCACAGCAAAACAGTCCCTGCCCTGCAGGATTTACAGCCCAATTTCAGCTATCCAGCAGATTTACAAGAGGTTTGACACAAATAGCTTGAGACCCGCTACATGCCAGAAAGCAATATAAAAGAACAAAGTCCCGAAATCCATTCATCTTTTCTTCTCAAATAGCTGAAGGATGCAAGTCCTGGGTATAAAAAGGCTTTCTTTCTGTGGCAGAGCTACGAGAGAAAAATTAAGCTGAGTACCAAGAAAAACATTCCCGGCAGGAAACATCAGGGGGTGGGATTGCTTCTCAGGGCGCTGCAAGAGTCCGTGTGCATGGACACGGGCTGCTGGTGGTGAGGACCTTGCCTTTACAGGAGGGCTGCTGCGGGCGAGCAGAGAGCCTTTTCCAGCAACGGCCGATCTCTGCAAGAGCAGAATTAGCGCTTTGCACCGCGCTGCTCGGCTGTGCGCATCTTCTGTTCTCCTAGATAAGTGCCTTCAGAGGGTGTTCACGGGCATGAAAAAGATGAAGAGGGTTTAGCGTGTGTGTGTAGCAGATGGGAATAAGCAGATAAATGTGCGCTGGCTGCACACCCTAACAATGTGATTATTTGCATCTTCATTCAAATTGTTTCTTGTTACATAATGATTTTGTACACAGTGGAGTACTTAACCTAATTTGTATTGATCTCAATTGCTTTCATTTGTGCATACTTAATTCAGAGAGGTAATCAAATTGATTTTTGAGGCCTAGTTTTTAAGAGATTGTAGTAACGCAGATATAGAAGAGGTTGCTTTAAGTGAATCATATCAAAAGAAAAACGTTTTAAACCTTTGGAAAACATTTTGATGGTCATTTCATTGTGTTCGGTGTAACTAGCATAATTAAATTTCCTTCACATTGAGTTCTCTAAAAATCAAATTGAGAAACATTTTTTAGTTCCATCAGACAGATAACTTGGTTTAGTTGACTTTATACTACACCCATCTGAAACGGCATACGAGCGATCAATATTCATGGCGTATCTTTACAAACAATAGAGAGAAATGACTTATTGTGGGTTAAACGAATGTTGTTCTCTACTTGGCTCCTTCTTGGCATTTGTTTATTGGTTTCACAGTTCCGGAGTCACTGTTGCCATTAAAGTAAAAACATCATAAGAACAGTGACTCTCTGAGAGTGTGGGTTACCTTGAGAAACTGCGGGGAATTAAATTTAGAGCTGATGAGACAAAGAGAAATTCTTTGCAGTGAAAGCAGACCACAAAGTATGGCTCTCAGAAAATTTCAGATGGCTGCATCATCCTCCAAGATTACTGGTGAAAACCTCCTTGGCGTTTGCAGTCAGAGGTACCTGTGGGCGATGTCTGTCGGAGTTTTGTTTAGATTAGAAGCAGAACTTGCACCACATTTGTGTTCCATGGGACACAAGTCACACAGGCTGTTTCACTGACCTGTTTCCAGTATCCCAAGCAAGCTGGTGCCTCCTCTTCCTCCTTCTCCCCTGCAGCCACCTCCGGGCACTGGTGACCCCCGTCCCGTCATGTCCCAGCCTGACCCCCTGAGCACCGGGCTGCGCGGGGCAGCGCAGAGGAGCCGAGGGCAGATGGAGCGTCCCTGCCCGGGCTGTTTGGGGCACGCTTTGGGTGAGTGCTGCTGCAGTGCTGCCCGTCGCAGCGGTGAGCCCCACGTCAGTCAATTTTTGCCTCCGTGTGGCAAAAGCAGCTTCTATAAAAAGGACCGGACCATCTGAGCATGCATAAATAGCTCACAGAAACTATTACCGCATACACGAACACGCAGCGCTGCTCCTGGGCTTTGTGAGGCCGGTGCCGTGTGCTGCAAATTGATTGCTGTGAGCTGCACGTATTTCAGCCATTAGCGACGGGGCCAGCTGGACATCTTTCAGCAAGAAAAAGTGTCATGAGAAAATGCCAAGCCGTCTGCTGTAAAATGCTGTGCTCGTCAGGCTTCCCGGCCGGGGGCTGGCGCGGGCGGGGGTCCCACCATGCGGGGCTGCTCCCGGCGCCGCGACCACCGCAGCTTTGGGGACGGGCGGTGTCAGCACAGGGCGGCAAGGGCATAAATCTCGCTTTTCTAACGGCTTTACTCAGCAGTAGTAATGGCACAGTAGAATCCACTGCCATTTGCTAACAGTTGCCATATATTCATTTTTAATGACCAGAGTTAAATTTCACAATACTTCAGTCTGTACAAACTGAAGTTTTAAAGACAATAGTTATCAGCTGCAGTGCTGCTAAGTATTTGCCAGGATTTATGGCTATCCATAATGCAGGGGCTGGCTGGGTTCCTCCCTTCTGAGGAAGAAAATGGAAAATAAGAGTTATTGTTGCAGAAAATAAGAATATTTTTGCGGACAAATGAACTATTGGTAGAATCGCTCAATTTAATGATGGCCTGGGGCCAGCCTGGCCTGTAGGCAAAGCCTACCCAGGGATGCTGTTCTTCGGCCTCGGGAATCACAGCTGGGACACGCTGATCTCCAGAGCTTTCAGCTCGCTCATGAACGTGTTTATGTGGGAAGCCATCAGCGTCTCGTGGTGACAGCTTTGGCCCTTGCAAGCGTTTGGCTCCAGCACAGTGGGGTTCGGGGTTTGCCTGGGGAAGCCCCCCAGGCATGGTTGCAGGAAAGGGGAGCATCAGTTCTGGGACATTTGTCTGTCCTTGTTATGCTTTTAGCAAAACCGTGGGAACAGGGAGGTTATATCACTGAAAAAGTGTCATTTCTGAGTTCCCTCTATCTAGCATGAGGGATTGGATTAACAGATAAATGGATTTTCCATTTATCTTTGCCTGAATGATAAATTTTGTCCCAACTTCCGACCAGTGGAGATGTGAGAATACCCAGCGGTGATGCCGCTGTGAATGCCTCTGGTACGCGCGCCATCAAAATGTGAGCTATTGCCAATGGACTTTGACTGGACATATGAGTCTCACAATACCATTTTGCTCTTTTACTGTGAAAATGACCTCCTAAAGCCACGGGGAGCTGTGAAAAATCACACAGCATAGAATTCCAAACAAGTTATAGAAGTCATTATTATTACTTACAGTTTCACCATCATCACAAGCGTTTCTGCCTGCAAGTTCAGTTACTGAGACATTCTTGTAAAAGGAATACCAGCAATTGAAACAAACTTATTATTTCTCTTGCTAAGAAGCAGACCATTTATAAAATTTTCCCTCACATGTTCAGTTCAGAATGCAGCTCCAAAGTACGGAGCCGAGGCGGAATTGTGCTCCCCGGGCTGCCGAACAGAACGTGCTTGGGGAATGCTAAACGCTCACACAGAGAGGTGGAGGGGGGAACAGCTGCTGCGGCTGCTAACCAACAGCCACGACTGCTTCTGCTCTCGTTATCCCGGGGATCTAGCCAAATATTTCAGCACATGCTTAACCTCGGGCTTGCAAACATGCTGATCAAAAGTCAATAGAGCGTCTTGCGTATTTACAGGTGAACATCTAAATATTTATCTTTGTGGAAACTGATTTAACAGTGAGAAGGGTGGAGGTTTGGGGGCACGCTCCAGTTATCTCCTGATGCCTCACCCGACTGACCTCCCGCCCCGTACGTTTGCGCAGGGTGCTGGGGTTCTGAACCTGCAAGCAGTACCGTGAGCACACCACCTCGCTGGCTGGAAGCAGTGTGTGTTAATATCCCCGTAGCTTTAGCTGCAGGATTACTGAGGACAGACTGTGCCTCCTGGGGGGCATGACACGAAGGGCCTGCTTCGGCAGTGGGATGTCATGTCCCTACAGCCCTGCTAGGGCCTTTTGAATCAATAGATTTCCCCGCAAGTAAAAATTAGGTGAGGCAGTACTGAATCTGTTTCCGAGCTCTTTCTATGTTGTTTCTATGTAAAGCATCTTTTCTCCAGCGTGGACAAAAGGGATGAATCTCTTTCCTTCACAGTTATGGCTTTCAATTATTGTTAATTATCTGTTTTCTTCCATAGAATATATCCAGTATTAACTGCAGTTAATAAATCGAATTGCTCTTAGAATCAAGATGGCTGCTTCCCTTCCTTCTACTATTAAAACGTTTCTCTTTCTGCAGGCAGGTTTCCTGGGTAATAACTTTATTTTATTAGAGTGCTCGCTCCGTTTTTCTCTTCTGATAAATGCATGTCAAGGAAAAACATTTGCCTTTATGGTTCCTTTTCAAGAGCAAACTTAACAGTTCAAGGAAAGTATTTACTGAATGCATTGAAAAGCACATACCTTTGCATTATTTATCATGAGATACCAATAACTGTAATACGCAGAGTATCTCTGAACATAAATTAGTGATGTTAGGAACCGCTGGAATCCTCCCTGTGTCCCGGAACCTATTAGGACCTGCAGCACAAGGGTAGGGGCTCGTCACCTCCCCACTGCATGGGGCTCAGATAAAAGGCTCGATGAAATGCTGAATGCAAAGATCCAGCCCCTCCAAACTAAAATCTGCTTTTTCATCTCCGACATGCAGTAAAACATTATCTGTGGAGTGTACTATCTGGTAGCTCAGCGATGCAGATAGCTTTGAGGGACAAAGGAGCCAGGAGGAGCAGGGGGAGGAGAGGGGGCTTGCAGCGAACGAAGTGGAGCATCCCAGCGGGGCGGCTGGGGACGGGGGCCGGGGCGATGGGGACAGCGGGCAGCAGGGCACACCGTGCGCAAGAGGGGGAGCCGGGGCTGGGGGAGCTTTGCTATCTGGGGCCTGAAAAGTCTTCCTGCAGAAATCTTGTGAAATTCTGCCACATGCAGAGCGAAGCTGGTCAGTATCGCCCGTTACATACCCAGCGCAGTCAGGCTCTCTGTGGTGTCACAGCCAGGCACACAGCAGTGTGTACAGCCCTGCCTTCAGGTTGCAGACATTTCCACAGCCTGAGCATTACTTTTTGGACCAGGTTCTCATTTCACACGTCAGAGCTGCAGAATTATTTAATATGTCTGCTTAAAAATCTGCCCACTTACCAATTCACTCTACTTATTGTGTCCCAGCACATTACCTAACCATGTCAACATATGGATTTTTTTTATCTTGTTGCCTCGCATAGACAGCCTTATCAGTCTATTTTTAAATCTGGATGTGCTGTGGCAGTGGTATTGGTTTCAGCACTTGATGTTCTCCCTGTGCTAATAAATACGGATCAGCTATTAATACCGATTTTTCTGAGGCCCATTAGCATCGTTTGGCACAGCGAGCGCGCAGTGCTGCTGCCCCAGCCTGACCGTCGGACAGGCGCTGGCGCGGGTGCTCCCTTCACCCTTCGCCCTGTGCTGCCCCCCGGGGTGGGTGCCCCCAGCCCCATGCTGTGGCTGCAGGCACCTCGTCAGAGCTGTGCCATGTGCCAGAAGGAGCCTGGGGACACAGAAATGGGGAACAGAGCCCGGGGATGGGGACACCACCGGGAGCAGCGCTGGGGCTAAAGGAGGGGGGAAGAGCCAGGCGTGCCTGGTAGGGTGCCCTGTGAGGTGTGACCGTGCTGTGCCATGTAATGCACTGCATGGTTTTAATGCTTCCAGGTTTATTTGTGAAAAATGGAATAATTGCTGCTTAAGGATCTGCTGTGATGGAGAGGATGCTCTGCCAGGCGTGGCAGTGTGCGGTGCCCCGGGAGAGGGAAGTTGTGGAAGGGCAGTGTTTCCTCCTCTCCCCAGCTGCCCTGCAGCGAGGTGATGTGACGTGCAGGTGCTGCCTGCCAGCTCAAAATGCAGGATCTACTCCTCTGTCGGAGGAGTGCCCCATCGCTTCTCCCCCAGCCTCCAGGAACACCCCAGAGCAAAGAAAGGCAGGCAGAGCCAGCAGGGGAAGGGGGCTGCTCTGCCTGACCCAGCCGGGCTTGGTGTCAGCCCTTGCAGACCGCAGGCAGCTGGGTCACTCCATCCTCCTGCTGGGGGAACCACGCTTGACATAACAAACGTCAGCCTGGAAAATGCGGGGGGTCATTGGAGGCTAACCAGAGGTGCTGCATCCCTCAGACCATGCTGGTGAAAGCCAAAACTCGCCGCTTGCCCTCAGCCTGGCAGCTAGAGCCATGGGGACGGGCAGCGGTACCCGCAGGGCTGCAGCACAGCGCCACGGAGCTTGCAACCTGCCCCCTCTAATCGCAGTCTTCTCCTTTCCTCATTTCTGAGGCCTAATGACTCGATACAAGTCGTGTTTGGAAGCTAACTTAATCCACATAAACCTGCAGTAATTCACCATTAAAGGCGGAGCACGCTGCTGCCAGTCAGAGCACTTTTCAGATTAGTGAACAAAGAGGTAAAAGAGACTGCATCGGCAAGTGGGCTGTGAGACGGGGCCTCGGTTCACGCTGCACGGCCCCAGCACGCCGCCTGCCCCAGCAGCTCTCCTTCCAACAGCAGCTGCTGCAGTCAGAGGCGAAAACAACAGACATATCGGTAAATGATTAAAAAGTAGCTGCAGAGTCTGCTTCTGGAGGCACCAAACAAACAAAAGGCCGAGCTGCGCGGTGGGCAGGATCTGTGTTGTGTGGGGGTTTCCCCCAGCTGTGGTCACGGCAAGCTGCTGCCCTGAGAGCTTGTACCGGGGCATGCTTTGGGCTGTGCAAAGAAATAGGAATGCTTTCTGAACGCTAAACCTCGTTGTCGTGGGGGGGACCCATGCCTGCTTCTGCAGATGGAGCAGATGGATGCACTGACTGTCCCAAAACGTGGACAAAATGTTCCTTCTGAATGTGCCAGCAGCATCTTCCAGGGGTATTTCCTTAGTGCACGGCTCTGCCATAGAAATTACCCAGGTGGTGCAGTTTGCGTTGTGGATCAGAGAGGCCTGTACAGTTTCCTTAAGAAATAATTATCTGGAGTTGTTACATGCTGTGGTACATGGGAAGTATCCACAGATAATTGATCTTTTTCTTAGCTGTTCTGAAAAGGATGTGCTTTGTGTTTTCCTTCCTAGATTGAATTCAGAGATTTATTTTTTTTTTAATCCTAGCATCTGTGTTTCTCAGATTTTTGCTTCATAAAAAGTGGGGAAAAAAAAACAAACAAAATTCCTCACTGTGCAGAAATCTGAATCTGGGGCTGTGCCAGCTGCGTGGACGATAAGCACACGGGTGAGCTCTGCCAGGGGCTGGATACCCAGTGCCCAAATGCCTTGCAGTCAGGTGCCCATCCCTAATCCTTGGTTGTGGTGTGTGAGCAGAGGCTCAAGCGCGCTGCCCCTGAAATTCACCTGCGCATCCCCGGTGCCACTTGCAGAGCACTCTTGTGGAGCGCAAGTCCCGGCCGCGTGTGATGCTCCCAAGGGATGAGCCGCAGGGACTGGGTCTGCGACCGCCCTGCAGCAGGCGCAGGAAGGCTCACAGGTGCTCGGCTTCCTCGGTGCCGGGGGTCGGGCTCGCCGGCATTTCACACGTGCTGACCCTTTCTTTCTCTCTCTCCTGCCATCCTCTCCCCAAGCATGCAAACGCAAAGAGCAGGAGCCGAACAAAGAAAGGAACAACTCCCAGAAGAAATCTCGTCTGGTTTTCACTGACCTCCAGCGCCGAACGCTTTTCGCCATCTTCAAGGAGAACAAGCGCCCGTCCAAAGAAATGCAGATCACCATCTCCCAGCAGCTGGGCCTGGAGCTCACCACCGTCAGCAACTTCTTCATGAACGCGAGGCGGCGCAGCCTGGAGAAGTGGCAGGACGATCTGAGCACCGGGGGCTCCTCCTCGGCCCCCAGCACTTGTACCAAAGCGTGACCGGGAGCGGCCGGCGCGGCAGAGCCACCGAAGAGCGGATGCGCAGCGGGGCCCTTCACTGGTGACTTAAAGCACAATCCTCCCGGAAACTCATCCCAGCCTAGCTGCAAACAGAGGACACTTTTTACGGCTTTTAGTCAGTTTTAGAAGGCGCAAGTGAAAAATTAACCTCTTTCTATGTAATACTATGCTCAGGACAGGCTAAGCAGGTCTGAAGGAAGAGAGCCGTTCGTGAGGCAAGTTTCTCCTGAGCCCCAAGCCCCGGCTGGCGGGCGCTGCGCAGCCCGGTGCCGCACCGCCGTGCAGCACCGCCGCGCGAGAACGGAGCACAAAGTCTGACACGGAGACGCTAAAGAGTCCAAGAACCTGTTTTTAAATCTCAGGCATGGTTTTGTTAAGTGTTCTAGGGAAAAAAAAAAAGAAAACAAAATTTAAAGTTTTTTTTTTTTTTTTTTTTTTTGTTTTGCTTTTTAGTTTCTTTTTTTTTTAGTTTCTTAATCAGCGAGTATAGCTTGATCTTGGATCAGAAAAATTCAATTCACTTGAGCTCAAAGTATCAAGCACAAAGACAATAGCTATAGAAATAGGTACGATTCTGGACTCACTACAGCTGTTATTTTGAGATGCATTCTAATTTACAAAGTTGATAGTGAAACAGTATGTGACTACACAAGTCTCAAGCACAGTTTGCAGTTTGTCACAAATTCTGTGTTTGTACATAATGCAGATGCACACTCAGGAGGTCAATTTAACTGCTACAGTACATGGAGCAAACACAACGTTTTGAAAGATCTAGATTTTTTTAGGTCATTAATAAGCCCTTTTCGGTTACCAGGAACCTAGTTTCTCCTTTGTAGTCTCATTGTTACTGAGAAGTATTTAGCATTCAGTGTATTTTTGTTCATTTTTTTCTGAAAATCCTCATGGGAATTTTATGGTACTTTCAAGCAGGAAAAAAAAAAAAAAAAAAAAAAAAAACACAAACAAGCCCTTCAAATGTCATTGAGCATGTTAGATGTGCCGCATATGACTTAAATATGCCATCTAAGCCCATTACGTTTTAAGTTCTTTTCATTCACCAGTCCGTCGAAGCTGACGAGAACACAGCACACCAAAGAGACAGGATTTCTGCAAGCCAAAGATATTTGTAACTCGCCGTTTTCTTTTCGTCATCGTTAGCGTGGTCGTTCTTTTAGAGATCAGGAAGCCTCACAAACGCCAACCGGTTTATAAATCTCTCACGGTCATTTGCTGTAAATTGAGCAGAAAGTGAGCGCTGACAAAAACGTGTGAGCAAAGTCCCGAACGGCGCGGCGGAGCTGTCACAGCCACCTCGCTGCAGCCACAGCAGTCTTCGAGCAGCAAGCGCGATCCTCGCCGCCGGAGCGGTCACGGTCACTCGATGTGCGTCCTTACCAGTGAATGGCCCCTTCGGAGCACGGCCCGGTGTTCGAAAGCAAGCCAAACGCTGTCATGCTTCTTTAGAGACACTTGAGACTTTTTTTATGTACTACTTAATCGAAACCAAAGAAACGTTTTCTGCACCTACTTCTTCTGCAACAAACTGTTCCATTTAAAAATAAAAATAAAAAAACAAGGAAGCACGTCAGGAAGCGAACAAGTAACACACTGTGTTTTGACAGACATCTTGGACATTTTAGGAAGCAGATTTCAAAGCAAGGGTTGACAAGAACAAAAACAAAGTAAAGCCAGTATGATTGCTGCTTCATTTGACAACTCAGTAATCTTAAAGTTGAAGATTGTCTTTAATTTGTGCCTATGCAGTTTTTTTCAAAAGAACAAGGAACAGAGCAACCAAAACCTCAACAGCTACAATACCAAAGATGAGGATTCTCACAACTGTTTTTTCAGTTCATTATCTCCTCTTGCACGACTGAAATGCGTATAGCACCATTGATCTGTGGAAAGGTAATCAATTCTGTTTCTTTGAGCAACACAAAGGGTGGGTTTATTTTTGTTTTTTCCTGTTTCTACCCCACATGGAATCTCTCCAGGAGTTGCATGAGCTCCAAGTGTAAGATGTTGGGATACTAAACTGGGACATCTGCTCTAGCCGGAGCCACGTACAAAAAGCGTGTCAGTTGGACATTACTTGTTTTGTCAGAGTTGATCTCTTGTATGTTTAGAGCTTTGAACACCCATCCTTCTCTATGTGAAAACAGTTGAAATACCTATATACCCTCTTCCTCATTCCCAGGGATAAAACTTGCAATATATGTACTGATTTCTTTCATTGTAAGTGCTGAGCACCGTTACAGCCTGGCTTATTATGATCAGATCCTGATCTGAACCGTAACTGAGGTTTCAGCAATTCATGTGGCAAATCAGTAATTTGTTTTGACATAGTATGTTGTCGCAGTCACGATGATGCAAGTCATGACATGCAAACCAAGTTCGGGAGCAGAGCTATGCCTAGTGTATTATTTTGTGCCATTTCTACATTTAAATGAAAGCTCTTTTTTTTAGCTGCTTTGCAAAACTGCTGCAGTCATTTTCCATTTTTTTACATTTGAAAAAATAAATCAAAAAGCCTTTTCTGCTCAGGACTGGAAAGTTTTCTGAGAAGTAAATTCAGGATCCTCACAAGCAGCTAAACTGACAACATATAGCGGCTCTGGGAATTAAAACTTCCTTAAATGTAGATTTCCCAGACTGATCGAATGTGATTCCCAAATCCTCCTAATCAGGCATGGAATAAAGTTGGAAAAAAGACGGTTCAGGTCTGGGCTGGTGCATGCCGCCTCCAGGCGTGTGAGTTCGTCAGCACAGGGCAGCGCGAGGGCCCGGCGGGGGGCTGTGGTCAGATTCACTATTACACTCGTTCACATCTCAGGGGTCCATGCCACCCGGCCTCTGCATACACATTGTGAGCGTGGCATTGACTTCATGGGAAATTTCTCATTCTGAAAGTTTTTTACTGCATTTCGTAGCAGCATTGTGCAATGCTGTTTTTCGGGTTACTTTTCTCTCATTCCATTCCATAACGCCTTTGTGGCCATACAAAGAATGGACACAGCACGGGTTAACAACCCAGAACACCATTCCCTACCTTCCCTGTAGCTCACTGCAATTGCAAGGCAGAGAAGTGTATCTCGGAAGAGACAAGTCTCAGGCGTCACATCAGGAGTGTGCTTGTCAGCCGGTGTCCCTGCCGCAGAGCAGAGGGACTTGGGGGTCACCGCATTAGGAACAGCCACGGGCTGGCAGGTTTAGCCTGAGTACCACATGCCTTAGAGGCAAAGAGGAGCGTGTCCTGTTCTCATGGAGTTTATGAACAAAAACCCAAAAGCCTATTCTTTTTATTTCATTTTAGAGTTCGTACCAATAGCTGTGACAAAGTACAGATCAAATACTGAATTATATATATATATAAAAAGAATCTTCAATGAAATTATTAATTATCTCCAAACTGTGGAAGTTCTTGTTCTGCAATATTATGACTTAAATTCTTGCCTTGGTCTTTCAAATGTTGATCTGCAGTCTCACACAGGAAGCAACATACTTGTGCTGACTGAGTAGTACTGAGGATGATGTTACTGCCCATACGACAGTATTTGTTTAGCGAAGTGTGTGAGCCTTCTCTGTGCTGGGGATTGCAAATATAACAGTGCCCATGTTTCCTTCATATGCCTCAAAATTCATTTTCATCTGAACACCTGAAAATGCCATTGCATTTTTTATCCCTGCATCTTTCATGGCCCTATGTTGTCTTCCATTTCACTGTCAATTATTACAGGCATTTATGTAGCAGCTGACTCAGAAGAGGAGTGTCGATAAAATATGCTGTGGGCAGATATATTTGTATGCACACACATACAATATATACTATATTCTGTTCATACTTAAAAAAACACAAAACTCAGATATGTTGTGTTTATATACCGTATATTTATGAATCTATATAGCTGTGTAATGTAACTTGTTCCTTTTATTTATTCTGATGCGAGAGACTAGTTTGTACAGACAGTATCCCAGCATCTTCCTTACTGTGAACTTGGAGTTACTATCATGGGCACATCCAAGATGAATTCAACTTTCAAGAAACCCTGGATATTATTTAATCACCTGTGAAGGAACAAAGAATGTGCTTGATTACTTCGGTTGAATAGCTTTATTCTGGATCTCTCTTAACTAAAGCTAAATCCAAAGACCTGAGAAGGACTAAACCAGCAAACTACTCTCAATCCTATGTGAGGGAATAGGGATCACCTCTTCCAAAACAAAACACGGTAATGACATGGTATTGGAAAGGGTGTGTTAGCTTTGGAGAAAAAAAAAAAAAAAGAAAAAAGAAAAAAAAAAAAGTAACAATTTTTCTTGCTTGTCACAATACCTAGGTATTTTTAAGACACGTGGAAACTTTATACTTGGCCTCCTTTATATTTATTAAGGGGAATTTTTATTGTTTAATTTTTTAAAAATGAAAAGTTTAAAAGGGTTTTATTTTTTTTCCAGACACTTGTGGGTTTTAACCCCATATATTATCTATCAGTAATGTAATTTATTTAGTTTATTCATAGAGTAGGCCCTGAAATCTCTGTTCAGTCTGAATCCCACCAAGTTTCATCTTATTTTTAAAGTTCAGTGGGAGTTTTGCCTGAAAACAGACTCCAGGATCAGGGTCAAATGTTAGTTATTCAAAACTATTTCATTCAACCATTCATTAATTTGGGGTTAATTTTGCTTATTTATCCATTTTACTGTCTTAGTGCATCAGAGATGCAAGCCTATGTTAGTAAATACACTTAGAAGTTAGTTTTGCTTCATAAAGCAGCCAAGTTCTGTTACAGACAGGAGGAAAACAACAAGTTACATGAAACAGGATTTTAATTTTAGCTTCTTCTTTTAATGGATTTTAATTGTTAAATATATAAAAAAAAAATATTTAAGTTAATCTCTTCCCATGTGATTAGAAAGTGCAACGTACCTTTATTATGGCACATAAAGACTTCGTAATATAATTTATTTATTTAACTTATTCATCATCATCTAAAGATGCCCTTGTATAGTTTTTATTTTTTATTAGAATTACCTTTAAAGCACTACAGATTTTTTTTTTGGTCAGAAAACAGAGCAAATTTTGAGGACAAGCAATGAATATTCAACCTGAAACTGTGCATTCAGAAACAATAGGAAGAAAAGACACTGAGATACTTTGTCTGAACTTTGTGGCTTCTTAAACCTTAAGCTGGGGGAAAAATAATACATGCCAAGCAAAAAGAGAGAAACCCTTAAACTAGCTGCTTCCAAGAATGAACTTCTGTGTGTGTAAAAAAGAGAAAAAAGAAAAAAAAAAAGGAAAAAAGAAAAAAAGAAAAAACCTTTCTATTTCTAGTGAGAACCAAAGAGGCTACCTCACTGACTTTTTCCATTTGTAATTTTAATCGTGTTGATGATACCAAAGATACCAAAGATTTCTTTCTCTGTGCGGTCTGCATTTTGCTTGTGCTCTTTTATAGTTTTAACTTTCCTCTCCTACATACAGTAATGTACAGCTGCAACCAAGATACCCCAAAGAAATACTTCTTGTGGAAGCTGCTAATTCTGATGATGCAATTTTCTGTGTTTGCCTTATGTCTTTCTGCCAGCCAAAAATGTCTGAGGCTGAGCGGAGCAGGCTCGGCGCCGTGAAGCCCTCGCACACCTGCCCCACTCACCGAACCCCAGTGGCCGGAGCACTTGTGTTGGCCTGGAGATGGAGCGGGGTCGCGTTCAGCAGATGAGTGCTTGGTGGAAGGTTGCTGCCCGCTGAGCACAGAGGTCCTGCTGAGGGTGTCCGTGGGTCTGCTCTGGCAGCAGCAGCAGGACTAGGTCAGGGCTGATGTGATAGTGACAGGCAACGCAAGCGTCTGGTCCAGCAGCCCCCAGGCTAGCAAAGCCACTGTGGACAGCCAGCCCAAAGGGGTAGGATTTGTCTACCAAGTTCTGGCCAGCTGGAAAATAAGCATCAATTCTGTGCTCAGACAGCGCCCCAGGCACTGGGAGGAGCAGCTCCTGTCTATTCTTTGACCTTCTGTAGGTGCCAGCAGCTGGGAAGGGGGGATGCTGAGGGAGGATGCTTGCTTTCAGGCTATCAAGGGCACATCACTTTCCCTCAGCGCAGAGCAGTGATGTGGAAAGCAGCCCCGCCGTGGCCCAAGGCACCTTGAACGCCCCACAGGCTCCCTTCTGCCTGGCTCCCCCATCTGTGGCCTCCTCACACCTCTCCCAGGCTGCGTGCACGGGCCGGCAGCGCCTCGGCTCCGCGCCGAAATGGTTCCCTGCACCCGGCCTGGGCGCTGCCCGCCAGGCGTGGGCCCCGCGGTGCCTCCGGCGCAGGCCAGGGGGGAGGCAGCGGGTTCCTGGGCAGCCCCGGAGGCACTGCAGACGGCAACTGCTGCTCGCTCCTGTGCACGTTGTTGTTGTCATTTACAGTTTCCAGATGAAATTCAATTAATTATTTTTCTCAAGTTAGCCATGAAACAAAGATACATTAAGCTCCATTAGTATCATATTCCTAAGTGATTACTTAAAAGTTGGCTGTTGGGGAATACGTGGTGCCCTTTGCTGTTTGTTTCCTTGATCCCGTTGATACGAGTTGATACGATTGAACGTGCCGCCTGGGGAGCGAGGTGCGGCTGGCTCTCCACGTGGCTCCTCTCTCCGCAGCCCCACGCGGCCCTGCGCCAGCCCTTCCGCTGCGGGCACAGCCGGCTCCTTGCTAAAAGCTAGAAGAAGGTCTGCATGGGGTGGTAGATAGGCTGAAGAGAGAAAAAAGACGCTCATCCGGATACCAAGCACAGGGTTTTGGCTGAGCTGGAAAGCCGGCTTGCAGCCCCTGGCCCTGCCCGGTCTTGGCGCAAGGAGGCTGCGCAGGGGAGGCCGCGCAGGGAGACCGGCGGCGGCGCTGGGCCCCGCAGCAGGAGGCAGGCGTCGGGGCCAGGCTGCAGCCCTTCACCAAGCACTCGGCACGCGCAACGCGGTTTGGACCCCCACCGACAAATTGCCCACGGCTCAACACAAAAGCTCTGCTTTAATTAAATGTTGCCTTTTGTTTCCTAGTTCACTTTTTTTTAAAGTCTGTATTGGAAAAGATAGGGACTTGACAAGTGTGCTTTTTATATTTATCTCTCTATATATTCCTTCAGTAAAAAGCTATAATGATTCTCAGGATGCCTTCTCGGTGTGGCGGAGATGATCGGTTCCCTGTGCTCGGCGACACCCCCATGCCGTGCCCTCTGCCACCCCACCGTAAGGATCGGTGACGGGCGGGACACAGAAAATACTCAGAATTGGCAGGCTCCTCTACAGCAATTGCATTTCTTACCAGACCCATGCTTCACTTGCAAAGTGTGACATTACCACGGGACGAGTGCCTTGCTTGAACCAAAGCAACGATTTTGCCAGTCTAGACCTCTCTGTGCTTTTTTTTTATTCTTCCTGTGAATACCTCAGCTTCAACTGGGCCGCCATATCGTACCTGGTGGGCTTATTGTACTGTGGTGCTTTGCAATGCAACCCTGCAAAGAACAAACTTGTAATAATACCAAAGGCTCTTTTCCTCTCCTCTCCTCTCCTCTCCTCTCCTCTCCTCTCCTCTCCTCTCCTCTCCTCTCCTCTCCTCTCCATCTCTGTCTCCCTCTCCCTGCCCTCACCTCTCCTCCTTTTCTATTTCTTCGTGGTTCCAAAGCTTTAATATAAACCTGGGCATGTTGGCAACGCAGACCGTGCAATCCCTTACCGAATTTTCTCAGATATACCTCATAGATAATAGTTGTTTAGAGTAATGTTATTATAGCGTATGTAATAAATTATTCACTGTTTCTTTTTGGTAACTGTGATTTAAAAAAAAAAAAAAAAAAAAAAAAAAAAAGCTTTATACGTTTTAGGTTGTGCTTTTGTAATAGACAAAAAGGTGCGCTTAAAAATGTATGTCAGTCTTTCTTCCCGTTGGGTTTTTTTGTTTGTTTATTATGGATTGAGGAAAAGTTGCAGAATGAGCCCAAAGTTTACAGTTTCATATTTTGCTGAAGAAACAATCTGTGTTAATTTGCTCTGTTGAAAAAAAAAAAAAAAGAAGAAAAAAAAAAAAAAGATTATTTTCTACATTTGTGCTACTTGGTCTGAACAGCTAATTGTTCTGTGTTACGGTGTAGTTTTATAATTAGCAACTGCCAATCAGTGCTATCATTTTTATGCATGAGGCAAAAAACTTAGCAGTGTGATGCATCGTGGTTCTTAATGGCAACTTCTTTTCTTGAATTTGAAAATAGATCTTTTGGTTTAATGGTATTTATTTATGCATGGGTGCCTGTTATCTGTTAGCAGTTGTGGAGCAGTCGTGTATACATTTAAACTGCGAAAACATGCACAGTTTCGCCTCATACAATTACATACCGATAAATACTGGTGTAATTCTGAGCTACCCGTGTTCTGAGCGCATCCAACTCAAATTGAATCCCAGTTAAACGAAACTTTTATCTGAGCAGAATCTGGCCACCTGGCGGTCCTTCCCAGCCAATTTGGTTTTTGAGTCGGCCGCTTGAAAGCCCGCCTCTTGCTGACACCGGAGCCAGCTGTGCATTTTTTCCCAAGACAAGGAGTTCCTTTGGCTTTATGGCACAGACCCGGGGCTCGCTCGCCCTGCGCTCGGTGCCCCCTGTGCCATGGACGAGGTCAGCGCCCGGTGGTAGCAGACCTCAGGGCACGAGCGGGGTATTGTTCACCACCGCATACCACCCTTCGCTCCGGGTTAATATTTATTACCGTGGTTTATGCCCCGTTTGAGTTATCCCTCATGTCACTAACTAGTTTTGCTCTCAAGAGCCCCCGGTTTTACAGTACCGGCAAATTTATTGTCCCTTATATCCGGGCCCAGCCTCAGACTTTTATTGTAACCCTGATTCACGGATCATGCTAAGCATAAAGCCAAATCAACTACTGAGTACACTTTACTTTGTGTAGAAGAGTGCCACTTAGGGAACGGGAAGTAAAAAGTCGCAGTCTTCTACCAAGACAGCTGAAGTTAACGTCCATAGAGTGCTTATATTGTCTGTCATTAAGGATATACTAGAGATGTGCTTTCATTAGTGCAAAGAAACATATTTTTATTTGGCCTTATAAAGTAGATTGTGATAATGAAAGCTTTGTAATATAGTCCGTTTATTTTTTTTCTTATTTATCTGCCAAAGACAGTAATGGATACAAGAATTTTAACTAGTTTTTTTTTGTAAGACAGTTAATGATTGTAATAGTGTTTAATCTTCCAAAAAGCTTTATATGTTCTTCCGCAATAAGCAGAACCGCTACTTGTTTCAGTAAATTCAACTCATGCTAACAGATCCCCAAGACTACTCATACACAACGCGGTCCTCGTAGCATCTCCACGTTAAGTTGACACGCATTTTGCAATCCAAAGGAAACGAGGGGTATGTGAGACGATGACAATGTCCACTACTGTGCTCAGCAGTAGGTGGTCCAGCTTACCAAAACTTTCCAAGGTACTTGTATTATGAAAGTTAACGTATATTTTATTATGCCATTTTATGTCATTTTTTAACTTTGTGGAAGGTGATATGTTGAACTGAGTGTAAGCTGAGTTTTTCAGACAAATAAAGTAGCTAAAGAGTGAATGTTATTTTATCATTAAAGGGTTTTTACTCAATGATTTGTGCCAATAGATGTCCTTTATCCTAATGACAAGTATTACATTGTTTTCAAATTTTTATTTATAGCTATTGATGTAAAAACCACACACACATATTATTTGCCAAAGTTCAATAAAGGAGGAAAACAACGCTTTTGCTTCCTTGTGCCATGACCCGTTCCTGTTCTTTGCAGGTGCCTTCTCAGCGAGCAGCCGCTCACCGCAGCCCGGTGCTGCTCCCTGCCACACGGCGCCAGGCTGGCAGCGGCCCGGGGCTGCAGCAGGGGGAAAGCAGAGTCAGATAACACAGGGCCACATCCCCAAAATGCAACACTGCACGTAGCATCGGGACAAGTACGAGTGAAAAGTATTTGGGGAAAAAAAATGTCACGTTCATCTGTGAAGGCAGCTCATGTAGCTAATGCCGGATATGGATTATAATGGAATAGGGAAAAAACAGGGCATGGGGAAAAGCAACTTAATTATCCCGCAGATGATTTCTCAAGTGGACAGTTTTGCAAACCTCCTCTCCCAGACCTCATCTTGCAAAGATTTTCCAGTGCATTAACCTTTACTCCTCCTGTTCATCATGTGCGGTACAATGCAGCCACGTTGACTCCAGTGCTACCTCCCAAGGTCTTCACAGGGCAGGGAACTGGGGCTTTAGCATATAAGGGCTTTTGTAAGGAAAAACTGTATTATTGGTAATTTGTGCACAAAATCATCTCTCAGCTTGGTCATGAGGCATCAGGCCACGCTCAGAAAGGTTTAGCGCCCGCGAGGAGCCACTTGTCCTTCAGAGACAGCGCCTGGCATCACTCCCAGAAGGGACTGGGCTGCTGCCCAGGGCAAACCAGCTAAAGGAGGAATGAACAAAGACAGAGGTCACCAGCCTCATCGTTTTTGTCCTTCCCCTTTTCCAATAGCCTCTGTTTTTCCCAAGAAAAATAACAACAATAAAGAAAAGCCTGTCAGTGGTAAGTTGCTGTCTACATTACAGCACTCGAGATGTTTGCTCAAGAACAAGTCTGTTATATTTAGGTAAATAATGGAATTACGTGATGCAGTGCATCTTAAATTACCATCAAATGAAGTAAGTTATCCCCCGTCCTTCCCTGCAGCAGCACCACCAGTGGTGGCAGGAGGCTCCTCGAGCTGAAATTTCATGCACGGAGCATGCAACAGGCTTGCAGTTCACTTCACTCCAGCTATGGACAAGTCTTTCATGTGTAATCCCATAATAAGTAGCTCAAACACAATAGTAATGAACAAGGAAAAGCACTTCCCTATATTTATCCCTTAAAACAAACAAACAAACCCACAACATAAGGATGGCCCTTCCCTCCCTTCACCTCTTGGCTGCACTGAAGTCCTCTCCAGGCATCCGTGCTCACCTTCCCCTCCCCAGCAGCACCCGCCAGCAGCGGTCACCCCGGTCACTCCACCAGGCGTCGGGCTTTCACACAACCAAACCAGGACATGGGGGAGCCCCGCGTCCCGTCCCCGTGCAAGCACCGCAACCCGCACACGGGCAGCCCGGTGGCGTCAGGGCAGCCCACACTGGTAAAGTGGCACCTTGGATTTTATTATCTCACATCTAACCTCAGCACTGATTTTTAACCTTGTGGTTAATGGAATCACAGAAGAATTCATTTTCATGCTCATTCTCTTCATATCCCTCTCCTGATGCCGTGAGCCCGTCTGCCGTTAATTAAATTTATGCTGCTTCATTTAACTTCACTGAGCGGCTACCGGTGCAAATAAAAGCAGACCTGCATCTTCAGCAGTTTATTTCAAAGAGCTCCGATCGGTGCTTTTGAAGTCTCCTCTCCACCTTCACCTCCCGGCTCTGGGGAGCCCGAGCACCCCGGGGAAGGGGAGGATCCGAGCTGGGCTGGCGGCCGCAGCATCTCGTGGCACAGCGCTCCCTCGGGGCCAGCAGCCTTCCCGTGCCCTCTCCCGTGCCACACTTCCATCACACGTAACCACCAATTGGTCGTCCACATACTCAGAAAATCAAAGTCACAGTGTGCCCACTGCTTCCTCAGAAGGCACGCTATTCGCTCTTACCCAAAGCTGCCAATAAACAACGATGCTTTGGCACCTCCAGGTTCGATGACTGACCACTGAGCGAGGTCGGTATTCTCCTGGTGGGTTTGTTTGCACGCCCACAGCACGCTCAGATGGGGCACAGGCCGGGCCGCCTGGGTGTCCCAAGCCACGCGGTGCAGGCGGCAGCGGGGTCCGAGGGGTGCCCCAGGTGCCAGAGCCCCGGGGAGCGGCTGGGCGAGGGCAAGCACGCTTTGCCAGCAAAAAGAGATAAAATAGAAGTGATTAGGGTGAAACTAATGCAGTCCGCAGTAGGTCATTTCCATTTCACTTGCGGGACCATTCCCCGGGGAACACATTTTCCAGGCACTTAGCAGGGGCCACATCTGGAATACGGAAGCGGGACCATTTCATTAAGCTGACAAAAAGCTGAAAGATGACCCGAGCGCACGGCAGCTGCAGCGCTGTGTCTCTGCGGCACGCTGCTTGGCTTCAGCTGGGGGGCTCGCTGCAAATGCTTCAGCTGCAGAAACCCCCCAGCGAAGGGAGCCCCCGGGGGTCAGGAGCTCTGCCCAGCACCCTGCAGCAAGTGCTGGGAGCCGCTAAGCCAGGAAGGCAGGGCAGCCCAGGCAGCCACGCTACGGAGCTGCTGGGGATGCTGAGCGCTGCCTGCGTGGACCAGGACCCCTGCCCCGTTTTGGGGCACAGCGAGGGCGGAGAAACAGCCGGTACCAGCTGCACTGCTTCCTGCCTTGGTGCAGCACAACGCAGCAGTACTGCAAGGGAAACGTTGCAGCAGCCCTAACCCTGCTGGGATGTGACCACCAGTTAGCGGCGGTGAGCTGGGGTTGCCCTCCTCTCCAGGTGTGCACCTGCAGGTATTTTAGAGCCACAGCTGGGGAATTGGCCAGGCTGGAGTGGTTTTTGCAGAAATCCACACTTCGCAGTGACTGGGAAGTTTAACTGAAGAGCCTTACAGAAACTTGTGGCCCTGCACTCCAAGCCCTGCTCAGGCTGGGGCAGCTGCAGAGCTGCCCAGGGCAGCATCCAGCCGGGTTTGGACACCTACCAAGGACGGTGATTAAGCACAACAGCCAGGAACAAAACCATGCTGGAGAGGCAGTGTGGAGGGCCCCGTGGGCAGCAGCGGGACTGTCGGTGCCCAGGGTGGAAATGGCCAGTGCCAGCGCACACACACGCGGAGGAGAGGGGAGAAAGGCTCTGCCTGCCACCAGACGTGCCCACTGGAAAAAGCCTTCCAGGCTCCGCACAGATAGAACCTCCGCGAGTGACTCAAGGGTCCATCTCCCAGCGTAATGGCAGGAAGCCATAATATATTAAAACAGTAGATTAAAACAAACAAGGGCATTTTGGATCAGATTACACATCACTTTCCTCACGTCTGACAACAGAAGAAATCAAAGGCAGTAAAAGACAATCGTAGACCATAATGGTCTAATAACTCTGCGATAAAAGTACTTGTGGGAGTATGCTGCGACTAGCTCAGCACCGTCCTCGGGATGCAGAGCGAGCCTTGAAATCCGCAGCGGTGTACTCAAGAGCATTACAGCTTAAGTGCTCGTTTAAGACTTCCTTGAAAATGCAGCATGCTCACTTGAGAAACGTAATTAGGCCTCAATTGCGGGTGATGTTCACACGTTATGGATCATCCTTAAAAATGACAGGAAAAGAATGGCCAAGGGCTCTGGGTTCTGCATTACAGCTCCCTCCCCATCTTCCCAGGGGAAAACAATGCCTGGGCTCAGCCCGCACCAGTTCCTGCTGGGTGGTGTGAAGGGGGCCAGGCAGCCCCCCCGTGGGTCACTCTGCGAGGTTCTGCTTGCCATCCCAGGTCTGATCCCAGACAATTTCACCAACACCGAGACGTTTTCCCAAGCTTTGTAGCGCCAACTGCTATTAAAGTACTTCATCCTCTAGCACCTCTCTCACAAGAGCCAGCGTAAGCCCCAGACAGCCCCCAGACCCTGAAGTCCCGCAGGGCAGCTTGCTGTCAGCTCGAGGCACATGTCCAGGAGAGGCTCCTTTCCCCAGGGCCTGCCGCTGCTCCCCTCTGTGTCGCACTGGGGTGTGCAGGTTCTGTGCCTGGGCGCTGCGCAGCAGCTGCGATTCTCCCAGAGCTCTGCCAGACGCTGCTTGGAGACGCACGGGTTTTTGCACTTAGCTGAGAGGTTGCAGTCTCCCTTTTCAGTAGTTTCAGACTACCAGAGCACCAGTGACCAGTAACTTACAGACTCCTTTTCGCACCCAGGCTCTGTTCTGCTACCAGAGGGACAACAAGCAGCCTTCTCGCAGGGTCAGACAACCGCAGCAGCTCCCCTGTGCGTTACAAACCCCCCACGTGCAGCTCCCCTGTGCATTACAGCCCCCCTCGTGCAGCTCCCCTGTG
>CM021797.1:467064-485252 GCA_011076525.1 Nettapus auritus | reverse complement strand
TGCAGCTCCCCTGTGCATTACAGCCCCCCTCGTGCAGCTCCCCTGTGCATTACAGCCCCCCACACCCCAGCAGCACATACCACGCCATCAGCGCAGCACCCGCCAGGCGAGCAGCAGTGGATTAGTGCTCCCTCCATCCATCACCGAAGATCACCTCGCCCTAAGCAGGCTCAAGTCGATTCCCTTCAGTTTCCAATAATCTCGGGCAGACCTCAGTTCCTCGGGCGAGCTTTCAGTTCCACCAGCCACCAGACAGGGCGGTGGCAATGCCAGGGCTCTGCGGAAGGGCGAGCCTGATGCAGGCCATTTGCACACCACTTCCCCTCAGTACTGAATGTGCATTTCCTCAGGTTCCTGAAGCAGTGAGGAATAAAAAAGCGTGAACGTGTCTTTGCACACACTCCAAGGCACCCTGGGAGCAGCCCATCAATCAGTACGAGGCAGCACCAGCCGCCAGTGCTCCATGGCCGGGTACCAGCAGGGTACCAGGAGGGAGCAGAGGCTGCGGCCTACGGGTGCTGAGTGAGCCCCAGCACCCCTGCACGTTGCTCCGCTCCGGGACAGTGCTCAGAGCAAATTATCTTTGGCACTCGTACAGGAAACAGCTCAGGTGGGAGATTCCACGGACAATGAATTACCAGAGGGAGGAAGGGAAGCACAGCCACCCGCTCTTCCCGTTCCCATCTCCTTCCAGCCATTCCTCTCTCTCCCTCCCATCAAATCTCGTAATGAGAGCTCACTAATGGATCAGCTTAAGTATACAACAACTCTCATCACTGTTCTAAAAAATAATCAAGCACTTAATTTTTAACATAAGAAATAAGCTGCCTGGAGACTGTTAATACATAACTAAATAAATTAACAATTGCAGGTGGGATTCAAAACTAATGCAGAGCTTCACTCACTCTTCTTGAGTCTGCTGTACAGAAAGCATGTAAAAGCCATGTTTTAACAAGAAGCAGAGTGATGTTAAGTTAAATTGTTCACCATCGCCAACTTTGTCGTTCCCCACATCACCGGACCTTGGCACAAGGTGGCTGTCACACCTGCACCTCTCCTACATCCCGTCCCGCATCCCGCTGCGTAGCCTGGCACCGTGCTGGGCACTCAGCAAGAGGTGGCGAAAGGAGGGCTGGCGGGGACAGCACAGCCACCCTGCCCTCTGGGAACCACCTGAGGTGCCGTTATACCCCCAAAAGCCAAACGGACTGACCCAGCATGGCTTGTCCACATCAGCACATACCTCAGGACAAGAGGAGCAGACCAGCGCATCTCACTGGTGCCAGGGCCTTACGTCTTCGGGGATCTTACTCCCAGTAGCAGCAACCCCCTGATGCCTTGGACCACGCACTTGAAGACGACAAAGCTGTCGCAGAGGCAGGCAGCCCGCAGCTGGAGCGCGCCTCACGGGCTGCGACAGGTCCCGCTGAACGCTGCCCCATGCCTGCTGCTGGGCGTTTGCCTTGGTGCAGAGACAAAGAAAGGAACGGAGGACATCAAGCACGTCATAAAGGGCTGCACTCAAGACACAAGGCTCAGTTCCTTCTTCCAAAAACCTTTAATTGAAATTCATGGTAAATGGTACACAGCAAGATTATACAAATCGTTAATTACATTAAATGGAAGTCCTTGTTCAATCTGAAATACATATGTAGGACTAAAAGCAAGTATTTGTACACATCTGGTAGTAAAAAATAAAAGGGATTTCTCTCTCCTTTGCAGCTTACACTTCATATGGATTGCCAGCTCTCTTGTTGTGGCAGAAAGGGAACATAAAGCGAGCTTCTAAATATTCCTAGGGAAATCTTGGCCCCACTGACCAAGCAACATCTGCTTCTCCATGGCAAGTGGGAGCTTAGCCTGCTGACATTATTCACACGCCTTTTAATATTACAGCACCGCTTTTGGAAGCTATCACGTTTGCTAAGATGCAGCCAGTACTGAGGGAGATATTCTTAAACTCCAAAAGAGAAAAACTTCAACTAAAGAAAAAGAAAAGCAGAACTGCAGACTGCCATCAGGAGGACAGTCTCACCATGAGTAAATTCTTCACAACGCTCCATTCGCAAGCACCCTTCCTTCCCCACGCCTTTCCTGAGGATAACCAGACTCAGGCCAGAGCTTGGCAGCACTTGGTCAGCTTCTCGCTGTGAGCTGCGGGAAGCCGAGCAGCCTGGGCTGGGACAGGTCCCCTGCCACCCCCAAGCCCCGCTGCCCGCGTCAGCCAGCTCGGCTCTCCCAGCGGAGGGCTCGGGTACCCTGAGCGCTACCTCGACACATCGCTGGGGCTCACTTCCAACCGGGAGCGCTTTCTGTCAAGGCAAATGTAAATGATAAACAACTGCAAATAAAGTACTGCGAAAGGAGAATAATTGATAATGAAAAAGATCGAACTAGATTTCTGTCAGAAGACCAGAGTCTCCCAGATGCTGACACTTCCGCGCACTCAATTCCGTCAGAGCAAAGTGCTCAGGACCTGACAGGACTGGGTCCTGAGGCAGTAGCACCAAATGTTCAAAACCTGCCAGAGGGGAAAACTGAATGCAGAACTGGAGGATTAAGCGCGCAGTCTCCCAGACGCAGCAGCTACAGAGCACCGCGGGGTGCTAACGGGAAGGCACACGCGGATGGGATTCGCCTCTCGCGCCAGGCGTGCGGGGCAGCGCCCACCTGCGCTAGGGCACCGCGCTCCCTGCATTGCGAGGGGCAGCAGCGGGGCGGAACTCACCCAGCCCGCTGCGGACATCCACTTCGAGGGGAGATGAATCGTTTCTTAGAAGCGCTTATGAAAAAAATGTCTTTTGACCATGAATCCTACCTAGGAGACCGGCTCAGATGTTGACATCAGGATTGGAAGCATCTAAGTAAGGTCAGACGAATTCCACTGTCAGTTAACGTAGTGGGAAATGCTCCCAGACATCAAACCCAGCATCAGAAGACCTCAATAGCAGCAGAATTCCCGCTGTTGCCAGTCTCTCTGGTTTCTTTTTTTAAATTGTATTTTTAAATGCCAGGGGAAGAAACTGATTCCTATGAAAAATAGTGGAGCTGCTAGTTAACTTGCTCAGATAGCTTTTCAACAGGCTTTTGATGCTGCTCTAAGACAAAATAATGTGCATTAAATAACAGGAGAGTGATATCACAATAAACTATTCAGCAAAATGAAAAACCCCACCAACTCTATGAGATGAGAGACATCTGCTAAAAGCTAGAAAATTAAGTGATTTCTGCATTATGGCCTAATAGCAACATTTGCTAAAGATGCTTTGTAATTATCTCACTTGTGGTTAGCATACTAAAAAGTGCATTTTAAATACCTTTTATTACTAGGGACAAATGTATTGCCTCATAATTAGTGCCAGCTAATATTTTCAGTACTCTCTCCAGTATGGAAATAAAAAGCTAATCTATATTTATAGCATTGCAGTGATCACAAATTTAACCTTCAGCTTCCAGCTGCAGACACTGAAATATGCTGGTGGCAACCTGGGTCTGGAGGTCACAATAACCTTCAGCTGGTAGGAAAGAGGCATGAGCGGGAAGATTTTACAAAACTGTTCGCCACTCACCCACAAGCATCAAGCAGAGAAGTGGGAATGGAGAAAAGTTCATCCAACGGGAGACATAAGGGATTCACTCCCCACACATACTGCTGACGTTGTTAGTCCTCTGACATTGATTCAAAGCCTCTCCATAAAAATGTCACCCCCCTTCATACACGATAACCCTCCCTACTCTGCCCGAGAGAGGGCAGGAATCAGCTTCGCATTCCCATTTCCTGCTGCGGCAGCGAGCAGAGACCACGAGCTGAGCAAGAAAGGCAGGAGGAGACACGTAACAAACGCCCTGCAGCACTGATGTGGGAACTCGGGTACCCTCCATGCCAAGACGGACTGAGCTGAAAGACTCAAAGGCAACCAAGGGTCCTGGAGAGAGAGCTTGTGGTCACGCCACTGATGTGACCCAACACTCAAAAGCCCCGTCTCTACTCATGTCCACAAAAGGGGAAAAATTCCCCTACAGATTCTCCCACTCTTTGAAAACCGTAAGCCTCTGCTAGTCGGGGAGCACTACAAACACAGCAGGTTCTGGAAGTCAAAGCCCAAGGCAGGGAGCACACAGTGGCACGTTCCTGGCATCGGCAGAGCTGCCCCTGTGCCTCCCTGCCCTGAGAAGAGGCACAGGTACAAAGGGTGGAGGAAGACTTTTTTCTGCTACAGCAACAAGGGGGCAGCAGTAACACAGGCAGTTCTGGCACTGAAGGAGTTTAATTCTGTCTCGCCACAATCGCATTTGGAAGCTGCTGGATGGCAGTGGAGACTTTTCAGTCGACCCTCAAGCCGTATGGGGCCGTGGGCCCTACCAAGGCAGGAGACTGGGATTTACATCGCTCCATGGCAGTACCTGGCCCACTGGCTGACCAACACGGCATCCATTCATTGCTTTAACACCCCCTGTTTAATTCCTTTAACATAAAATAGAACAAGATAAATCTCTGTTATACCAGCAGAGGCCTATTTTCTTTTTAATCAAGCCCATCGTTGAAAGACCAGAAGTTCAAACTCTTCATGCCTCAGTTACATACGCAAGTAAACCTGTCTGAGCAGCAGGGCACCTGCTTCTCAAACCTCACGATTAGCTGAATCATCGATTTACAGAAAACAACCTGCATTGCCAAAGGACTGGCGTTTCAGTGCTAGTTAAGTGAAGTAAACATGTACATCCACGAAGGTGACAGCTAGACTAATACTCATATGGCTCAGTCCCTGCACACACTCACAGCTTTGCGGCTCCTCCATCCCGGGAGGGGGGATCCCGTGGGGAGGACCCGTGACTGAGGTGCTGCAGTGCTTCTACCCACCTTCAGGTGCTGAGATCGGGCATGCTGTGCGGTGACAGCCTCTGGAAAAAGTCCCCTCCCATCCCAAGACCAGCCTGGATGCCAGTCCTGCTGCTGACAGTGAAGGGAGACCGCCCTCAAAAGGCTCCTCACGCTCCACAGAGCTACCACCACTAAGGTGGATTCAGCACCTGAACTCCTGCCGAAACAAGCAAGAAGCGTAGATGGGTTACGAGTTCATCAACTCACGATGGGTGCCAGAAATGTAACAGACAAAACGTGGCTTCTGACAAAGGCATGTGCAAGCACGCTGTCAGCGTGAGGGGCAGCCTGCTCTCCTCTCTGCACTCAGGCATCTGCAACGTGAATTACTCCTGATTTATCATCTCACTTTTAACTAACAACATCAATTAAGCTAGATCAATTGTACCTCTGTAAGTCCATAGGTACCCACAAAAACCACAGCACTGTGACACAGTAGAAAGCACAGAGCAGATCTATAAACCTTCTGGAGAACAAGCCTGACTAAACTTCCTTAACCAAACAGAGAAAGCCCTTTTTAATAATAATAAAGTCACTTTGCTGAAAAGAGACAAACCAATATGTTTCAACACACGCTGCTGATGGTTGCTAGATTTGAAACATACACAGTTTGTTTCAACTGTGCACGTTCTTCAGCATCGCCCAGACAGAGTTTTGTCTTTCACTGTATGCTTTTCAGGTGCAGG
This sequence comes from Nettapus auritus, assembly GCA_011076525.1. Classification (NCBI taxonomy): domain Eukaryota; kingdom Metazoa; phylum Chordata; class Aves; order Anseriformes; family Anatidae; genus Nettapus; species Nettapus auritus. The sequence continues at coordinate 479,684 of CM021797.1, read as the reverse complement.
GGCTTTCCTGCAGATGATGAAAGCGTTTTTTAATCTAGAAAATGTAAACAAGTCTCGTGAGTTCTACTAACCCAGCTAAGCTTTCACAGGAAGTTTCTGGCAGGAAGAAGCAAAACAAAACCTTATCTTTATGTTCTAAAAAAATATACAGATTATTTAAAAAGCATTAGAAGTCACTTGATCTTCAAACCCATCTGAAGAGATCGGTCTCAGAAGAGACAACTGGTGACGCTGCTGGTTATGCTATGCCTTGCATAAACAAAACAAAGTAATTGTGTGCTTGAACTGGAAAACTGAAATTAATGCACTCGTGAAAAAAATGCATACAAAGAAATCCCTCCATAGGAAACAAAAGCCAATTGGTATCAAAGCTTGTTAGGCTTTCCGGTGCAGACTCATGCTAAGTCCAACCAGAATCAGATGAGATGAGACCTTTTCACATCTCACAAGACAAACACCCTTGTTTCCCTACTTTCTACAAACACCTCTCAAACAAAGAAAACCTAAGAAAACATAAAACAAAAAAGTCAAATTATCCAAGCTGCTATATGGGGTTAACACCACTGAGACTACCAGCCTGTAAGTATGTAACACAAGAGAGCTCCCTCAAGCAGATTTTCTTTTGCACCGCTTCACCAGGGCAATTTTCCTGCACAAGCCAGCCGTGCCATCCCGCACTGCCCATCACAGCTGTTGATTAGTGAAGAAAGCTTTTGTCTCCCTGCAGACAGGATTTACACAGAGCGGACAGCAGAGCGTTAACTGCTTCGAGCAGACTTCATTCGACTGGATGTGTGAACAGACCAAGTCTGCCAGAGCCTGAAAGACAGTTAATTAAAAAACAGAAGTGAGCAAACCTCCTTGCATAGAATCAGAAAATGCTTCAACGTGTCACACAGACTAGTGAGATCGCCAAACTTTGTAGCCATCAGATTTCACTCTACTTTCAAGCACGATTCCCCATTAATTCAGTGGAAAATCCTGTTTCAAAACTGCACTTGCATAGTATCTTAAAATAAGTATTCCATTAGAAGATAGCTATTCATGAATACAAAATTGCTCTTCTTTGTCAAAGCAAACTTTAAACTTTTTTTTTAAAAAAAAAAACATGGTCAATAAAAACTCTTTGTGGATTAAGTACATGGATTTCTATTTTTGCTCTTACATGAAAAATACTTTAAAACTACAAAAAGACACCCACAATCTAGTAGGAAGCACACAACTGCAAACTTTTATAACTATTGCAGCAAAGATACCTTAGAGAACAGTGGATTTCCATTCAGCGATTCTGCTCTTCTGATGTTTTCAACTCCACACTGGACCAAAAGCAATGAGAAAAGTTAAGTCTACTACATCCTCCCCTAGTTCACCTTCAAAACCCTCCTTTCTACTTCATTCAGAAGCTGCCCCAAAATGAGTAAATGAATTGCACTATTACTTTTTCATACATAGCAAAACCAACTATGATGTAAATTTTCATTTTGCTGCCAAAAATCTGATGACTTTGTTTTAGCCAGGATACCAGTGGCTTAGAGTTAAATCCAGAAAGACTCATTCCCACCTGTTTTGTGTGGCTAAAAACTCCCCTGAGTTAAGATTCATTTTCAATTAAAAAAAAAAAAAAAAGCCCCAAATTATATTGCAAAGAGCACCTATAAAGCAAAATTTTGAGAGAGGAAAAATAATTTGGGAGCACCACTATCCAAACTGCTACGAAAACTATAAACTACTTACTTCATTTGCTAAAACCTGGGCATACTCAATATCCAGTTCATAAAGCGTTTCAATGTGGTCGCTTGTAAATGCTATTGGGACCAACAACATGTTCTTCTTTCCTCTTTGGCACAGGCCTTTAATAGTCTCATCTGTCTGTGGACCAAGCCAAGGCATTGGCCCAACCTGTAAGAAAAGGAGGAAAAAACACTCAAAAAAGTCATTCTTAGAAAAAACACCCATGTTTTCCTTAAGCAAGACAACACAGACCAAGTTATATTTAAGGAGACAGCTATCTCTATTTCTCTGCTTTTGACTCTACCTCTCTCTTTATCTATTAGGTTTTTACAAAGCCTGATCACTAAGGCACGGGTGTAAGCATTCAGATGCAGAAAACCCACCTTAACCCTTATCTACCCATGAAGTATTTGGCGCTGATGTACCATAAGATGCAACTTTAAGAACAAAACAACAATGGCATGGTAGGTGTAATGCTCCTGAGACATATGGTTACTTGTACTACATAATTCTGGTAAAAATTAAGTTCCTTGTTATTTGCAGTAGTAATAATAAGCAAAAAATAATGAAACAAGTGTTCATCAAGACTAATGAAGCTTGTCTGGGTTATGTGTATGTCATTATAAAGACTGCATATTTCACAGTGACAATTTCTGAAAAATTGCTCCAAGATCATCTAAAAGTAATGCTTAAAAAAGCAATGAGTACTCTACTCTTCTTTCTGACTGAGAAAGAAAACTATCAAACCAGGTGGTATGAGATCATAGGTTTTCTAACCGACGCATTAAACATCTGCCTGTCTGGGGTTATCACACTGGGAGGACCACGCACTCCATCTCCTGAAGCGCTTGGCAGCGGCGGGTGGTGGTGTGGTTCTCCAGCACCTACCTTGGACTGCCAGACCAGCCTGTAGGGGTTGGAGTAGTTCAGCTTCTCCATGACTCTCTGAACAGTAGCTCCCACTTCTTGTGGATATGGATCACCACGGTTCACTACCTTCAAGACACAAACGGCAGACGTTTTCTTCCAGGGAACGTCTGTGCAAACACCCTTTCCTCACCACAGACACAGCCGTTTGCCACCACCGAGCACCGGGGCAGTGGTGGGGATGTGGTTGGTGGCACCAGGTGGCAGCCCGGCCTCACCATCACGGTGCAGGCTGGTGGCCACCCGCAGGGACCACCGCCCCAGCCCACCCTACAGCCTCTGGCCAGGGGTGCCCCCAGGGTTCCGCCTGCCCTTCCAAATAAAGTGCCTTCCTGCCCTGCCAAACCAACAGCGAAGCTGCTTTACCAGGGCATCTGCTGCTCCTCCTTTCCATGACAAAGGACAAATTCTTCAATCTTCTCATATAGATATGATTACACTTTGGTAACAGCACTGATTTTTTTTAAAAAATGACCAGATTTCACTGCAGTCACTGATAGAGGATTATGCCATTTAGCGCAGCCCTGCAAAGATGCTATTTTCATTCCTCCAGGGAAAGCATTATTAATACTTTCTAGAGATGAGAAAATTACCATTATCGCCCGGGTTTGAGCTGGCAAGTTTGTGAGACCATAAAAGCAGCCATATGGAGCCTGACCACCAATCCACCTAACCCAGTGCCCTCCCTTCAGGGGTGGCCAGCGGTGCACATCCGAGCGAATGCAGCAAAGCCACCACAGCTCACGTGCCTTGACCTCAGCTCCATGTCAGCCACAACTCACCAACTCATCATTATATTTGTGTGGTTTTACTCTGCAAGCGTGCAAGCTGCACACCCTCCAATTCAGCTTAGCCAGCACGATTCTGGTTAGCAGTTATAGCAACAGCCCAACGTAACTCACAGACATGGGGAGCGAGTGAGCCGAGAACAGGATGACAACATCTTTCCTTTTGTCAGGTGGAAACAGGTCCAGTTCCTTCTGTATGTGGTCGGTAAAGCACTGGTCAGAAAGAAAGAGCAAAGACTTGGATCAGGACTGGCTGGAAGGTAACGCGCTCACAAATGACTCACAGCAGCGGCTCCCATGTGCCAGGCTGCCTTAAGAACCTCAGAGATCCCATTTCAGTACGCGTGGGGCAACGGTGAAGGTCAGCACATACTGCAGGGTGTTCGGTATGCAGAATAAACAGTGCCCAGTACCAGTACGGCAGAGGCCCCCGTGATCATCCCAGTGGTTTCTAGGTGCTGGTAACAAGTGGAAGGAATATAACCAAGGCAACACCACCCTCCTCCCAGTGTGGTTTCCTGCCTCGGAGGGCAGGAGTGCAGCTGCTAGGGCAGGGGCAGGACACAAATACCCTTCCTAGGCATTTCACAGAAGGCAAGGAGGATGCCCACTGCAAGCACAGAGCGTACAAGGGTGGCAGTCCCAAGACAGCGCCGCACGCGGGCCCTTCTCTGGGTCCTGCACACAGCGCAGGCGGTGCCACTCTCCTGCTCAGCACAGCACAAAAATTGCAGAACCCAAGCCAAAAGAGAAGCTCTCTCCAGGGACAAAAATGCCGTTTTCTCAGGAAAGGAAGGAGCAAGAAGGTTTCCTGTAACTGCTCCTGCACAGCCATTGCTGTGGCTACAACTACCTCTTTGCTGCCAGTGAGCTCTGATCTGACAAAGGAGCAGGAATTTGGACTAATGACCTCTAGAGGTCCCTTCCAGCCAACACTGCTTTAACAACATGACTACACTCCTAGAACAAGGTGTACATGGTGGTCACATTCATGCATTATCATGCCAGAACATCTGTTGTGAAATAACCATCCTTCTCCTGCAACTGCACACACAGTAGACAAGACACATTTCATTAACATAACTAAATGTACCCTTACACTGAAATATTCCTTTTCTTCTTCTTCTTCTTCTTCTTTTTTTTTTTTTTTAAAAAAAAAAAACAGTCTAAATCAACAAATTGGTTAATCTTCTAGGCTATTTTATAGCTTAAAATCTCATAAGCTTTGTTGCTAGCTATGACTAGCAGTCAGCTTTACTAATTACTGTGACTTGTAGTAAGTAAAGTGATTCCTCAGAACATTCCTGTTGCTCAACATCATACAGCGTTTTCACTGGTAGCAAACATTTCTTAAAAAGAAATGGAATAAACATCTGTATTTACTTAGTTCTTTGTTCTTTTGAAATCAGTTGCTAATGCAAACATACCAAGTTTCTCCTGCATTAACCAACCTAAGAAAACCCCTGGGAGCGTCCATCAGTGTGGTAACAGAAAAGACAAAGAGATAGCTGTGAGCGAGCACGTCTGAAGCACACCCATACTGCAGAGGACTGCAGCATTCCTCTTGCGGCTCTAAGAGTGCCTTAAGAAGAATATTTCAGGGTACCCATTGTCCCTGGAGGGCTCTGTATCCGACCTGCTCAGTTCATACACCTCTGACTGCCAGCTTCAAAGGCTCTCCTACAAATCCATACCTGGATGAGCAGGGGGTGTGTGGGCCACCGGTCAATTATACTCCACTTCATCTTTGGCTTCTCCCCCTTTTTATTATAGTAGCGATAGATTGCGTTTAAACTGCTTCCTGAAATACAGGGAATCAACAACATAAGATTATCCAAGGCATCAGCAACCTGTCAGATGAAAACGGTTTTGTAGCAAGGCGTGGTAATATTTTAAAATGGCATACATTTCAAATGCAACTCCAGCTCAGAACTGAGAACATCAGAGGGGAACCATCGTCTCAAAGTTCGCACAGCGTACAGGAGTAACTTGCTAAACCATTCCCTAACTGAGGAACAGTTATTGCAGTTTCCATGGAGAAAGCTTACTCAGTGTTCCTGGGGCTTCAGTTTACATTCTCTTGCAGTAATGACAGTAGCAAAGCTTTCCTTACCTAAAAAGTTTCTTCCTACAGTTCAGCACTGCAGTAAATACCGAAGAGCTCGAGCTGCAACGAGGGGAACGGGCTCCTCGTGCAGGAGCCGCGGGCTCTCACCTGTGGTAGAGCAGCTGTACTGCGGGTACTGCGTGAAAGCGATGGCTCGCTCAATGCCGTCCTGCTCCATCTCCTCGATCGCTTCTTCCGTCAGAGGGTGCACGTACCGGAAGCCGATGTAGTACTTGTGAGGTGCTGCCAGCCAAAACAGGAGAAGAAGTTGCAGAAACAGCATCTACCCATGACTTTCAGCAGCACTGTTGCTAACTAACAGGTACAAGGCACAGAACCAGGCAGGTTATTTCGCCAAAGTGTCAAAATATACTTGTTGACACTGTCCTGGCTACCTCTCAAAACCACCATCACACAAACACATCTTTCTTTGTTAAGTATTTGGCTGGTAACCAGGCTTCCTTCAGCAGAAATGGTAAGAGATTTACACTACCTGCAGAAAGCAGCAGTCCCCTGCTTTCAGTTAGCGGAGGCAGTTTCTAGGCTGCACAGAGCTCTGATGTATTACGGGGGAAGTTCTGATCTAAAGGACACACTGGTAAAAGCGTGCCACTAAAAGATGGTGAATGAACACGACTGTGCCCTAACAGAGCACTGGCACACGGTGCTGCGGTCTTCCTAACAGCACAGCTCACCTCACTGAAATCAGGGGTGTGATGCTTTAAATACCACAAAGTAATTAAACTGGCAAAACTTAGGGAAGACAAGGCTTTCTTCTTGCTGCCGCCCATTCTGGTAAAAGGAAACAAACTGTTTAAGCAGCTCGTTCATTCCAGGAAATGTTATTTAACTAAACTGTCAAATACAATTGGGCTGTAATTGTGTGCCAGCAATGAGATATTCTGCTCTGCAGACGCCAGCTTGAGAGGGTCTAATTTTCAAACAGGAAAAGGCACCTTACAGGTATCAGCTGCTTACAAGGCAGTGCAAGAAAACCCGACAGTTCTACCCCTTTTGTGGGCCAGGTGCCAGCACAGAAGTCACCAAGCCACCACCCCTCACGCCGGTAAGCCTGCTCTGCTTGCACGTAAACCCCTTGCGTGGGGCAGGAGAGCGGGGTGCTCAGGAAGGGATGCAGGTTCTTCCATTTCTATTTTGTTTCTGTTCTTCACAGAGATCTTTGTGCCTTTAAGCACTTCAGTTTGGAAGCAATACTTTTCTTTCCAAGGATTACATTTCATTTTTTTTCATTTTCCACCTCTAACCTTCTGGGTGTCAAGCTTTGAGGTTTGTGATGTGGTGGTTTGTGTTTGCTCGTTTTTCCTTTTTTTTGTTTTGTTTTAAGTGGAGGACAGAGGCTTCTAGGAGAACAAAACCAAAGTTTCTTTTTCCTTGTTTCCAGGTCACTAGCTCTGAAATACCATTTAACAGGTTTCTGAAGGAAGCAATGTCCTGTGCTTGTTCTGCACTCTATCACAGATTTACGCAGGACTTAAGAAAGCAGGTTTAGCCAGCCCCAGTTCTTTGCAGGAGGCAAGAAATCTCCCACCTGGGAGCAGTAGCAAGTAATGACCCACCTTCAGAGCCTGGGGGCCTGTTACCTCTAACGTTTTTAAATGGCGTTGGAAACAAAAATCTGACTAACCAGAGCAAAGACAGTAGGAGCTTAACCTGGGAAAGGACATATCAGGAAAAATTATGACCAACCTGGGAACTCCTTGCAACACTCTCACAGCGTTATGTTCTGCCCCGGATCACAGGCAGCAAATAACAGGTTTTCGTGTCTACACATATTCGCTTTGCAGTTACAGTTAGAATCACGATTACTCTTGCAGGTACACAACAGCTCCTGCTACGAAGAGCTGCCAAGCTAAAAAAACAACATCCTTCATCCTGTGAGCATTCACTCTTCTGACAGCAAGGGAATCGCAGCTAAAATACAGCTTGTAAAAATACTAAGAACTTTTGTAACTAAAAACAGTGGAAAAAAGCAAAAGGCGACTTTTTGAAATATAATTACCACCGTAAGCCATTAGCCTATTTGAAGCTAGCACTAAACAAACAGAGATGGATTTTCCTGTCACCACATTCACATGACTTATTCTTACAGACTACTGAGCCCACCCTGCTGTATTCATTCAGAGAGGAAGAACTTTTATTTTCAGACAGCTGCCTGTGACAATAAAACTTCATTTTATAATTACTTTGTTCCCAGATGACATTGGTGAGGCTGTTTATTTGCTGCTTGATCCTAGTCCCAATGTCAGAGAGTAATGCGTCCAACGTATTCAACAAGTCTACGTATCAGTTGACTGATTTATGTGAAGAGGTGAATTTTACAGGTGGGTACTGTCTAGCGTGAGTTCTCCATCAGCTGCAAATACACAGATAACTGTAACCTCCAGGCCCCCCACAAGCCCAGAGCCAGGTAACAACAGATGCAAAGTGTTTCTCCTCCAATTTGCATTTCACATGGCACAGGCACAGGCTGCAAGTTACTCATTAACCGGGCTCGGGGCTCCCAAAGCGCTACCTGCGAACACGATATTCTGACACAATGATCTTAACAACAACACAGCTCAGTCTGGATGCACACCTGGTTCAAGCTGTTCTGCAGAAACACAGTATGTGGTATCACCGCAAGGTTACCTGAAATGCTTAAGGACATGGTTAGCACATTTGGTATTTAAAACTATTGCTAGGTTACAAAAAAAAAAGCCTTTAGATGACCTCTGAGGGGTAAGGACTGCACAGAGCAGGCATGACTGTACAAAAACGGCCACCGAACAAAAGTACGTGGGAGTGGTGCGCTGGGAAAAGCAGATAAACTCGGTAGGGTTTATCTCCAGAACCTGTTGCAAGCCTGACCCCTGAGGGGCTGCAGCTGCTGCACACTGTGCCTTCGGTGCCAGAGCAGGACGCAGGCCCCGCTTCAGGCTTTTACTGTACTTGAAGGGACTGCCTAAGTTAGGGAATAGCGTCTGTGGGGAAAAACAGGTCAAGTATCATCCAAATGAAGGCATCAGTGGCGTGTTACATGCTGAACGAATGAGGGAATTCTGGTGCTAGCCTTACAAGAGCATTACTTCTCAGCTCCAGACACGTTTTTTTTGTTTGTTTGTTTGTTTTTAAACAACAACAAAACCCCATCTCCTACCTCTAGCCCTCTCCTACCCAATCTGAAGTAGGATCCATCCAAAGACTTACTAAACTGCTGAGAACCACGTAACGTATATGGTCTAACGTGGAGGGGGACTCCCTGACCCACCAGCATCAAACCTGCAAAGGTCTTGGGAGCCGATGGGAGAAGGCAGCTTGCAGCACCACTCATCATAAAGCTGCTGAGCTGAAGAGAACGGAGAGCTCCCCTCTCTGCTTCTCGTACTGCAGCAGCTTCTCCAATACAAACGCTCAGTGCTCCTGTTGGAGCGGCAGGATGAGAAGTATTATCTGCAGCTGACACATTGGTGAGGAACACAGTGGGCAACTCGGTGATCTCGTTAATTCCTTCTACTCTCAGAGCTGGCTTGCTGCTTCAACAAAAAAGCACAATGCCGAGAAGCGCCTTACTGGAACAAAGGTGGCCCCCAGACAGCTCGTTTCAGACTGACCAACCATCGCATCACTGTTTCTCCTGGCTTGCCAAAGCAGTGATGATTCACTGTGTCTTTTTTCTCTGTCCCACGAGACGACAGAGACAGGAGATCGCCACAACCCTCAAGCTGCTGCGCGGATGTCTGATTTCTAGTGCTGCCACTCACATTTATTAATGCTGTGGTTTTAACGTCACGGTTTTAATTTCACGTAGCAAGAAACTAGCATAAAAGGTACTGTAAGCAAATGATCTATCACCTTCAGAAAGAAGGGAACAAAGACTTGAATTCATCACAGCTGCTGAGTGAGCAACAACACAAGATAAAGTCAAATTCAACTAACAACCCATCTGAAAGCAGTTCAGCTAAACTGCTGCAGCTTCCACCACAAACTGCCCACTGCAGAGCCTTAGCTTAAGGCTTTGCTAATTTGGGCCCTCCCAGAAGCGTGCATACCACTCTGCCATTGCGCTGGCACCCCCAGGCACGGTGGCACAGGATAACCCATAGTCACACCTCCCTGCTGCGAGGGAGCAAGGTTCAGGGAGATTCTGTGATCTGCAGAGATGGGAGGGAGGCTTCGTTCACCTTTCAGGCTCTCTGATAGCCGAGGAAGAACCGGCAAAGGCAGTATCTACTTCTAGCCATGCCAAGCCATTAGGCCTTATCGCCTGCCCGTGTCCTCAGGCGGGGCTCGCTGCTGTCACTCGCCCAAGCCCTGCAGTGTTCAGCCACAAAGCACTATCTTTTCTTCCTCTTCAGGCCTGAAACCGGGCCGGTGTTAGATCTTTTATTCATTAGCAGCAGCTACAGATTCAGGCAATGTAATTCAGGAAAGAGCTCCGAAGCAACCGGTACTTTCAGGGGGACGTTTCACAGGAACAAGGCAGACCTGCAGCTTTGGGGAGGACTTTCAGACTGCTGACGCCCTCCCATGCAGCCACCAACGCTTTCAGCTCACACTGGCATACCAGACAAATACAAAAGGCACTACAGTGTTAACTTCTGGCCTCAGAGCTGGATCACATCAGCCAGTCCCCGCACAGCATCCCGCCGAGCTGGCCCCGTGCAGGAAGCAGCGGGAGCAGGGCGTGCGGCTCCGTCTCAGAACCCGCTCCTGGCTGCTGCTGGCGTGTGGAGCTGAACGGCACGGTCCTGCCGCCAGCTACAAGCAGCAGTCACGAGAAGGCGGCCGTGCATTTTACAGCAGGAGATCCCACCCCTCTGTGAAACTCAATAGATCAGCATGCAGAACACGACCAGCCAGGAATCCCTAGACTGACAGACTTTTTAACTCTGTGGGTGCATTCACACGTGTGCAGCCTAAAAGGATTGTCATTATCACTACACCTCGACATAAAAAGGTACAAACATTTGAGCTACAGTCACATGAGGTTATACGGCCGCTGCCAATTGCCACAAATCTCCATCTCCTTTACCCTAGAAAGAATGCCACTCAGCTGATGCCATGCCTTCCGCCACTCCTGATGGCTGAAGTTACACAGGATGAAATGTGCCAGAAGCATCTCAGGGTGGCCATACTGAAAGCAGCTCAAACCAGTTACCTGAGGCACAAAAGCGGCAGCTGAAGCACAGCACGTACTGGATGCAGCCTGTCAAGGTGGGTAGGGACCTGGCTGTCGGATGTGGTGCCACAGTGTTACCTCACGTTGAATGAGCACTGACAGCCAAAAGCAAAAGTTGCTTTACAAGCTTGTGTTTTCAACGCATCAGGCCAAAGGAGTTTCTAACAAAAAGAAGCGGTAAAGAAGTACCCGTGTGAGGAGACATGCTGTCCAGCAGCTTCACCATGCCTTCTCCCTGCACTGCCGTCCACTTCTTGATCGGTGATCCCCCTCCAATCCTGCTGTACTGCTCCTGGATCCTCGGCGTGCGGCGTTTAGCGATGAATGGTGCTAACTTACTACAGCATTCAAAAGGCACACGCGTTAATATTGTAACCCCAATCACCCCCACCCCCTTCCCCCAAAAAACTCTGCTGGAGTGGGTTTTCTGTGACAATCTCCCCAAATTATAACAAACCAGCACTGCACGTTTAATGTTACATTCCATCACCCTTCCCAGACTTGCCAGGTGACAGTAAGCCAGAATTTGCAGTTTGAAGAGACTGATCTTGGCACACTTATTTCCAGAAAATTACAATACCACGTCTTGCACAATCTGGTCCCAAAGACTAAACAGTACTAAGAAATGCTGATATACATTAAACTAAGGTGTAATGCCTGAGCCTGCAGTAAAGACAGAAACACCGCACGATGACCGTAACACAGAAGTTCCCAGCGCTTCTTACTTTTGTGCTGGAAGCGTCATTAGATCCCTGTCCAGGAAGAGACGAAGTAAGAAATCGTGCACATCATCCAGCCTTTCTGGACCTCCCATGTTTAACATCAAGATTCCCGTTTTAGGTTTCCTATGGAAGTAAACGATATTTCAAATCCTAGCAACATACTGCCTTTTTTAATTGCAATTTAATCAGCTTATCCATCCGCACTTTTCTTTCACAGCATCCTATTTAAAGTTCACGAATGCTTATGAAGAAAAATAAGAACCACGAACACGAACAGCGCGGCGGCACACGAAGCAGGCCGACCCCCACGACCACGCGTGCCAGGACACGAGCCGTTTTGCGCAGCGAGCTGCACGCCCCCAGCCCTCACCCCAAACTCACCGCGCTTCCGGCTGAATCTGGGGCTTCGTGCTCTTGGCCGCCACGGCTGCGGACGCCTGGCCTTGCCATCGGAGGGGGACCCGCAGGGAGCTGCTGCCTTTGACAACTGGAGGACAGAGAGAGAACAAGGAATCAGGAACCTCGCAGCAGGCGCCACGGGCAGGCGCAGCTGCCCTTCACCGGGATGTGGAATCCGCTCCTGAGGGATGCTGAACGCCCTCAGTGCTGTTGAATCCAACGACAGCGAAAAGCATCTTGCAAGCCCAGCTTCTTGCTTGGGGTTAAGGGTGTGCACGTGGGGACGCGGGCACCTGCCGCGATACGAAGGGCTGCAGCCCAAGCAGCTCCAGCTGCATGCTGCCCGGCTGGCTCCTGCCCTATCCAAGCGACAACTCTCTCCTTCCCGGTCTCCGGTTACCACTGACACCTTATGTAAATTGCGTACAACCGCGGAGGAGAAGTTTCAGTGTCTGTACCAGTCCTGCAGCGTCACCGAGCACCGCAGAAGCCCCGTTTCCCTGGAGGTCTGTGCACGTTCCTGCCCGTTATGCTGGCGGTCCCCGGCCCACGCCTGCCGCGGCCCCGGGCGGCGCTCGGAGCTCCGATGCGAGGCTGCTCCCCGCGCCCCGCTCCCGGGGGAACGCGCCCCGCGCAGCCGGGCTCGCCGGGACCGCCCCCGGCACGCCCCGCGGGAGGCAAGCGGCCGAGCCCCCGGACCCCCACCCGGACCCCCGGCCCCGAGCCCCCCTGCCCGCCCGCGGAGCCCCACCGGGAGCCGCCTGGGG
>CM021797.1:451917-466664 GCA_011076525.1 Nettapus auritus | reverse complement strand
GGCTCCCGGCCGGGCCGCGGGCCGGGTTCGGCTCGGCGCCCTCCGCGGGCCCGGGAGGGGAGCGAGCGGCAGAGACCCCGCGGCTGCCGGGGCCGCCGGGCTCCCGGGGCAGGCAGCGCCCGCCGCGGGCCGGGAGGGCTGCGAGGGCTGCCCGGGAGAGCGCCGGTCCCGACAGCCTAAGGCGCGAGGAGATCGCATCTAGACGTGGGCACGCGATAGCGATCGCGGAGCTGCCAGCCGGAGCCTGGAAGGACGGCGCAGCCGGTGCCCGCAGCCCAATTTACCCATTACCAAGCCAATTAGCAGCCCGCCTGGAGATACCTGGAGGGGAAACGAAGACGAGGATGGGCACGACATCCAAGTTCTGCTTGCGTGTTGTATCCTCTTTCGAAGATTTGTTTACCCTTTCTAATAAGTTCAAAATTAAGCACCGCTGTGTTCCAAGCACCTGAAGTGCCCTTCTGATCACTGTTATTAATGGCCACAACCTTGCAGGCATTGTAATCTTCATGGAAGGTCCCAGTGGGGCACAGAGTCCCTGGAGCTCGTTCGCTTTCCCCACACCTGACCAGCATTACCCACACCTACCTGTGTTACTAAAAATTTAGCTCAGATGCAATCAAACTCCACGTTTTGTAAGGACACACAAAAAAGACACACCACACAACCACAAGTGAAGGGACAAAGAAATAAAAGGAAGCAACATTTATTATTTTTCAGTTCCCAGCAGTATTTTTTTCCCCTAATGACCACAGACCTGAACTGGACCCAGGTGATGAATCAGGAACTACACCAGGCCTGTTCAGCAGAGCAGAGGTTTGTCTGAAGCAGCACGTCCATACTGCCGCCTTCCCGTGAGCTAGGCGTCAGGGGCAGCCAAAGGAATTACTCCTTACGCCCACCAACAGATGTACTCAGCCCTTGCTGAACTCCAGGATCCTTCCCCTGGAAAGCAAGGTGGCTTGCCCAGCACCTCTGCATCACGAGCAGATTAAGAAAGCACACAGCACTGTTACAGTTGACTCGATGGCATCCTTCTTCTCGGTCACCTTTTAAGCTCCTTATCTGTGCTGCTCTGCCACGAGCTCCCTGCAAGTCCCCGACCTTCCCCTGGCAGCGCCCAATATTTTAAGGCTTTTAACCTCGACAAAGCAGCTCATCCCTTCCGGTTCAAGGGATGAAAAACTGCCCTGCCAACAAGATATTTTCTAGTAGTATCTTTTCCCAACCTTTCTCTTCCCTTATCGCTACAGCCACTTGAAGGATTTTGTTAGTTTTTGATAAAACTCCTTATATGCTCACGCATTTCTACACATCCTGCATTACAGCAGCCTCCTGAGCATCTCAGCACAATTGCTAAGTTCAGACAAAGAACCAAGACAAATAACAAGAGTAGGGCAAATGTGAGAAACAGAGCTGAGGCACGTTACAGCGTCGTGTAAAAGCTCTGGCAACAACCCCGATGCTTCCCCCTGAATCAGCTGGTGTGACAGAGACCAGCTCTGCTTACAAACGCGGCCCCGCTTCGGCCAGCCCAGGACAAGCACCGTCAGACGCCTCACCACAGCCATGTCCTGGAGGTGCTGCCTCTGCAGCTAATTACCCAGCACCACATCTCATTTATTCTCTGGACAATATTTGTACTGGGTACCCCAGAAAGGCTATCCCACCTATTTTTAAAAAAATCATGACTAAGTTAATAGGTATTTAGCTTGAAAAGCCTTTTTTTTTTTTTTTTTAAGAACACGTGTCCTCCGCACTTGAAAATTTACTTTTCCTGCCTTTCCCCCCATTATTGTCTCTACCAGGACAGAATGTATTAAGCAAGTAAGCTATAGAGGCCAAGTGAAGGTGAAGAAACAGGCATCACAGGTGAAGAAGTACTGTCCTGCACACCAACTTGCGTTGACATAATTTATTGGTTGCGGATTGAGACCAGCCTGTATATTTAACATGCAAGATGAAGAAAAAAGCCTTTTATTACAAAAATATGGGTATCGCACAGCTCAGCATGAATGGTAAATCCAGATAACGTCTCGATGCAAGTAGCCAGTGATGCACCTACAGATTTTCTTCCTAGGAAAAGGGCTTGCATTTACGGCTAAAAGGGATACAGATGATTCAACACATTAAATACTTACTTAATTCTAGTTGATAACCTGAATACAGCCAGAAAGTCTGCTCAGATGCAGCAGGACAAGAGTACACCAAGCTAGCAAGGAAACTGAAAACATCCTGTAGCACGAAGTGGCAAAGCACCGCTCGAATTAGAGTTGAAGAGAGGACAGTAATTCAGTCAGCACGCAATGCTGAGACCCAACTACATCTCAGTGTTACAGTTTCTTCGGGTCTTTAGTTAGTCATTTCCGGTTTGAAATAGATGGAACAGCCTTTGTTTCAAAGGCACCACAAGCCCCCCAGTGTCTCTAAGCACATCCCCTCCCACTGCAATTCAGCTTATGCTGGGAGCGCACGGCCCCACTGCAGCACTCCATCCGTGGGCATCAGGAAAAAGTATCAAAGCATACCTCACAATCAGTCTCGTAATTTTTAATTAATAGAATTGATAGTAAATAATTTGGGAGAAAAAAGTCTCAGTAGAACTTAGTGCTCAATACTACACAGCTTACAAACAGAGCTTCCATTAAAAGCAGTAAGAGCTAAAAAAAAGCACAGCACAATTATTCTCCATTTTTATATGCTGTTGAGCCATTTAGAAGACATTTCTTCATACCACTCCCAGCGGCCAGGATTTGGGAATTTAAAAAGCTTGAACTGATTTCTTCAAAAGAAACCATAACAGAAAAAAGAAATCTAAAACACCAGCTGAGGATTTTTGTTTTATGTTGACTTGAGAGCATAAATGCACCTAACGTTATTTTTCTAAGGCTTCTTCCAGTTAATGAGTAGCATTTTCCTTAAAAAAGGGTTTTCTCACACACTAAATTAATGAATGTATGCACAACAGGTTGCAGCAGGTCTTGTTCCCAGACGGGCTGTATCAGAGCGTATCGTTCTTTTCCAAGCATCAGTCGCTTGATTTCCTAGGAGCCCATCACAAGGACGGCTACGGTTTGCAGCGCTGCACAAAGCGTGGATAGAGACAGACATCTCGGATATGGTGCCTGTTCAGAATCCAGGTCAGGAACCGCTCTAATCCCAAACCATATCCACCGTGAGGACAGGTACCATATTTTCTCTGTGAAATTAAAGTCACAGAGAAGATATTAACCATTCGCTTGTTAAGACAAAATAACCATTCTGAACGAATGAGGAGGAATACGGACTCGGAGGAGATATTTGTCTTTAGTTCCCTGGGGCAATGTACGGACTAGAAGAGAGAAATGGAAGCTGAAAGATGAGGTCTAAATGATTTTTTTTCCTCTCCAACCTCATCCTTTTCTCCTTACAGAGCTAGCTATTCCAGTCTGGCAAGACCAACCCATCTTTATCTAACAAGGGCTTCGCAAAGGTAGCGCACTAAGGAAGACATTACAAGAGGAATATACCTGCACAGACCAGCTTAATGAAGGCCATCTGGTACGAGCAGCATGCTGTAGCAAACAAAAGCAATTTAACAGAATGGAAACTATTATCCATTGCATTTCGCCAGTGGTTAAACGACCAGCTACTTTTGGCCATGGAAAATGTATGCAACGTAGACTGCATCCCCTTAGAAGCAGTTTAAGGGAATTCAAACGCCTGACAAGCAGCACACTGAATGTGTTTTACATACCTGATCGGTGTACCAGTAATAGGGTGTGGGATCGATGCCCTCCCTCTTGTAGCCTTCCAGTAGCTCCTCACTGTCCCAAATACGCATAGAGCCTCCAACAATTTCACCAACGTTAGGCATCAACACATCAACCTACAACACACAACACGAGACCAATCTATTACCGTTAAGCTGCCCTCAAAAGATGAAGCCCAACCTTAAAACATAACATGTTTTACCACGTATTTTTAACTCTCCACGACAGAAGGAGGGAAGGCAATTCCTTCCAGACCCCATTTATATATGGAAGAAACCAGCCGACTAGGACCTCTGACTTAGTCTCTAACACTCTTGGTGACACTGAACTGTTAAACCACAGAAACGGCAGCAGTCCTAACAACCACCGCTCTTCCTGGCTGCTAGACAGCTAGTTTTTAGATAACACAGTCCCCAGGAAGTCACAGAAATATTGTCATTAGACTAGCACTAACCAGAGGTCAATGACAAGCACGTTCACTGGGATCTCACAACATTTTTTAAGCACTTCAGCGTTGCTTCATTTGTTTCTACAGTATCAACAAGTCATGCCAAGAAAGGCCCCAGACAAATCCTGGCATGAATTCTCCAAGGTTTTCCTCTCATACTCATCCATTTTACGCTCATTCACAGAGACACTCCCACTCTAGAAGGCTGTAACACTATGTAAAACACCAACTCACGGATTCAGTAAGACGGGAATCATCATGACAGCGCTGCATATAGAAAGACTTTATCTCTGCAGGAAATCGGCACAACAAGATCGGCTCATTAATGGAGTCTGTCATCAGTCTCTCAGGAGCTTCAGGAATATCCTAGGGTTAAAGAGAGCTCTATTAATATTTAAAACCAAGAACACTCCAAAACCTCAAGACCCACAACACATCAGGCAAGACACAGACAAAGACACTTTCAGACCACACATATCCAAGCATTCATCCTGACGTATCCACATTTTTAAAACAAACATCTTAGAAGAACTCAAGAAACTATATTCAAAAACATACAGGTCAAAAAAATCTAACAGCCTACACGACATTTCCCACAGGAAACTGGGCAAACCTTAACCCTGAAACAAACTTTGCGAACTACTAACAAACACTGAAGAGCTTCATTTGCTCTTCCCCAAAACTGTTTTCCACAAACCTTAAGACCAAGAACCACAGATGGGTCAGGGTGGGCAGGGAGCCCCGGGTGTTCCTGGTCCCCCCAGCCCAGCAGCCCCCCCCGAGCAGGGTGCCCAGCCCCATCTGCAGGTGGCTGCTGGAGACCTCCCCGAGGTCTCTGATCCCAAACACAACGGGATCGTGGTCCAAACGCATTGTTCTTCGAGGGACTCACATACCCTTAGTGGAGGACTGTGGGATTTTGGTTTTAATTTCGAAGGAGACTCAGAAAGACTTACTTCCCCAAACTCGTAATAAGTACCATCTTCCTTCTTCACGTCATGTTCCTTTAACCACTCAATTGCTTCAGCATAGTTCATTCGTCGGAAAGGACGTTTGGGAGGCTTGAAGCCCTGTAAGTAAGAGCAGACATCAAAATGCTTGGAAGGGTATCATTTTTAAGATTTATTTTCCCAGTCGATCAGCAAGTCAACTTCCACACTCGGAGCATACATGCTACCCTTTGCAGGCTGTATATCAACTATTACTTAAAAAGCTCAGAAGTACTGAAAAGCTGGAACCCAACAAAGCCATCTTCCAAGTCCAGTGCAGTTCACAGAACAGATGCTGAAAACGACAGAAGAGAGGAGAGGAAGCATTTTTAGGGCTCTTTCCTTTTCTGTATGAACTCATTACACACGTAGGCGCCTCAGACTGAACAGTTTGCAGAGATTCCACACGCAGCGCCACAGAAGAACCTTTTTGCTTCTTTGTGCAGCAGGCTGCTGCAGAATCTGCCTTTGTGACAAGTCCACAGGGTAGGTTGTGCTTGCTCCTTTGGACCTCCTGCCCACCTCTGTTCAAACTGAAAATGGAACCTTCCAGTACTCATCAGGTCAAAATGACAGGGATGAGAGAATCTATAGGTGCTCTGAGAGAAAAGCTAGCGAAGGAGATAAGATGCCTTTAAGAGACTACTACATTTCTATGCAAAGGCAGCAGGAGACAAAGGTCCCTAGCAAATGAAGACAGCTTTACAGAGCTGCACCTTCCAGCACAGGGAGTAAAACGCCAGGGTTGTTTCATTGCTCCCTTAAGCTCAATCTGCGAGTACCTGCTGATCAATTTTATGAGCTCCAGGACAGAGGTTTTTATTCTACAGGTACAATACACATTATGATAAATCCCAGCTGCTGGCTCCTAGACCTTACCAGCAGGTAACTTCTTCCTCTGCAGCCCCCCAGCTCCCAGATGAATCATTACCGGCCTCACAGCATTTTCCCTCTTTGATGTCATTTAATATTCTTACTTAAGTGAGCAGAGCTCATTGCCACGCCTTGTCTTTCCCAGGTGAACATGGTCATCAGGAAAGGTAAAGATCAGACCGTGTCTACTCAAGAGTGTCCCACACTGCTGCTCACCGGGTTTAGCTCCAACAGTAAGCTCGATGCAGGTGACGCCAAGACTCTGTCAACTACATCACACACCAAGTTCTCCAGACGGTCCAACAAGTCCTCAAAAGTTATAAAGGGACATTCAGCTTCAATGTGAGTGTACCTGAAAAAACAAGTCATGACATTACAAAACCACACACAAGCAACAAATTTATAGCTATGAAAAACATTATCTTAAGAAAAAAAACACAAAACCCACTTTTGCCCTGTTTTTCAACTCTCCCACTTCTACACTGCAAAGGAAATAAGGTTCTTAAAAAAAAGGAAAGAAAACAGTATGAACTGTATTCTAAAAACACAAAGCTTCCTAAAACCGTATCAGCTTTGTTTTGAGTGAACCCCCCTTTGCTGAACATCAAACATGACCAGCTGGACGCTCACTGATACAAGGAGTTACCTCCAAATATACTTCTGATCAGCTGTTCCACCGGCTACTCCCCTTGTTTTAAAAACTCACTTATACATAAACAATAGAGAAGTATACTCTCTCCATACTCTGCCAAGTGTCTGCGCGTCCTGGATTGCTCAGCTCTGTATGACTGAGCAACACAGAAAACATCTCCTAATGCTGGAATGCAGGTCTCCAGATAGAGCTGGGAAGACTGCGTTAGGTATGCCTCTTCTCCAAAATAATCCAGCTTGAATAGCGTTGAACCTCCTTCCACCTGCGTCTGGACTAAAGTTGGCGGAGTGACCTGTTAAAGAACAAGAGTCATTACCTGAGTGAAGAATTAAGGACCACGATGACAACGTGTCACAGCAGTGATGTAAGGCACGCTCTTCCAGAATACCACCTACGAAACTTTCCTGCCTATGGCTGCAAGTGCTTCTTTCCGATATCCTCCAGCTCCCTGGAAGGAGGTATGCAGGCTGTTTGTGAATCGTGCTGTAACGCTCACCTCAGAAACGTCTATACGACTTTGAGATCTACGTCTATGAAGCGATCACATAATAGTTTCCTAAGAAACAGACCTTTTCCCCCTAACATTTCAAGTCAAATCAGTAAGTCTGTACAGGTTTTCCCAGAAAAAGCCTTGAAGTAAGGAAATCACAGTAGTCACTTACCAACGAGGGCAAATACACTTACTTCATAATATCCATTGGCAAAGAAGTGATCCCTGAAGGCCTGTACTACCATGGAGCGCACCTTGAAGATTTTGGACATATTCTCGCCTCGAATCATCATGTGCCTGTTGTTAAGCTGCACGTCAACCTCCGAATCCTCGTTGAGGAGATTGTCAGCCCCTCCTGCTGGGGCCAGACCTATAAGCTCCCAGTAATCGCAGTTCAGCTCGTGGCCTCCTGGAGCCTGCCAATTTAAAAGGGAAACAAAACTTTCAGAAGTCTGCTTTTCACTCCCTGGACGTCGCCATCTGGCACTGTGGCAGAGATGTCAATCTAGTTTAAACAAAAGATACTAAAACCCTTCTAATTGCAGTGTTATCAGTAACTGCCTTGTAAGCCAGTCACACCAGCCTTGAAAACGCTGCTTGTAACCCACCACAAGTCTGTCGGACTCGATGTGAATGGGGCTGAGTTCTATTGTCAAATAATGAGAGGCTTCCAGATGCGTTCTGTTGAAGTGTAACATATCAGGGACAGTTGGGTTTATTCAGCTGGAAGAACAGAAAGCTGAACAGAAGGAAACTACTTGCTACTTTCAGTTATTTCATGGGTGGTTATAGAAGAAATGGAGCAAAAGGACAAATGTCTTAAGTCCCAGGAAAAAGAGATTTCAGCTGGCTATAAGAAAAAAATTCTTCACAAAGGTCACAAAGAGAGAAGGGACCTCGCTGGCTGTGTAACCTCTTTAATTGGAGATGTCCATAAACACACTTGGGCAAGACTGCAGCGTGACATTCAATGGGTTTTGTTCTTCCTACTGTCTGTGCCACGTTCCCCTTCCATTCTGGTGCCAAACTTCGAAGAAGTCACTTAGATTATGCCAGAGGAAGAGCCAGCTCACCGCAGCTACCTGTCAGTTCGTCTGTCAGAGACGCCTGGGCCACCTTTCCAGCAGGCAGCATTTCACCACGACGTGGAAGCAGCAGGTTGGTGCTGGCCAGGTGCCCCTGCTGCTTGCTGCAGTACCCCAGGTGAGGTACCAGGGCCCTGCCTGGCTGCCTGCACTGCCGGCCTCACCAGCTCCCCCGCGTGGGGCACGGCACGCTTCTCTCCTTTTCCTACTCGGCATTCTCCGGGTATAAATGTCGGCTTACAAGGTCTAATTAACAGATTTTAACAAGTCTGATCATTTTGTGCGCTAAAAGCATTTATTGCTGTGATGAGACACAACAAAGTGTTCTCGGTGTACAAAACCTTCTGAGCAGCAGCACACAAATGAGGCATTCAGTTACCAAATTGCATGAAAGCTGTTTCAAAGAAGCGTTCGATGCCTGCTCACCTGCACGTGCTGTATACTTCACAGTCGTACGAGCTGTGAGGAAAAGGAAACGATACTGATCTCTGATAGGCAAACACGCCGGGCAATGGACTCGTGTTTAACTGAGTCGGCTCTGTAACTGTCAGACCTCTTGGGGACAGGACCCGAGTAACGGGGAACACCAGAACCATTAAGCTCATCCATGTTTCGTTAGCAAAACATGCTGGCAATAGCTACCAGCACCGCTTAAAAGCGAACTGAATTCTCTACAAAGCTCCACAAAAGGTTAACCAAAGGGACTCCTTTGCTCAGGTACGTCTCATACATCTCAGAAATGTCGCTTGAAGCAATAGAACATCACTTCTCAATGCGATTTTGTTCAGATATACTCCTCTTGTTTTCCTGGAGTCAGCACTCTCGATAGACCAGACAACAGAGCGCTGATCCATAGAGAGAACCAGTTCTCACTGCATGGTCAATGCCAGGTATGAATATGTATCTAAAGGAAGGGTCAACTTGAATTTCTTTGTTGCCTTCAGTTTGAATCCTTTTTATGGACCGTGCCTTATGCACAGCTACTTCAGATGGCATTAGCTCTAACTCTGTATTTGATCCATCTTCCAAGCAGCAACAGTTTTTAGATCTAGATTGGAACGAGAGGGACAAGGCATAAGCAGCATGGTATTTTGAGAGCTAAAATCATAACTGCCCGGTCGTGGCTCTGAGACCACCACTGTAAGCAAAGCATTACAAAAAAAGTTAGCGCCAACTGCGCAGCTCACACACCTGCCGCGCGCTGGAAGACAAGTAGGTGTCCTTATACAGTGACCAATACGGTGAAGAGTCAAACCCAGCTCAGCAGAAGAGAATCAACCCTGAATTCTTAACCTCACAAAACAAAAACTGAAAACCTCGTTCATTACCCCTGTTAAGGAAAATAAAACTATTTATTTAATACAGTTTCCCAGTGTTATATCCTAGGAAGTAGCTGCGTGATGTATCAGTGGAAAATTGTTTCAGGCAGAAGTTAAATGAGAAGAGCCACAGGGTTCACATGGCACACAACAAGATGCGGGTGACAGCAGCAACCTTGGGATGCTTGTTTTTCCTAAATCAAATTCCCCCTGAAATCGTTCAATAATTATTTCCACCTCTGCTTTTCCTCTCTTCAGGAAAGCGATGAACTGCTGAAAAGGAGGAAAGGAGGACCGAAACACACAGCACTGCCCAGCGCCCCTACCTGCTTGCCTTCAGGAACGAGGTTCAGCGTGCCGTACACTGCAACACTGCTCTCTGTGGAGAGAATTAGCCCGTTGTAACACTGACACTACAGAGGGAAAAAGAAAGAGACACAGTTACGGTCATTTTTAATTTTTGGTTTTCCTATCTACGTTCTATTGGAGATACAGACAAGGTAACTGGAGCTCACATTGACAAAGAACAGTAGTGTCAGGAGACAGAATTTGACAAAAACACAACATAATCAGTAGATTTGGGGGAATTTCCTATAGTTTACATAAAAGACAAAGTATGAACACCTTATTTATTTAAAGAGGGAACAGAATTAAATCATCACAACTTACCAGTTCATCTGAAAGGACACACTGAAGAAAACCTGTGCCATCTCTCAAAACAATGAACATCAAGTTTTTTCCTGGTTAGAAAGAGAAGGAAAAAAAATACAGACTCAGACGTCTTCACCTGCTCCATCTGAACAGACCCACTCCAAGAAACACTACCCCCTGATGTGCAGATGAATAATGAAGGACCATGATCACATCTCTCCATTAAAGAAAAAAAAAAGCAAAGATGTTCCGAGAGAACACTGAAGCATTAGCTCGATCACAGAAACATAAGAGCGCTGCTTGCTCCGACCTCCGCACGGCTGGGACTGCACCGCCTCGCCAGGCCCTCAGGCAGGCTCTGGGCCGGGGGGACCACACCACAGGTCCACTTACCAGCAATGCTCAACGCACGGGCCTGCTTTATGCCTGAAGTGGATAAAGTGACATCACCGCCACCCGCACCTCCACAAAAGTATCTGATCAAAACATTGATTTTTTTTTTTTTTTTTAATAAAATACTCATGGTATCCAGATCCATAACTGCTTGGTCAAGCCCTTCTGAACTCTGTGAAGTCAGTCTGAGCTTTGCCATACGCTTCCAGAGTTGTTAAGCAGAACACAGAAAAGTAGCCTGGGGGTTTTCAGGCTTCGTACTAGAAGTTTTGCATAAGCCTGTCACTCCCCAGCGAATGCAACCTTGCTAACCAGAGTTCAGGAAGCGTTTGGACAGCTCTCAGACACGACCTTTATTTTTTTGGGTGGTCCTTTGGGGACCCAGGAGCTGGACTCGATGATCCTTGGGGGTGTCTTCCTCCTCAGGTATTCTATGATTCTAACTAGAATACCTGTCAGTTTGAAAGCAAGTATTTCTTGCTAAACTGCTAAAAGAAGTTATGTGACCTTACAAAGCTTTAGAGAAAATTCCCACTCCCTGATTTCACTATGAGCAGATGCTAGCTAGCTCCTCAGTCTCTAGGACTGGTGTAAGAAACAAGTCTTTTGAAGAAATTCTGTAGGATTGGCCTCCAAATCAAACTTCTCAAGATTTTAACTACGAAATGTCTACACCCTCATACATCGTACAGAATTTGTTAGTGTTGTACTGATCAGTGTGACACACCAAATCTAAGTGATGAACTAAAAATATAAGACTAGATGCTGATTCATTAATCGTCCAAATGTCGATGGCTACTCAGTTTGTTCCATCTCCCTGCATAGGTTCAATGCGCTTTAAGAGCTCGTGGCTTACCTTGCCTACGTAACCTGTGAATCCAGCCAAAAATCTTTACTCTCTTGCCTCTGTAAGCCTCCAGAGCACAGATCTTCACCTGTAAAGAAGGGAATAAAAGCAATCAAACACAGGAATGTAACTCACCATTTAGATGGCATTTTCCACACAATTACTTTGTGCACGAGCATACATGACATTTCCATCCCCAAAACAGCTCCTCCAATCCCATGAAATTGCACTCACGATATATACGCAGCCATCACTAATGAACAGCTGGTCAGTAAGAAGAGTATTTTATCCAGTTGCACTGGATATTTCGACAGAAAAGTTAGAAAGGAATGCCTCAGACACCTCCTTCTGCACCACACAGCAGCACACCTCTGCTTACTACGTTAAGGACCGCACCAAATCGCCAAATCCAGCAGGACTCTACAGACAGCCACCTAAGAACTGCTACACGTGTGTCAGTGCCTTAGATTACGTCCTCTAACCAGCAGGGTTCATCCTCCACCGCTACAATAACCAGGGCAAAACTCACAAGCTTTTCCAAGTGGCTTCCATATGGTATCTGCCAGCAAACACTGACAGAGAAAAGCCTGATGTATGAACTGAGAAGGTTTAGATACCCACCAATATACAGACTTCAGTCTTTCTCGAGTATACAGATAACCAGGAAAACAAAAGCACATTTAGTGACAGCAACTGGACAGTGGCCTTCAAGAGCTGTCAGAACACAACGCGGGGAGACAGCCTCTGTGCAGACACGCTGCAAACCAGGCACTGGATCTTACTCACACATTTTGGCTCTGGAAGACTGGGATCGTTCTTGATAACAACTTTCTTAGCTTCCTCCAGGTTCTTCTCTCTTCTCAAGAGATCTTCTGCCTGGTTTAGGGAAAAAAATAAGTATTAAATAACTGCGGCCAGGTTTTATAAGAGCCTCACTCTTTATAATTACTGGGGACTATAATGTACACTTACAGACAGAGATGTCATAAAAAGCCTTGTTATTACCCTGCTGGGGCTTGGCCTGCCCTGATTTAAGACCAGGGTGAGAAACAATGCACAGAAGCATTTCTCATTTTTCCCCAAAGTCTAAAGGCAATAGATTGCCATCGTTCACCCTCACAGTTTCAGTCATTGCTTGTCCTAATCTAACAAAGACAAGCTGTAAATAACGAATGTAAAACATACGATACAGGTGAGGAACAAACTAAAGGTTTATGGGGCGTGGAAAACTACGCCAACACTGCTTAATATCTCTGGAAAAGAAACAAGGCACGCTTCCTCCAGCTTGGCACCATCTGCAACCTACCTCTTTCTTCTCCTTAGCCTCATTCTTCATTTGTTCCCTGTGCCACAGTTTTTTGACATTTTTCATCTGTGACTTGGAAATAATGGCCCATCTCTAAACCAAACCAAGGAGAGAGCAGAAGACAGATTACATTTTTGTCCCTTCACACAAAGAAGTATTAAAGTAATTTCTGTCGGAAGGTGTTACAGCACCTCATTTTCCTTTTGCGAATCCACGTAAATAGTAGGAAACGGTTCCTTTCCTGCTGTCATCAGAGCCTGAAAAGCGGGGAGGGAAAAACACACAGAATCAACAACACCGCAGGTGAACTAAAGGGACTGAGCAGGCAACCTGCTCCTGACGTTTCGGTCGGAGCTGCAACAACAGCTCTAAAATTCACCCTTACAAAGGCACGGCCAATCACCTGGCCTAAAGCAGTTCGCGCGCTTCAGAACAGCGCACGTTCTCTGCAGTTACCTTTAAGACAGTTTTGAATGGTTTCTTCTGCGTCCCATCGCCAGTGGAATCACTGCCCTCTCGTTCAGAGACATAGAGCTCTTCTGTAAGACATGACAAATACAGGCGATTACTCAAAAAAGGTATCAGCTATGGAAATACACAGGAAGAAACCGGACACGCACAAAAGATATAAAATCTTCACGGCTATCAGCAGCGAGAAACCTTCAGAAACAATCACTTGGTCACACAAGTAAGAGTCAGTTACTATTTGCCATGGTAAAAATCTTTCCACGCAGAAAATGCATTACGTCGAGGCCTGAAGGACTCCCCAAGTCCCGAACCTTTGGAAGTCCCCGGCTGCATAGCAGGAGCCAAGAAGGAAGCAGCTTTCTTCAGAAATAACTTCTGGGCAAGCAGGCAGATAATAAGCTGAGAAGTCAGCCAGTTCAACCCGGCATTTAGCTCACGCATAGCCAAGAAATGAGTCACAAATTAAAAGAACAGCAGATACTTCTCTCTTTTCTAGTGCCTGAACAGAAGCGAAGGCCAGGGAATAGGACGTGCGTGGCCCAGAGCCTTCCACGCACAGCCCCCGCTCCTGCCAGGTGCTCCCACTCCCCGCCCTGCTGAGACGTGAGCCTTTTTCTCTAACGCCTTTTCCCCTAACGCCTTTTCCCCTAACGCCTTTTCCCCTAACGCCTTTTTCCCTAACGCCTTTTTCCCTACCGCGGTCTGGTTTCGGTTTCCAGGCTCAGGCACATCAAGCCTCTGTCTGACCGCAGGGCCACTGCAAAACCCCTGCTTCCCGCGTCCAAGGCACCCTTCGCCTTCTCCTCGCCTCAACAGGCGGGCAGGGGGAGCCGCCGGGGCTGCGGGCCGGGCCACACGCGTAAATACAAACACACATACACGTATGTACCTGTGTGCGTATGAACAGATAGGAATGAACTGATGTATAACCACCCACGTACACACACATCCATATGTGCATACGTGCACACGCTCCATTCTTCTTTGCCACCCTTGCACAGCTAACTGCCAGAAACACAGCAAAACCCACGCTTGCAGCATTCTCCTTAACTGGAGGAAAACGTAAGGCGTTCTCGCTGTGGTTTCCTTTTTACTCAAGTCACTCAGCACAACGGCACGCAGAGGACGGGCAGCACACGCACAGCACACGCACCACGGCACGGGCGCTGCTGGCGTTCGGCGTGGGCTCAGCGAAGGCCCCGCTCGCGGTGCGGAGCCGACTCACTTCAGCTTTTCGTAGGCGAATTCCAAGGAAACGCCAGCGCCCGGCGGCCACCCGAGCTCGGCACCCCCGGCTCAGTGCCCGAGGGCCGCCGGGACCCCCCGCCCTGCCCCGGCCGGCAGCTGGGGGTGACCCCGGGCCGTGCCGTGCCGGGCCCTGCCCGCGCCCCCCGCGTTCTCCCCGTTGCCGTCCGGCCCGGCGGGGCCCGCAGCGAGCCGCCCGGACGCCCCCAGCCCGGCCCGGCCCCGGGGC
>CM021797.1:438380-451517 GCA_011076525.1 Nettapus auritus | reverse complement strand
GGGTGCCGCAGCCCTGGCCCAGGCTGCCCGGAGAGGGGCTGGGGGCTCCTCGGGGAGGTCTGGGCGCCCTGCTCGGGGGCGGTGAGCCTGGGCGTGATCTGCGTCAGTGACACGTTACAGCTATCTCCATTTCATATTTAATCTCCTCTCACGCTCCCATTGTTACCCATACGCTTATTATAAGTGAAGCTGAAAACTTCAGTCTGTTTATTTTCACTCTATTTTTGCAATGTACGTTCTGTTGAACAAGAACTGCACACCATGATTTTTACTGTAAAACCAGTTCGGTAATCGGCCTCCGACCATGAGTCAGAAGCAAATAAAAGCGACGTGTTTATACAGCTCAAGAATGAAAGTATGTGCAAACATAAGACTCATAAAGAAACACATTTTACATTGTAAGAATGGTATTTATTCACTTAACAATCGATACGTGTTTCATATAAAACCAACTGGTTACCTATCGGTGACTGCTGTATCTAAAACAGAAATGAACAAACTTCTGACAGCTCAAAGGGCAGCTCTGCAGAGATTAAATATGCCTGTTCATAAATACACGGTGTAGGTACCTAGCCACAAATATTCTGCACAGCTGGAAGACAGAGAAACAGACAGCAAGGGAGAAAACAAAATCTGCTAACCGTGGATTCAGATTTCTTCATTCCAGGGAAAATCAAGGAATTAGTTCTGAAAGGAACAATGGCGTATCACTTACACTGACAATATGGAAATTTAATGCAGCAAGCTGTAGTCAACCATTCAAGAAATCAAAATGAATACAAATGACATCTATAAGTGTCAGAATACCCAATAAAGTCTGATGCTGACTCAAGTTTGTCACCAGATATTTCTTAATCTCAGCTGCACAAGCTCAGATGAGAGTTATCTGTGACTCCCTCAAAAGTCTGATCATCGAATATGACATTATCATTGTACAATTTAATGAAATGGCGCACACAAAGTAACTGCTGCTTAGCAGTTTGTTTTCAAAGACATAATATGAAATGTAGCTGCAATTTTATGTAAAGAAAAGTCTGCAATTCCAGGCATGGAATTATAATGCCAGTTTTCATACTCTAACACACATCCTTCAGTTTCACATTAAACAGAAATCAGTTGCACAGGGATAAGTAGCTCTGCAGAGAACTCTTGCCTATTCTGTGCTTTCAGTAGTCCAAAACCAAGAAGTTCTGTGATAAAGCATAAAAATTTGGTTTAAAAAAATATCCTGAGTTTGTTTAAAACAACAACAACAACAACAAATATGTGCAATCATTTGGATAAGAAACCTCTCCCCAGAAGTGTAGTAAATCAGCTTGCTTCTCGAGCTTCTCTAAGTTCTGTGACAGCGTTGCCCAGGACTGCATCTAAAGGAGCCCGCTTTTTCCGTATGCTGCGTCCGGAAGCAATAAGATCAGCGTATCCTCGCTGATGGGAGAAAGCATAAGCAGAACGACGGCTGGATACCCCTCGGCGAAAAGCACTCTGCCTCCTCTTCCACTGTTCTTCTTCTGCCATGTATTTCTTACGGTTTTTCTGAATCTTCACGCACGCAAAGACAAATCAGTTTATACATTGTAAGGGAAACAACTTGTTTGCATTTTGCATTTACTTTCTTGGGAAATAACCTGATAGGCTTTATTAAAAAACAAGCAACAAATAAAAAACAAAACCAGAAACTGCTTAATAGGAGTGTTTTCTTGTTTAAATTTGATTGTTTGAAACAAGAGTATATGAGGTCACGTATCAAAGTTTCTGAAGGACTTACTGTATCATTTTGGACTTCTTTCTTTTCATTTATCTTGAAACGTCTTTCATTAAAGTGGATTGAAGATGCTTCTACGGAAAGCCATTACTGTGTTTGCATGCTGATACTTATTTAATACCTTTTTAAACAACTGTGTTACTGAGTCGGTAACTCTGTGACATACACCATAACCCTCCCTGTGCAGTTTGCCAGCTCAAGGGGAAATAGAAGCAAACCAAAATTGGCCGCTACAGCCTGGTACATAATGAAGACACTCCAACACAGTCCAAATAAAAGGCAAAAGTAATACCATCAGTAGCTTCAAAGCAGGTTTCTGTGGTTTTACAAGGAAAAGTGCTGGGCCAAGACAAAGGGTAAATTAGCCCACACTGAACTGTGTGCTGAGCTTTCACACGTAGCTCTGCGTTACACACGAGTACATGAGGAAGCCCGGGAAATAAGCACACGTCAAAGCACGAATCCGCACGGGACGGCAGAACGCCACGGCAGCGTTTGTCACGCGGCTAGGAGGCAGGCCTGGCCTGGCCTTTGGAGAGCCCAGCTGCCACTCTCCCTGGCCTGGGACCTTATTTGCTTCCAATATCAGTACCAACACTGGTGCCTGTAAGTAAACATGTGCCGAAAATAACATAAACCTTTACTCACTCGGTCACTTTCCGAAGGCCAAATTGTCATTGATAAGAAACGCTGCGCCACCACAGGAAGCAAGCAGACAGCGATTGTTAAAGCCATGGTCAGCCAGAGGTACGGCTGTCTCAGAGCATTTGGAGCAGTTCCTACGAATAACAAGAGGATGTTTAGATGTAAGGCAACATATGAAAGATTTATCTCTAGGGAAGTTAGGAAGCTCGCTATTCCTAAAAATGAATGTTTCCCAAATGGCTGCTACTCGCACCTTCCTGGACTTCCAGCTAAATCCCAAGGAGCTGATAACAGCATTTGGCTCTGTCTTGCTTTGGGCTTTTACCTTCCACTGATCGCAGCAACTTGGCAAACAAACACCCTGCAAGGTCATCGCATTCTCTTTACTTCAAAGCTGCCCCACCAATTTTACCTGAGTTTTCATTTGCAAACACCTACTGCTGGGCAGCATCAAGTTCCAGCTTGTTTTCATTGAAAGAAATGAAATGTTCTAGTTAAGCTGGCCTCAAACATAACAAAACCCTTCCTTGGAAGTATATTTGTATTTAGCATCATTTCCTTTCACAGGCATTAGTTGGTGCCATGGCATTTTGGCAGTGGTTCTGCTCAAGTTACACAGCTTTGTAAAAATGCTCTTGGGAGACAGGACCAAGACACACAAAACACAAGGACTGACCTGTGAACTGAAAAGCAGAAGGAAAGAGAACATGGATTCCAGCACTGTGGAAGTCAAATGTGATACCGAAGTAAATTGCAATACTCCCGAATACCGAGAAAGCATTAACAAAAGTCCAGTAAGATGTATCCAAACCGATCTGAAAGTAAACAAAAACTCCAAGTGAGTTTATTAACTGAAAACCAGATCACTATGAGGACAAACATTTTGGTGAAGAAATCTCTCACCCAGTTACATTTCAGTCTGAAAGAGCATCGACAGAGAAGAGAGATGGCAATAAAGTAGAAAATGTTGCAAATTGTTATGTTTTTACTAGACATACTTATAAACATGGCCAGGAGTTGTTTTCAGAGAGCGACACCAGGAAGCTAAGCTTACTTGCCTGAAGGTTGACGACAAATACAAGGGAAGATGCTGCTGTGACGGCAAACGACTGATAATCTGAAGGTGCTTCTCCGTCTTGTCCCATAGTTTGAAGGTAAGCTCCATATGGTATGAAGAAGATTATCAGTGAAGTTATAGCTCCATGAAGCAAACTTAAGAAGAATTTCTTGTAGTTAAAAAGTAAATCTTTCTGTCCCAAAACATACAGTCTAGGGAACCGAAGACTCAATTTGTCGCTTACATCCTTAATAAAGGGAAAAAAAAAAAAGTTGCTGCAATTTCTTGTTCTCAGTGTGAACCTTGGAATAGTAAGAAATGCAACTCTATAATGTCCCAAAGGAAATGGCAGATTCCTTTTTCTTTCCAGTCAGCAGCACAGGCAGCCGAACTTTCCAGAGCCATGCATACAGCTGGGAAGAACCACGACTAGAGGACATCTCTAACAAAGCTGTCACACACCCCATTTTCAGGACTTATGACCTTAATGGTCTCCTCCAGCCTAAATGATTCGATGCTTCCAGGTTTTTAGCCCAATATTTGCAAAGACAAGAACACCTGCAGTTGTGTCACTCTTTACAGCTACGTGTTGTTTTGGAGTCTTTCCCTACGCTGTGAATTAGCAGACGAGGGCTATCATCACACATCCTTTTAGTCTCTAACATGTACTCAAGTGAGAGTTTAATTTGGTACTGAATTTATTTCTTAAGTTTTACTACAAAAGTAAACAGAAGCATTGATTTGCCTGATCAGCTTGTACGGAAAAACCAGCAAAGGCCCAAAGTACTTGTTGTGTTGAATTAAAACAAATGCTGCACGCCAAGGCTTCCCGTCAAGTACAGTCATTCAAAATTGTTCATTTCCTGCATCTTCAGGTCAGAAGGGTACACAAGGAGTAGCTTTTCCATTAATAAAGCTGCCCGTTTCTGTGCTGTGAGTGTGATGTCATAGAACAGCAGGTACTGAGAACTATTTTTTAGCAAACAACACTAGCACTGAAGACCTCTGCATTGATTAACTTTGGCTATTTCAGTAACCCTCTGCTTGTTGTCTTTTGTAACCTCACATCCTGCACAGGAATACGTTCAGAAAGGATGCCTTGTACATAAAACAAAGCCACCGGTTTCGGTGTAATTTAAGACTTGATTCTAACTGCCTCTGAATTCATCTGTTGTTAGCAGTGTGGAGAATACCTGGTCAAACAAGCCAACCAGCAGAACCGGGAGACTGGAATACAATACATTGTACAGCGTGATGAACCAGTCTTCATATGCTGTCTGAAACAGAAGAAGAATTTAAGTCGATAGTGATTACCTTTCGATTTCACCTTTTCCTGCTAATTCCTGAGATGTGCTCTGTTACAGCATTAAATTATGGTTCTGTTTACCCAGAAGGTAAGAAACGCCTTAGGTCAAACGCTGTTAAAACCACTTCTAGCATGTATTGAGCTTCCCGCTCCTCACAAACCATCACCACCACCCGACCTGAAACACTGCTGAGACTGAACACCGCACTGAGTGTCAGCATGGTTAGAGCTGCGTTTGTGACTGTGATGAGCACTCACACCCAAGTTTGGGAACCCTGGCTTCTTCCCTTTTGTTTTGTCCCAGGCATCCATAATTTCCACCACAGAAAACCCTATCAACCTCAGGCAGGGATGCTTGTCTGTGAATTACATCTTCTGTTTTACTTCTGCCCATGGAGATGCATCTCATCCCTTACAGCATTTCTGGCACACAGATAAGCACAACCTTTCAACACTATGTGAACTTCAAGCACTGCCATTTACAATGAGCACACTTTGAGCCAGCAGTTCAAGATTTAAAAGAATAAATAAAATTGTTTGGGTTTCTTATTGATAGATAAATGCACCGTCTCACTTCACCTATGAATATTTAAACAGCGTGGTTAAGAAAGGTTTCCCAGACCCCTATTTAACAATCTCTTCCTCCATTCTTCCCTGTGCAATCAGGATATTGACTGTAACTGTTCTGAAATCATAACCAACTGCTTTGCTTACGAGTAACTAGCTTAGTAGTTACAATCAATTCTCCTGCAGAAATTACTGATGTTGTTTGGGTTCCCCTCACTTCCCAGGTTAAGCTTTTGCTATTCTGCACCGATGAAAAGGAAAACCTGCCTGTTAATAAATAGTAGACAAGAGCATGCCTCCTTACCTGGGCAGAAAAGCCATTAAAGAACGAATACCAGATATGGACGAGCGTAAAAGCAAAATTTTTGTAGAAAAAATATCTTAGGAACTTGCACATCCTAATGTAAGACCATCGTCCGTGGACCAGCAGCAGTCTTTGGAGGTAGCGGAATTGCCCAAAAGAGTAGTCGCTTGACATGACAGCCTGCATCCCTTCTTGGCCGCTGATTCCAACTCCGATGTGTGCAGCTAAGGTAACGAAACCAAGACCACACACACTGCATTAAGCAAAGGGAGAGCAACAACATGACCGAGGGCAAATCTTTCACCAGTTCCTTTTCTCTGCTTCTGGTTCTCCTGCCCCATTTTATTTCTGTATAGAGCACAAAGGCTTCATTAAAGATTAACACAACAGTGCACACTCCCTTCCTTGCCCTGTTATTTACTGCTCACATCTTCACTGTCATTTGGATTCTCTCTCCGTGCTTGCTCAATCTGAACGGATACTGGGAAATGTGACTGAGGTGAGAAGGAAGTGACGAGACAGAGCAAGCACACCCCTGAACAAGGTGGTCAGGCAGTTTACAAAAACAGACTTCCTAACATAAACCATGTCCCAGAAGTTTGTTTTCCAATGGGCTTCCTCAAAAAGCGTTTCAAAGAAGGCCAGCTGCAATACAGCAGGCTCATGCCTCCAAGCAAGGGGCACCTAAGCTCTTGTTTTGTCTTTATATTTCACTTGTAACCCCCAGCATGGTAACAGATGTAAATCAAGGCCCCTCTCGGGGCACGTCTACATAACAAGCTAAAATATATCACCAAAACCCACTAACCATTTCATAAAGGGTTTCCTCAAAAGGGGAAAGCGCAGGCATAGAAGGTGAAAAGGACGCAAGAACTGTAATGTAGGCAATGAAACAGATGGTACAGTCTTCTTAACAAACAGAAATAGCGAGGAGATTGTGGAAGAACTCCCAGAAGAGATGTTTCCTACCGAGAGAAGTCTTACAGCTGCCTTACTTTTAATCATGTTCACATCATTGGCACCGTCCCCAATAGCCAGAGTAATAGCTTTCTTGTATTTCTTCACAAGATCAACCACCATGGCTTTTTGTTTCGGAGTCACTCGACAGCAGATCACAGCCTTGCATTCGCATGCCAAATCAACAAAGTTCTTCTGCTGCTGCTCCTTGTAGGCTTCAGCCTTTCTTCTCTTCTCAACTTGCTTTTGTTTCTCTTCTGCTGTTCTGGGGAATTTCAGTTTAAGTTTCTTTTTCTTCTTTTTCTTCTCTAGCAGGATTTCATTCTGTGTAACAAAAGCGTTATGTTCCCTTCTGCACCATTTAAAATAGCACTCCTAGGGCTGCCTATACACACTACACACTTAACTTCATTATACCCCATTTATAGCATTTTAATGAAATGCTCGTGCAGAGGAGTGAACAAACAGCCATGGAAACAATGAAAAGAACATATCTGGTGGGATTCACAAAATCAAAATGCTTGTATTTAGTGTCACAGCACTTCTTGCAGAGTACAAAGGAATATTTCTTCTGATGGGAGCTAATTCACTTTTGAAAAACATTCTGATATTGAAACTCGCCTGTTTCTATAGGAAGCACGGCCACGCTCAGCAAAGGTGGAAGTTTTCTGTAAATACCCAAGGGAACTCTGGGGCAGTACATCTGGGATAGGGGTAGCAGACCTGCGATTTTACCAGATGCTCCTGCTAGATAACTTGGAGAGCTTTCCAGCCTGCTTCCTATGCCTTACATACAACAGCGTTTCTTTACACAGAATAAAGGCTTCGAGCCGGAATGCTGAATGCGGCAGACGGTGTGTAGCTCTTCACTGGACTTTCTTCTTGTCAGCTGTCTGTAAAAGCAGCCTGCCAACAGGGCGGGTAATAGTCACTGAATTACTGCTAGCCACCTCTGCCAAAAGCTCTTTTCTGCTTTCTAGCTCCTGTAAGAGCACTATATTGCAGGACTGAGCAGAAAACTTGTCTTTTGTTTCTACACTTTCACTTCCATCTTTCATTTCAAGCATGATTTCTGTGCCTACACTGAAGCCATGCATCCTCTGCAGCTGGCAGTCATCTCTTTCCCTTTTCCATTTTTTTTCCATTGGACTGGCATCCTCATCAAAAATAAACACTCTAAAAATCAGGCTGTGCTTTTGCAGAGGTTTGGTTTTACTTTGATGGCAGCTACCAGGGTGATCTGAAAAGCCCGAGACATTACTGTCTTTACTGAGGCCTATTTTCAACCTTCAAAGCTAAAAATATTTTTGAACTTAAATATCAAACAGAGATGGTCAACTGGTGGCACAAGGGCCAAAGAATTTTCATTGAGGGGTTTAGCAAAGCAGACAAATGAATGGAGTGAAGGACACGGTGACATGGTAGTACCCCACAAATCTCAAATACACAGGAGATCCTCCTTTCTACATACCAACCAGGAGCCAGTGATTATTAAGGCACGATCTCTAGTACCCTGAAAGAAGGGCTCATTCATTCTTAGAGAGGAATGTGTACTTGATCCAGCTCTGTTCCTCTGGTTTTCCAACCTCGTTTGAAGAAGAGTACTGGAAAGAAAAGCAGATACATTATAGAAAAATCTAGGATAAACTTTAAGATAAGACAAAGTTTGTGTATTAAGGACAGTGCTTAAGGACATAATTTATTGGTGGACTAGGTAATGTCAGGTTGATGACTGGACTTGATGACCTTAGGGGTCTTTTCCAACCTAAATGATTGTATGATTCTATATATCAGTCCCAGACAGCAATGAAAACATTTTTGATAAACTAGCAACACTTATTTTTCCAAGAAACTTAGAAAACTTTAATTTTAAAAGTCAATTCTTCAGAATCATAAAGAAAATGTATCTCCTCAATATCAATGCTTTCCCAACAAAGGTTGCAGGTTTTTAATCTGTTGCACTCCAAAGCACACAGAACTTCATTTTTTGAACTACAACTTTAATGTCAAGAGGTGTTAACCTAGAACTTGAAACCTCCACCAAATAGGATGTCAACACCTTTACCCAGTGAAGATGTTGCTTTGTAAAATTACATTTCCAGAAAAAGCCAAGAAACAGACAGCATACAGCCAAACAACAGCCAGCAAATGCTGTTCAGTCATTGAAGAAACATTGTGGGATAAACCAGTGTTACTGCTGGGATAATTTTAAAAACTGAACGTTTTTAACTCCTACACAAGAAATTCTGTGTGCTTTTCACTTGCCTGATATCTTCTCCATAGCAGATTGTTGTCTCATCTGTTAAGAGTTCACAAGAAAATCCAATATTTTCAGCAGTTTCTACAATTAAAAATAAAAATAAATAAAAGAGGAAAGTATCTGCTTAAAGTTTAGTCTTGAGTAACTACTGGGGGCAGCCAGAAGTACATGAAGTCCTCTTAAGTAATTCTTGAAGTTATGTTTCAGCATGGCGTGTTCATTTCACCACCACATAGCATGGAGGAACAGGACAAATAAATCTTAGTACAGAGAAGCTGGAGGGAATACTTCTTTAGTATTTCCCATAGAATAACAGCGTCCTATATATGACGCTGATCTGGCTGCCCCTCTATCCATGCTGTAGGACCTGGATTTCACTGTAAAAAGACAAGTTTGGCATATAAGTGTTCTGCCTTAAGAGCCAGGCAAGCCTGGTGGCAATAAAGTTTCTTTTGTTTTGTTCTGTTTTTCAAAGCAAATCGTTCTTCATTTGCTTTGTCCTGGGAACAGAAGTTACCCAGAAGCCCACCCAGTAACTCTGGATTGAGAACAGCTGCCATGAACTTCTGCACATTGTAGAAAGTCCTCCAGTTTTGACTTAGATGCACTCTCATAGTGTGCTTTTCTAGAAAATGTGTTTCATTACAAGTCTGCATCTGTCCCAGCTTATCTTCCAGCCGTTACCGTGTTTTTGCTAGCTCTTCGGCTGTAAACAAACTTACCTTTCTTGTCACCAGTAAGCACCCAGATTTTAATATCTGCTTTTGAAAGTTTGGAAATAGTTTCTGGAACTCCGTCCTGTAGTTTGTCTTCAATAGCTGTTGCACCAAGGAGCTAGGAGATATTTGAAACACGGGTATTCAGTAGGATAAACATCTATAGAAAACTGATTCATTTACAGTAGAGAACGACACTATTTTGGCTATGTCTTCAAGCCAGGGTACAGCTCAGGATAAGAATTCAGTAAAGATAATGCCTTATATATAGAAGTCACTGCACTGAAATACATCTACTAAAATATCAGAAGATAAATTGCTAGAAACTGGACAAGTCAAGTTTTCTATAGCTTCTGCATGTAATTAATGATGAAAATTTTCTCCAAAGGAAAACAAACCCTTTGACATAGAAAAGCTGCATCACAGAGTAGATGCTAGAACTCCTCTGGGCCTGAAGGGCATAGTAGCAACTTTGGAGGCTTTTTTTGTTTGTTTGTTAACAATGTATTTGTAATACAACTACTGGCATCCTGAAATGAACCTGTGAGTTAAAGAATAACAGGGGAGAACAGGATGACTGGACTGGGGGAAAGCAAAAAAATACGTATATTATTTGAGAATAACACATTTCCTTTCATTTTTTTCAACTTTCTCTAGAACTTGTCTTAGTCTTAAAAGCCAATAAAATACTGAAAAGATCTAAAGCAAAAGGTCCTATAGAAAAGGATAATTTATTTTCAAAAAGATCTGTTTCTTCTTACATAAGAATAAAAGTACACTAAAAATTTTAAGCTTGACTTACAATCAAGTTTTTTTCTATTTCCTCATATACTTTGTCCAGAGCTTCATCACGATTAGTTGTAGCTACGCTGGCCTCCATGAACTTTTTATTCCATGCTTCAAATTCATCATCACTAATGTCTCTGTAGCAGAGGCAGAGTGTTCTAAGAGTTTCATTTGCAAACACCTGAAAATAATAAAAAAAAAAAAACACATACCCACAAAAATCCCATTTGTTTTGAAACCAAACATCAAAGTTACAATCATAAGCAGTGCATAAGTCCGTTAAAACAAGTGACTGCACAATTAATCTTGAGCATTTCAGAAATGACAAAAACTAAATTATCACTTGCAAGGGAGTCTAAATTGAAAGGCAGTCTGAGGAGGTGACAAATAGAACAGATGTTAGTGACCTAGAATACTCACAAAAACAAACAAAAGAGCAATAGACAAAATGTAATTTCACTTCTCCTGCAAAGATAATGCATTTTTAAAAATATGCATGATAACCTAACGTTGCTCTTACTATTTCTCAGGTTTGGGATAATGTGTAAAGCCAACTATAGATCTGCATTTGTTTAACAGCTTACCAAAATGACAGAAATGAAATTAGATTATGGTCAGAAATAAATGTAACGTGATTGCAAAAACAGAATATAAAATGCAAACATACATCTAGTGCTTCTTCTGTAGCTTCTCTCTTTACGTTCCTTGGGTGCAATCGTTCATAAATGACTGTATCAGCTCCTTTACAATACAGCCTTATATTTCCATTGGATTCTCTTACTGTAGAATGCAATACAAGAGGTGGGACAAAACGTTAAGGGTATATTTAAATAAAGGAATCGTTTCAGATTAGATTCTTCAGTGTATCGCTGTTAGCTGCCAAAGCTACATGACCACGTTTCTTTGTAGTACCTCGTCCCTAAAACGGTTCCGCTAAGTATCTTGGTTGACAAGTGCATTTCCTTTTCTCTTTCTTGAAAGGACAGGATATTTAAATTCCCAAGAATTATGTTTTTGGTAATGTTTCATACAAGACTAACATCTCATTTGCACACAGGAGTTGAGTAGAGACATAGAGTAGAGGTATGATGCCCTGTGACTACAGATCTGTAACTGATTCAAGATTGACTTTTTTAAAAGGTAATTAAAATCAAAACTAAAAAGGTATTTATAACTCATCCTGTGTTCCTAGTTCTTACAAGAAATATACAACTAATTTGTTTGGGGGAATAAGGGGAATGAATCTTTGTAAAATTTCTTCAAGCTTCTACTAAAGGAGCCACAGATCTTCAGCAGAGGCCACATCTGAGCACCAGGACTGTTAAGAAAACACATTGGCACCTCATTACAAAGCCTCTTTTGCTATCCAGAACTATGTGGATTAAAATCTCTCATAGGAGTGTGTGTCACACAGCCATTCCACCTAGGAAATGCAAGTGACCTATCCTATAAGAGGTCTTAGAAATTAGAGGTTGTTTGTAGTCAACTTACCAATGACAGACATTCGTTTTCTATCGCTGTTGAAATCCAAGATAGCAAGGACGTCATACGTTTTTTCAATCCCCATTTCACTTATCGTGATGGTATTTTGTGTTCGTGAGAGAAAAACGTAGCCAAAGTTCCTGGCTGCCGTAACCAAGGCCCCTTCGTCTGGAGAGGCTGCCTGGTAATTGATCTGACCTGCATTGTTGACACAGTGAAAAGGAAAGAAAGCCAGGGTACACCTGAGCACTACAGGGGCACTCAGACCCCACAGCTCAAAATTTCACACCCATTCTTCGTAACTGACAGCTGGACATGCAATGCCACGACCTTTGCCTTTCTGTGGGGTCCGATACACTGCTGCAGCACCCAACAGCAGTGGCAACAGAGGAGAAGGACATCATAAAGACAATCCTCCCTATGTAAACAGGGAAATTCAGTACAGGAAATAGCACAGGAACTTGCTTTTGTTTAACTTAAAAGAACAACCTAACACTCCTCCTCACTGATGGGATCAACATGAGTGCTGGACCTCTGTTGTGTAACTGGATTTCAATCACTGTTTCCCCTTACACAAGAGAAAAAAAGGATACTCACCATCAGAAACATCGACCATGACTGTGTGACAAACAGCAAGCAGAAGAAAGAACTTTTGGATTTCTGGGTCCTTTCTGGACTTTATTTGCTCTATCAGGTAGTGATCATAGAACAAGAACTTTCCATCTGCGTACATGTTCCAGCTGAAATCCACTTGCTGCTTAGAAAACAGAAAAGAGAGTTTGAGTTATCTCATGTGCAATTCTTCATGCCTACCTGCAACCCCTCATACCTTGGCAAGACAACGTTCCCTACAAACTGCAGGGACTTTGCCGCCAGGTCAGACCAACCTACCTCCGGGTGGCTCGGAAGCTGCCCTGCTGCATCGCGGCAGTCTCCTGCAATGCAAGCACCATCAGTTGGAAGGCACAGGGCAGAAAAACGCAAGTTTTTACAACTCATTCACAGTCAACAGAATATAGAACATTTATATCTATCACACTAGAACATCTCTGATTAAAAAAAAAAGGCAAATTCATTCACAGCAGCAGTACCTTTGTGTCTTGTCAGGTCTAACTGTCTATGCCAGTGACACCAAAGCAAAAACAAGAAAAGGAGAATGTGCTGGAATTTATGAAAACATTTAGATTTAACTCTGTTAAAACAAGACGGTTAAAACATCCACCTTCTTTTACCAGAGCTTTTACTGTCAGAAGTTTCTTCTCTCTCTTCAGAGGAAAGATGTTTAAAAAGCA
>CM021797.1:420954-438370 GCA_011076525.1 Nettapus auritus | reverse complement strand
GTCAGAAGTTTCTTCTCTCTCTTCAGAGGAAAGATGTTTAAAAAGCAAACGGTCTTAGCACACTGCTCTTTGTTGTCTGAAGTAACCAAACAACAGCTCAGTTTGGAGCACATCACTGTGTATTCCAAACACTGAAGTCCGGACAAGTTTGGAAATGGTAGTAACTAACATTAAAGTGAAAAGCTGCTGTTCTTACTGCACTTTCTTATTTGTTTCTAGGTTCATTTCCAGAAATGTTCCCAGGGCATTTCTACAAAAAGCAAAGCTTTCTGTAAATTACTCATTTCTGAATTTTCTACTGGGAAGTTTCCACTCTACTCCATCCATTTCCCCTTTTTAAAGCAGAAAACAATGGGAAAACTCCAACAATTCAGTTTTGCAGGAGCTTTGCTCAATGCCAGGGCTATATTGTGGAAGCTCAGTTGAAAGTAAGAAGACTCATGCACCTGATTTCAAACCAGCATTAAAGTTCCTTCCCTTCAGCGGGAGGGTGCAACTTGGAAGCACTTCTGTTTCCCTGTGGATCTCTGCAAATGCTCCTGCAAATTTATCCTGACGGACAGGATCACGGGGCACAAGCATGCTGCAGGGCAGGGCAGGCTGGACCAGGGCTGTGCCATGCCCCTGGGGACCAGCACTGCACCTGGGGCCAGATGAGCAGAGGCCCCCCTGGCTCTGCATCCATGCGTTGAGCACCCAGCGTCACTGCCATCAGCAAAAAGGACCCCTGGGACTGGAAAGCTTTGGCATTTGCTATGGAAATCAAAGCTGGTTGACGCCGTGGGGTGCAGCAGCATGGCGCAGACTTACCATATCTTTGGCCGTTTATGCAACATTTTTTAAATGTCATGATGTTCTGTGTGAGCGTTCCTGTTTTGTCAGAGAAGATGTAGTGGATCTGCCCCAGCTGCTCGTTCAGCGTGGTGGTTCTGGCCTTCGCGGCCGTGTCCTTCTCAGAGTAATACATTTGCAGGTCCCAGTTTATAAAATAGCTTTGGCCCAAACGAATCACTTCAACACTAAACGAAATAAAACAGAAGTTCTTACTCCCAGCTGTATGTCAAAGCAATGACATTTTATCAGCATATTACAGAGCACCATCGCCCCTAGACAGGCCTCTTAAACTAACGTCAGACCACACAGCTCAGCTTCAACAGCTGGGGAAGAGTCTCTTTGGCCTGATCAACCCATAAGAAATGGGAATCCCACTTGGGAACAGCATTTTAAGTACAGTTTGAAGAAGAAGATGTAGGAGGCTGAAGGACATTAAATATGTTCCAGACAGGCTTGTCAAGAGCAAAGTTATCCATACGTCTTTGCGCATTAAGGCCTCTGGTTTGAAGAATAAATGGGGAGTATATGTTTTTTCATTTTATTTTAAGTGTAGTTTCCTTCATGCACTGTAAGCCTGCAGAATTGCATTAAGAAAAATACTAGCAAGACCAAGCCTCCTGTATTTTCACAGATAACTCACTGCTTGGGATTTTTTTTTTTTCCAAGTACAAAGTATCTATGCTTAATACTGTAAGAAAAGCTTGCTATCTTTAAATTCTGAGTCAAAGATTTCTAGGTGATGATTTTATATGAAAATGTTACTTTACAGATCACTTTCTTCTAAAATCCCAGTGAAGAGGGTGAGTGTATCCAACGTCTTTTCAGTAAGACAAACCAGTGTGCTTTCCCATCCCCAGGGAAGCTGCATCTCTTACCACCAATGGAAAATTAAGTTTGTTCACCATTAATTCCAAAGTTCAGTAATTCAACCCTATCACCAGTTTAGCTTTTGAAAGGCCAAGGTATTTGCCTACCTCACATAGAGGGAAATGGGAACCATGGTGTTCAGAACAATGATGTATCCCCAGAAGTTAAGGAAGCCGCGATACGGAGGACTGTAGTCTTCAGCGTCGTACAGGTACCAAGAGGAGTTGCCGATCTGCTGCTCCCAGTAAGTGTGCCCGATGGCAAGGCCAGCCGACAGCAGGATGAGGACCAGAAAAATCTGCAGTGTACACAGAGAGGCCTGTCAGGCACTTCAGAAATGTTTGCTAGGCTAACTCTGAAATCTCCATGTTCAAACGTATTCAAATATTACATGTATTTTTAAGTAAAAAGAAGGGGAGCGAATCTTTCCCACAAAATAGTCTCTTCACATAATCAGGGTTCTAATTTTATTCTATTTCCCAGGCATAGTTTTTTACGTTTTTACATGTGCTTAAGCAGGCAGTGAGTGGGGCACATGAATGTGCTCGGAGCAAGGGCAGTAGCACAGTCGTGCTGCGACAGACGTCTCTGCCTGCCCGCAGTCCAGCTCTTTTATCCTCTTTCAGCACTTCTCCAGGTGCTGAACAGACCTCGGGACCAGGACCCAGGACCTCAACGCTCCACCCAGCAGCTCAGTGCAGACCAGAAGCACCTACAACACTGCTTTTGGAGCACACTCCTGCATCGCTGCCCAACATCTGCAGAGAAGGATCACGGATTCCACCAACAGCAAGGCACCTTTTTAGATTCCTCCCCCTACCTCATCCCAACCCAAAGCAAAGTAGAAACATACTTCCTATAGAAAAAAAAAAAGCAAATAAAAAAACCCTTTTCTAAATTTGCATTCACCCTATTCACTTAAAAGTGAACTCAAACATCTGAATTTTAAAGAAAACGTCTTACAGTATAAACCATGTAATTCATAAGGGAGTCAATTTTTGTCCTTTTAAATTTTGTCTTTCCACTATTCTTCATTATTTTTGTATCAGCACCTAAAAATAAAGAAGAAAATAATGACGTGATACATTAACAAGTATTAGTACTACTGTTTTACAAACCTGGGACATAAAATATAGTCAAAGTTCATGAGAGAAAGACACAATTTCCCTCCTAAAGGCACACTTTTAGGAAGTAAATGTTACACACTTTCATTGGTTCATTTCATAAATACCTGCGAATATGACAACTCCATGGCAGAAGTCTGTATTCCTAATTTTACATCCACGTAGTAAGATCTTATCAACATCTAATGCATAACTCATGTTTCTCCAGAATAATGTTCCTGTGAACTTATCCAGTCTGTTATTAGGTTCTTCACATTCGATCAGACCTAAATTTTCAGGAGAATATGTTTTTAGTTAAATAAAAATGGATCAGTTTGTACCCACCATACAAGTTATTTTACTTTGTGGATATTTGTTGTTGTTTTGTACAATTGTTCTAAACAAACCCTGTCTGTGAGATTTTGTGTATATAAATATTCAGTGCCGTGTTGCTGACATTTTAAAAATGTTTTTGGGTGGCCTTTCACTTTCCAGACTGAAATAGAAGAAATACTTCATTTCTGCACCATGAGCAGCACACACAGCATTTACTGCCAAATAGGATGCTTTTCTTGTCCAAGTTTCTTTTGCTATTTCTCAAGTTTTAACAATGGCCTGCCGACAAGAGCGAGTCTCTCTCTGAGACGTCCATACTCAGGG
The DNA here is from genome assembly GCA_011076525.1 of Nettapus auritus. Classification (NCBI taxonomy): domain Eukaryota; kingdom Metazoa; phylum Chordata; class Aves; order Anseriformes; family Anatidae; genus Nettapus; species Nettapus auritus. Next base: position 434,906 of record CM021797.1, on the reverse strand, counting down.
TGTCATAGCTCATTCATGGCAAAGGTCTTATCTTCAGATAGACTGTATTTTGCTCAGCAGCAGTTTCCTTGTGCAATTTGCCAAGGCTGCCTTGTGACAAAAGCTAGGAAGCCACTAACTCCAGTGTCACAAGAACCATTAGCAATGTTTCAATCTGTACCTGTGTTTTATTTACTTGTACCATAAACGGAGCAACGTTGAATAGCTGTAAAAATAAAAATGCAACTGTACAAACCATTAAAGTCTGCCATTGCACTTTCTTCTTGAAGATACTTGTCTGTTACCTCCAGCGCCATTTTGAATTTTAAGTTAGTCTCGCTAAAAAGAAAGGATAAAGAGGGCATTTTATTAAAAACACCGATACAGGAAAGAAGTTTGAGCAAAATTAAACTAAGCAAAACAATACGCCAGAGACACCAACCTCCCACCTGGAAGCAACGAGCTGAGCGATGCATCTGCATGGATGAGAAATGTTCATGAACAACAGCACTAGTTCTTACACTGCTCAGTTGCTTCTCCTCACAAATGAAACCTGACACAGTAGCACCCCTGTACTTAGAAAACTGAGGGTGCTCAGAAACACTGTTTTTCTAAAGCAATATTTAAGTTTGATTAATGGTTGTTCAAAAACAGGATTTAATAACTGACATCGTTAAAAGTTCCAACTGAGAACAAACATTTGCAATATAAGCAGATCCTTCTTCTGCATGATCAATTATTGTTTTTAAGATCACTAAAAGCTGGGTGAGGAAATAATTGTTTATTCAGAAAAACTATCATTTCAGTTAATTTAGGTGCAGTCCGTATCACTACAGCTTTTCTAAAATAATCAGCACTGCCTTTTCTGACAACATGAACTAAAGCAACACTTAGAACGCATTTGTGACAGAGACACTAAGATTTACCCTTTTAAAGCAGTTTCTATTAAAAACTTCCACAGAAAACATGGAATTTTTTTGCCTTTTTTAAAAATTTTCTCACTCTAGCTTAGAGATCTTAGAATAACAGAGAAGTCCCAGTAGGAAGAGACCTCTGGCAATCAACAGTCCAACCTCCTGTCAGAAGCAGGACCTTAGACGAGGTTATCCAGGGCTCCATCAAGCCAAGCCTTCATTGTTTCCAGCAAGGGAGATGTTCCCACCTCTCTGGCAACTTATTCCAGTGGTAAAAATTCTTCACCATGAGAACAACCATTTTTAAATCCAAACAGAATTTCCTCTGAAGTAACTTGCGTCCATTGCTTTTGTCCTGTTGTCCTGTCAATGTGCATCCTTGTGTACAGGGCATCTTTGCTGTAACTGTGAGATATTGCAAGGCTGTGATTAAATCACCCTCCACTTCTCCAGGCTGAATAAATCCGGCTCCTGCACCCTTTCTTAGTGTACCAGGTACTCCAACGCTTCAACTATCCTGGCTCTCCAGTGGACCCTCGCCAGATTTTAATGTTCCATGAATTGTGTGGATCAAAAACGGGACACAGTTTCCAGGTGTGGCTTAACAAGTGCCAGGCAGCATGGAACAACTTTTGATATGCTGGCTATAGTGGGCCTGAAGAAGTCTTTTTCTTTTTTTCTTTTTTTCTTTTTTTTTTGTGGGACACCATATCAAATACTTTCATAAAATCAAGGTAAATGACATCTTGTGCTATGGGATGGACCCCATATCCAGTGAGCAAGGTATTTCAATACACAAAGCAATAGCCAGGGTGATCAAACACAATGTTAATCCTCGTTGGCTTTCCCCACTCCAATTCTTGTCCTTTGTGTACCTGGACACAGCCTCCATGAGGCTCCAGTTTTTCCAGGGACTGAGTTGAGGCAGACTAGTCTGTAGTTTTCTTGACGTCCTTTGGGCCCTTTTTAGTAGAAGGGTGTGATACTTGCTGCGTTCGAAGCCTCTGGGACTTCCCTGGATCTCTGTGATCTTTTGAAGATGATTGACAGTGGCTTAGAATGATGTCAGCCAGCTCTTACCACATTCACATGTATCCCCTCAAGCCTGTCAATTTGCACAGATGGTCCCTAATTGGACCATCATATACTACCAGTTGCTTGCCATTCAGTTCACCATTGCTTCTTGGCACAGGGACTTACGGGCTGGCCTTATCCATGAAGACTAAGACAAAACAATTAATTGCACCCTTACCCTGACAATAACTGGATTAAATTACATTAGCTTACTTCTGAAATAAACACATATCGCTCTTTTACCAGGAAGCCAAAAATAAATCTAAGAAATCCTTAAGTAGAACCTTACCCATCTAGTTCAGCTGTCTCTACATAGCAGAGACTGTTTGGTTCTGAGCTGGATAGCAGCAAAATATCAGCCTAGTGAAACAAATAAATAAGCAGCAAATAAATCCAAGTCAAGATTTGTACAGAATTCTGTAGAAACATAAAAAAACATATCCAAAGCACTTACAGGAACGAAAGTATTTTTCTTCAGACGAATGATATCACCAACTTTAATATCTTTCCATTTTGTGTTTTTGAACCTAATATCAAGATAGTTTAATGATTATTACTATTTAATTTAGAACAGTATACAATCTATAAATCTTGAAATATTAAACTTTCCTTAGTATGAAAACATTACATCTTGGTAAGACGTAGGGTTTTTTTTGGTTTTGGAAACTGCAGTTTAGTTGGGAATCTAAAACTTAGAAGACAACCTACCTCTGCTCTTTCCTGTTCACCCATAAATGAATTTCTGTCCAACTCTCCAAGTAAGTTGCTCTTAGCACAGATTTACTGCCACAGAACTAAGTTTAAATGACTCCTTCGGGCAATTCTCTTCTGTTTCCAATTAGGTTTTCACACAGACGTACGGAACAGTAGAGAACAAAAAGCTGAACTTTCCCTGTCATCTGTGGTTTACGATCTGTGATGAAGCTTTGTACCGAAGCAACAAACTTTACTTACTAAGTTAAGAAGTGAACAGTACAAACCTTCCATCCCTGATGACTTCACATATTCTGTTATTAACCTCATTGTCCATCCTGTGACGGGCCTGAAAACCAGGAGCAGAGAATGTACTCCCCACTGTATATCATAGCTGAAGAACAACACTGCTCTCTTTTGCTTTTATTATTAACAGAACACGTTGCTTACTATGTCATCCACTAGGTCTTTGGCTGCAGTTATTCCCAGGACCAAGAGTAAGGGCACCAGCGTTGTATACCATGACAGGGTCGATATTTGAGGAATTGCCTGTCAGAGACAAAGAGAATCAGCTCAATACAGGACTGTTATCAAACTCAATTCAGAGACATTAAGGACTGGGGCAGTTAAAACACAAAAAGGAAAACCAACACATCAGAGAGAGAATTTTAAGGCAGGTTGTGAAGATGAAAAAATCTCTGGGGGACATTTTGACTGTGCTGCTGTACCTCAGTGCTGCTTTCTCTTTAACAACTGTAATTGCTCGTATTTTCTGTTGGCACTTCTGGTTCATGAATGGGACTTGAAGGCCATCACACTGTACAGAGTAATAGCCAAAAGATACACCTTGTCCTCAAAAATGTCATAAACTCTGCAACTAGCTCACCTTAGCTAATGCAAAGCTAGGGTAGGCTGATCCGGATTTCCGTTATGATGTGTTTAGTTTCTCTAACAGTTCAGCTACAGTCCCTTACGCAGCAACCGGCAATTTCCTAACAGGATAGCAATGAACGGTTTCATAAGTAGTGTTCAGCTCAGTAGATTAGCACCTCAAACTTGCTTCACAGTTAGCATTCTCTCTTTATAAACTACGCCTTACCTGCAGAATGAGAAGGACCAGGAAATAGAAGTTGGCTGCTCTTTTGAACTGCTCAAACAGATTCAGCGGTAAAAAAGTGATGGGGTTGTACTTGTATGTCTTAATTGCATTTCCCTGTTGAAGAAACCAAATGTCATCCACAACACCAGATTCTTCTTACATTACAAATGTGCAGTTCATATGTTTAAGTAAAGCATTTTACCACTGAAAACTTTCCTATAAGCTTTGTTAGAGCTCACGTCAAGTTTCCCACGGGTCACTGTCTTAATGAAACCAGACAAGAAGGTCTGCACTGTCATTAACACTCCCCAGAAAGCACCTCACACTTCCACTCTGGCTACAGCGAGGGCTACAAAGCATCACAGAGTCATCGTGTGGAAAGGAGACAGCCTGGCCCAGGTGACTGACACAGTGCACATGGCACTGCCAGAAGGGCACGGAGAAGGGGGGAGACGGGGAGGACTTCAATGTCCTATGCAGTGTTCTCTCTGATGCATGTCAATTTTATTTGCTACATACACAGTCTCACCATTAGGGATACAACTGGTCTCAGATGTCAAACCACAAACAATGCATCCAGACACAAAAGGCTTTTAATCAGACTTGTTCAGGAGGGACAACGTGAGACCCAGCAGAGGTTAACTTGATAAGTGGCAGTCCCTCCCTAGTCGAAGCAGAAAGGACTTCCATTTAACATTGGCTCCAACTGTACAAGTTTTACTATTAAATGTTCGTAGCCATGCATGAAATAACCCAAACTGCCTCAGATCTACAAGGAGGACACCACAGCAGACACAAGGAAAGCACACTAAAAACTGCGGTTTTTAGATGAGTTTTAAATGCTTGGAAAGATCTTACTGATGTTAAGAAAGCATTCACCCTGACAAGTACTATAATCACATAATTGGGATAAAGAAAACTTACCGCATATTTGCTTTTTTTGAAGCACAGAAGTACTGTTCTCTTAAACTGGGGCTGCTCATGGAAGTGTTGGTCATTTGCTTTAACTTGCCAGCTGCAGTCTGGAAGAGACAAGGTGAAAATGGGTCAATATCTGATTGCTGTAAACACGAGGAAGCCAATCTGCCCTCCCTTTCTTTCAAATGCCATATTTGTAAGGTACTTTCGGTTGAAACAAGACCGGTACCTGCTTTTCTTATTACAGGGTCTAAAAAAGGGTTTTCAAGAAATGTCCAGATTATTTGTTTTTATTAACAATTAAAATATAATCTCAGCAAGGAAGAATTAAAATAACAATCTGGAAGTTCTATGAGAAATTGAAAACTTAGAGGAACATTTAGTCAGGCTGAATTCCCTTCTTTCCCCTTTTCCTGTTTGCTTTTGCTAACACCTGTGAGGTGCTCAGCACCCAAAACAGAAGTTCTCAGTCTTTTTTAAAATGGAAAGATTCACCCATCCTTTGAAAAAAATGAATTCCTATCACCACATCATGCAATGATTTTCTTTTGCAATCGTAAGCAAAAACCTGAAGCATCCATTTTCTTTCTTCAGCCATCAATTTTGATTGCTCGCTTGAGACCTCTGGAATATGAATTACACCGTGCAGCAAATTTAACAAAACTAAACAAGGGATGTCAGCAGCAGCCTTCCGAAGTTTTGGACCACAAGCTGACAAAACTACTCACAGAACAACCAAACAACCTTACCTCCTTCTGTCACCTTCAGTATTTGTCATTTAGTTTGACTTGACATACAGTTTCCCTTGGGAAAAAGGTTCTGAAGAATTTCCTAACAAACCATCCCTCTCCACACTAAGGGCCCTTACCATTCAGAAATACATGGAAACCAACCCACTGAACAGAAAAAATTGGCTTGTCCTGGTTCAAATTTCCAGGTGACGGGGAAGACAAGTTAACTGAAGTTCTGTTCCAGCAGTCCTCAGACCACAGGTTACGTACATCTAGCACCTGCCTTCATTAACATGAGGTCACCAGGCAGATCATCAGTTGTATGCAACAGGCAGTGGCACAGAACTCTGGCTGTAGGCTGGAATTAAGCTGATTTTCATACTGGTATTTGTTAGAATGAATTGCTACCAATCGCTCCTTCAGACATTTGGACGAGCCATTCCAAATCCCATCTGACAAACAAGCCACAAAAAGCAAACTGATCCACGCACGGCTCAGCATCTGTACTGAGGATCATCTGCTACCAAAGCAAGTTTCTAACCTAGCAGTACCTTTTCGCAGCGTCTCTCGGCCCTCCTCAGTGCCTCTGTCGGTTTGGGTTTGTTCTGATTCGACACCAGGCTGCCGGCTGTCCAGCTCGTCCTCCGTGTCGTCGTCGCTGTAGGGCACCACCTCATCGTTAGGCTGGGAGTCCTCATCGAAGGTGGTCTCCGAATCCCGTTCCGAGCTCATGCCGCTAGCGCCCTGCGAACATTTTGTAAAGGCTGAGGAGCGGAGCTATCGCAGCAAGCGCTGCAAACCATGTCCCCAGCATTTCGCTCTGTCAATACCGGGCAGCACAACCCACGTTCGAAACCGGTTTCCCTGGAAGAGCTTAGAGCACAGGCTTGGTTTGCAAGTACGGGCCAAAGTCACGCGGCAGTTATGCTCACAGCAAGTCCCTCATTACCGTTGTGCTGTCTGTAATTAGACACACTCACACGGCAGACCAGGGAACACCCTAGAGCCGTGACGCAGGACGTCGTTAATGGGACACAGAGATGAGCAAGCCCTCGAACACCCGACTCCCAGGGGCCACGCCACCGACCTGCACGGAGGGGTCAGGATGAGAGGAGCTGCGGGAGCTGCAGCCTCCTTCAGCGATTTTAGATCACCGAGACAGCTCCTGCAGCTCCAGCTGCTTGCCTTGGCGGACACGTCCCATTGACCGGTGTAAGGAAAATCCAGAATCCGTCTACTGGTGTGCGGCTCCACCCCTCCCGTCCCACACAGACAGCCACCGCACAACTCCTAGGTGCTTTCCGTCTGCGCCTGGCCGGCCTATCGCTTTGCTGGGTGTCCTGGCATTTTAATTACCCATCGTTACAACAGTTTAGATTGTTCTGATGAGCGTGCCCTGCTCATTCCTAGCCAGGCAATTCCCAAACTCTTTGCACGGAAGCTCCAACGGCTGTGCCCCCACGCCGTGCACCTCTCTGGCCATCGCTGGGCCCTCCCCAGCACGGGGACCCCGCGGTCCTGCGGCAGCCCCAGGGAGGCAGCGGGCAGGCCGGGCCGCGTCGCACAGGAGCCTGCCCCGGGAGGCAAGGCCAGCGCTACCCTGCCCCACGTGCCGTGTCGACAAAAGTAGCCAACAGCAATCTCTGGGGCTGACACCAACCCCCGCCGGCACCCACGTTACCTTCCGTTTTTGCACAGCTGAATGGCCTCCCTCCTTCATATCTCCTATTAGAGAAATAAATATTAGATGAGCACTTAATATGCCGCTCGGATGACATGACCGCGGGCTGGAAGCCCAGCGCATGCCACGCTCAGTACCGCCGTGCTCTCCTGGCACACAAGCTAATGTTCCAGCACTGCCAGCTTACAAAATACGACAAAACTAGCAGGTATCGGATGAATGCACAGTCTGATTTCATACAGATTAATACAGCTTCTTCCGGGTCCGCTCAGGCTGTTAGAGTCTGCTCACTGATGTAAGTAGCTGGGACTAGGACAGCCAGGCACCAATACACAGGCCGTGGAACCTGAGATTTCTGTGGAAGTATCGTTCGTTTTCCTCCATAGCCTTGGAGTTAGGCAACTCCTCCGAGATGCAGAGTTTCAAGCTCAAATTCTCTCAGAAAACAGAAGTTTTCCCTCTGTTGAGAGAGAGATGCACGTGACAACTTCAGGCAAGCATTTCCATCAACGGTCAGAGTTTCCAAAGCCTAGCCCTGAATAATGAGCCAGATATTACTCTCTGGGGCTCACAGGCCGTACCTGGGTCTCCAGCGTGGCTAACCCACATTTCTCAGACCAGACTGGGTGATGAAGCTGAAGAGGAGCTGGTGCGCCCGCCCAGAAGTAAAAGGCACGCCGCCTGCCCTACAGAAGTGGTTTCGCTTGGCCTTCTGCCAGCTCTGCAGTGCCAAGCAGCAGCGCTTCTGCAAGTCAGCCAGGCTCCCTCGCGTGTGGCTGGGGAAAACCCTGCCGCCACCGGCACTCCCAGCGAGGCAGGGCCGGGGCTGCCCCCGCAGCGGGAGCTGCCCAGCCTGCCCCAACACCGACCGTGTCCCGGCAGCGAAACGGCTTGTCCCGCCGTGCCCTGGGAGCCAGCCGCGCTGCGGGGCCGCCACGCCACCACCTCCGGCCGTGCCTTCTGCCGGCACCCGCCAGCCGCGAGGCTGCGGGCCAGCAACCGGCCTCACCGCCCGCCTGGCAGGAGCTGCGGACTCTTCTCTGGCAGCAGGGAAGCGCACAGTCCTGCGCGGGTCTGCGGTGCCGTGGCGCTGCAGCCGGGCAGGGGCAGACGCGTTGCCCAGGCGCCGGCTCCGGGTGTTACGGACACCCAGGTTTTCTCAGCGAGAGGCTGCCCGGACGGAAGGAATTCTGAAGAACTGAGTCAGGGATTTCAGCCCCAGAAAATCCCCAAGTTCATATCCCTGCCATATAAAGTGATTCAGCCTTTGGTCTATCAACCTTTACTCAATTGATTAATCGACTAATTAACCATGCCAAGGGTTAGATGAGATGTCAAAAAACAACCGCAACAGAAAACCCGCTGCATTTGCTTGCTGCTACGGACGCCCAGCCAGCCGTACGTGCCTCACACACCAACGGGGCAGCCCGCGGTGCTCGGGGTCCGCCAGCCGCGGCGAGACGAGAGGCACAGGGGCCGTTTCTGCAGCCGGGCCCACGCCACCCGCAGCCGGTGACAGCCGCAGAACGGGGAAGGGTCACGTTTCTTGGCACCTAGCCCGCACAACAAGCTAGCCGGGACATCGAGCACGTTCTCAGAGGGGCTTGTAAGTGTCAGGGAGGAAATAGAACAGCAATTGTTTCTGCGTGAAGTGAAATTCCTGTGGTTGCCACCTACCAAACCGAGCCATCGCTGCCGGTGAGCGATACGGGACCTCTGAAAGCAGTCAGAGCCGGGCTGCGAGGCCACCTGACGGGCAGCACACAGCGCGGCCGTGCCGAAGGCTTTGGCAGTTGCTGCCCCACGAAGCAGCAGCCAGGACTGAAGGCCCTTACGGCGGGATATTGCATTTCTGTTCTCACCTCAGTGATGCCACAAATGCCTTAACAGAGCATGGGCCTTCATTAAAAATATATCAATCAACTCATCTGCCTGTAACAAGAGCTTCTGCAAGGTAACAGGCAAATAATAAAACCAGATCTGCTTCCAAAATACGAGATGGGTCCCACGCTGCACATCGCAGGTTTGAGGTTTGAGTGGTAACAAGTGTTCGGACAGGCAGACAGACGGATCTTCTGAACAAACCCTCCGCCTGGTATTTACGACTAAGGAGAAAGGAAAGTCTTTACTCAAGAGCACGGAGCACAAAGGGCCGAGGAAATAGCCCTCACTCGTCACAGCTGAAGCCCTCGTAAGCACCAGGCAGACTGCCCCGTGGGGGACACGCTGCGAGCTCCCCCATTTATACAGCTACCTCCCGCCTAACAGCTGGGTGAGCACTGCAAAATGACCGAACACCCCCAGTTACTTATACAAGAGGAATGGTTTCTACCGGTCGCTTGTTCTGAAGCACACCAACTTCTTATGCGCCCTTACAGTGCGCCATGGCTGTGGCAAAGCCCCAGCTCTGGAAACACCTTGGACAAAGGCAAGCTCAGTTGTTGAGATACTACTGTAATTCAGCTGTGACAGGAGGCATGGTCTTGTTCACCTGACACAGTCCCCGTGAAGCACCAGGGCTGTTTTGTCAGAACTCCTTGCTCTGTGCTCATCCCCGGCCACCCTTGCTCGGCGTCCCGCTCACGGCGACACACCACTCCTGCACCTGGAGGACGGGATCCCTGAAAATCAACCAGCTCGCTTCTCTCCAAGGCCGTGCCCCATGGAACTCGTCCAGGCAGATCCCTGCACAGGCAAAGTCCGCTCTCCTGGAGTCCGGGGCCGTGGACCTGCCTTGTTCCTTCCAGGACCGCGCCGACCTTCACACCCCAGCCACCGCTTCCTTCTCTGTAAGCAGGAGGCACCTTTATCTTCACTGCATCCCTTACGACACACTCCAGATGGAGGTGAAAGCGACGAGCTCACGAAGAGCTGAAAGCTCAAGCCCCAGAAGTGTTACCTAAGGCTCGGTTTCCTTGGGGTTTCTCAGATGCACCTGGAATCCTGAAGCTGAAGCCTCAACTCCTCAAGGTCAGTCAAGTAAACGATGCATTGGGAAAAAACCTAGTTTACAGTTCGGACTACTCAGAACACATCATATATGGGGGCCACCCTTTGACGTCAGCCTCGGTGCTCCCAGCAGCTCTCCGCGACGGCCGGGCTGGTGCTCGGTACACCAGGCAGGCAGGCTGTGCCCAGCACCGCGGGCAGTGAGGCCCGGAGCACCCGGCCAGCAGGCACGCCCCGCTCCTCAGCGCGCTTCAGGAAAACAGAGCTGCTGAACGCGTGCCCTGTGCCAACAGGGCAGCGGCAGCCAAGCTCCTCCAGCGGGAACGCCTGGCAGTGCAGGACATCAGCAGAGGTTTGCTCGCCTACCAGAGCTGCCACACACCTTCCTGCATTGCACTGCGACCTTGGAGAAAGTTCCCCCCTTGCAGCCTGCCGCAGCTGAGCAATGCCAACACACGCCTGACGCGGGGTGACTCGGCCTTCCCATCGAAAAGGTTAAAATTCAAGAGATTACACACGGCTAGGGGCGAAACACCCGCGGTGCAGCAGTGCGCCTACATCACAAACCCCAGCCCGGCAGAACACCTCAGCCCAACAGGCCGAGACGGGCCCCGCCACGCAGCAGAACCGAAGACCCAGACAGCCCTTGCAGGGACTCAGGCTGTCACTGCAACACGAGAACAGCCCGTCCTGTAAGCAGCAGCTCTCGTGAGAGTCAGCATGGCTCTGTCTTCTGTCCTTCGTCCTGCCCCAAATCCCGGACACATGTATGTGTAACTGCCTGTACAACCGTGCTGAACAAGGATGTTGGGAAACAAAGATGTGAGCCAACTCAGATTATTTCCCACTGTGTAAATAAACTGCTTTGGCAAACGCGCGTACCGCACGACGACTGCCCTGCCGCAGGGGCACAGCACGCAGAGGCAGCTGCGGGACCTCTTCAGCTCTTCCCGCTTGCCCTGCAACAGGAAAGGTACGCGCCAGCCTCCAGGGACGTGCCGAGGGCAGCCACCCATCAAGCAGGTGTTTCCAAAAACGTGTCTTGGTCATACATTTCCAACTGCTGGGATCAAGGACTTACTGAACTGGGCCACTTCCAGCGCCGACAGATTTTGTTATTGGCATTGCAGCCGGCCAGCCTTGTAACACCCGCAGGTCTTTCATTTAGGAACTCCAGTCCCCTTGGAGGCCGTGAGGACACAGATAACGTGCCCCAGCAGGAGGCTAACACCCGGGTAAGGTTCTACCACGGCGGTACCACCAGGACCTGTGAAATCTGGTTTTCTACAAAGTCAGTATTCCCAAAGTTGGTCGAAGGGAGGTGACCATTTCTACCAGGAACATCCCGCAGGCTTCGACAAACAGCTGAGGCATCAAACCCCTGACACCCGTCGGAGAGCTGACTGCAAAGAGGAAGTGCCGCTTTGTGCTGCTGACAGGTGTCCAAGACCAACCCTGGCAGAAAAAACAAAGCACAGAAAAGAAAAAAAGGAAAAAAATCACGCAAGATCAGAAGAAAAGGAAAATATGGGGGCCACCAGTTTCCAAATGCCTTCACTCCTAATGCCCTCATGCTTCTCATCTCGGTTCTGCACAGCAGCAGCAGCTCAAGAAAAGCACCTCATTGCCTCCTTTCATGAAAACAAAACCAACTACTACAACAGGACAACCACAGAAACAAAACCCAACCTTCCTCGTCCCGGAAGAACTGGAATTAAACCAGTGGTCGTTGTGTGCTCACTAACACAGCAATCTGAACATTTCTGTAGCAGCTACGTACGAAAACGAACATCAGTAAATTATCCCCAGACCAGCAGGACCCTGCGGAAGGCAGCAGTTGGCCAGGCCCTTCCCAACACGTAACCGAAAGCAATGAGCACGGAGATCCGCAGCCTCAGTCCCAGCTGTCTGAGGCTGAGCAAGGACGGCTGAAGGTGGGGCACTTACGGAGACAAAAGAATAATTTTACCCATTATCTGCACCGGGATTTTTCATTAACAGACACACGGACTTCCCTTCTCTTAAAGTCCAAGTCAAGACAAGTTATCTTTGCAGATGATAGAGAAGTTCGTAACCTTTGTTCTCGCTGTAGCTTTAGGTGTACTCTGACGGGGTTCCTGCCTGCGTTTTCTAGAGATCGTTAATTTCCTCTCAAGGTTCCCGGTATAGAACTACTTGGTTTAGATCTAACAGAAGCAGAAACATTTTAGTGCGTACATGAGCCGCATTGTTTGCCATGGAAGACTTTCGGGAAGCATAAATATTTCTCTGGGTGTTCCCCTCGGGCACCGAACGCAGCAGGGTTGTTAACAGCAAAAGCCAGGGGTCACTTCCTGCTCGGGGCTGGGGACTGCAGCCTACCTTCCTGCGCTTCTTGCTTACATCTCCCTGCGCACCTTATAAACAAGGGCCAACTGAGTAACGGGAACCACGTCCCGCACCCCGACAAGCACAGAGGCACGGAGAGGGTAAGTGATTTGCCCAAGGCCACAGCAGAGATGGTAAGTCACAGACACACCAGGGTTAGGTTTCTGCAGCTCCTGGCTACTGTCCTGCATGCAATTACCTCCACACAAAGCACCTCGTTTAGCGGAGGCCAGATAAAGGGGACAGACGAGGAAGAACATCAAACCCCCTCGTAATCAGAAGCAAATCAACCAGCCCCCTCCCCGTACCTAGTGCAGGTAGCATGTTCCCTTCAGGCCCAATGTGATTACCAACGGAATCAAAATAAAGGCCACAACAACAAAAGAACCTGGAAAATTAATTCTCCCTCATTTAAATAGAGGACTTCAATGCAAAGCAAGCAAGCGGCTTATTGAATTCATCATCGCAAATTGCAAACAGGGACTGGAACATTCATCGGCCGTCTCAGCAGAGATCTCACGAAGATAACAATTCACAAGTCGCTGAAAGGGAGCGTTACGTTACCTGAAGCCAACAACGAGACACACAGGTTTGGGACAGCTGGAAAAGCAACCACAGGCTGCTGAGAACTTCAGTAACAGCAGCACGGGGACTGGCACGGAAGAACACAAAGTGATCACGTACCACTTGACACCTGAATCAGGCTTGGAAAAGAAAGCCAAATAAAAAACAAAACAAGTCAAACCAAACAAACAAATCACAACCAATGAGAAAACTGTGAGCAAATCCGAGCCTGTAAGGGCACACTGTGCCAGGAACTAAACCCACGGAATCTAGACACGACTTCAGAGTCAGGGCTTACACGAGCCAGGTTCCCAAAAGCCCGGTCGACGCAGCCCCCCGCAGCACGGCTTCTTCAGCCACAAGTCGCTCCCGCGGGCGCTCAGCCAGCAGTAAGGGCTCCGAGGGCGCTGCACGCAGCACCGTGTCTCTTAGCCCTCCAGAGAGGGGATGCTGCCTAAGCTCCAGACACAGAGCAGTAGGACACGGGACTGAGATGCTGCTTTGTTTCTGTCCAAAGAGGCTTTCCACCTTCCAAGCGAGCGGCCAACCTCACAAGCAACTTTTCGGTACTCCCTGCGGCAGGACGAGGACGGTTCCTTACTGCAGAGCGCCGCGGCTGCTCTAAGGGCTGTACGCACGCCGACTGGCGAGTAACGACCCCGCAAGCACCAAAGCTTTTTCCTCCCGCACACAGGGGGAAAGGAAGGGCAGAAGCAGCGGTTCCGGCCCCGGCTGAGCGCTGGAGGAGCGGGAGCCGTCCCGCCTGCACCGCGCTGCCCCGAGACTGCGGGTCCCCGGGCGTCACCTGGCAGCCCTCGGGCGCTGAGGCGGTCCTTCAGGGCGAACCAACCAACGCAGTGCTTTCGGAGCCGTTTTGGCGTCAGCCTCCGAAGCTTTTTGGGCCTCGCCGCGACCGGGCACGCCCCGGCCCCGCGCCGGCCCCGACCTGCCCCGCTCCCAGGCACCGCGGCCGGAGCCCCGGC
>CM021797.1:394985-420554 GCA_011076525.1 Nettapus auritus | reverse complement strand
GGGGAGGCCCGGCGCTCCCCTGGCGCAGCCCCTCGGGACGGGCCGGGGCCTCGTCCGGGCTTGGGGGCCGCGAGGTTCGCGTGGCCGTGGCCGGGGCACGGCTTCCACGCGGCTGCCGTGGTGCCGGCGGTGACCTGCCGCAGCTCCGACAGCTGGGTCGCACCGGGGGAGCGAGCACCACGGCCGTTATTCCCAAAATAACAAGCGTTCTTCTCACCTTAACGTGCTTTCTTAGTTCGGCAAAACAGTAGCCGTATTATTGAACTTGGATACAAGCAGGAAGAAAAAAAAAAAAGAAAAGCTTGGTTTCTTGTAGCTTTTAATAAATGCACCACCAAACCATCAGAGTTTTTGACCCGTCCCTGCAGGCTTTGCTAATAAAAGTATGTTTGGTCATACACGTATGGCAGACTAAGGTGAGCGCTGTTTAGCTATTCATTTATGAGCAGCTGGTGCAGAAGTGGAGCCTGCCCACACCTGGCTGCTGCTCTGTAATAAAAGTGCTCTTTGCTGCAGACTGACAGATCTGTAAGAGATTGCTTGGTTTATTTTTCAGTAGCAACAATGCTCAGTTTCCCTGTGCCAAAGAAAGATTTGTTCAAACAGACCTTTTTTTATCTCTTAGACCTAAAATCTGAGGCTAGATTACAAAGTTCTGTCTGTTAGCTCCTTTCTCTTACAATACCTGCATCACATTCCTCACACGGGAATGAAACCAAGTTAATTAAAAATCAGTAACATTTTGGATTAACGTGAAAGCAAAGGTTTACTTATGCCTTTGAGATTTTTTTTCTGTCCAGGAAACTACTTCATGTGGCTATCTGTATGCCCAGCTGCATTTGCTTGATGTTCTTTCAGGAAGAAGATTATTAGAAATATTGAAAAACAAAACAAAATAAAACATTAGCGGTGATTAATTGCTACAGCAGTGATTAATGGCCCAGTCCAAACACTTCCTTTCACTGGTCCGTGCTTGAGGGAAACGCAGCAGCCACTCTGTGGATCGGGGGCACGCTCCCCTGCTGCCTCCCACAGACCCCCACCTAGGTTTCTCCCCGCAAATATCACTGATTTTCTCCTCGAATCCTGCTCCGTTTCTGGATTTTTCTCCCACATAATTCCTTCGCTACATAATTCTTCCAACTTATCTCTCACCCAGGCTCGTTTGCCCCCAGGCAGCAGGCTGTGCTCACACACCGCTGGTTTCTGCACTGCTGCCCCTCTCCGCTCCTCCCTCTGCGCGGGGTTCGCGCTTGCCCTGTTCCCAGCCACCGAGCACCCTGTGTCAGGGTGAGGTTGGGCAGCGTCTGGGACTCACTGCATGATGCTTGGGATTCCCTGGGAGGATACGGGGCCTCGAGCAGAAGTGGTCGCCCTCCTGCTGCGCCAGGCCTCGCAAAAGGAGCTGCTGCCGCCCAAAGGAGTTCCCCCAGCGTGTGCTAGCTCCTGGTGCATGCAAAGTAAACATATTTTTTAATTAACCTAATCACTTACAGACAAACAAGCTGAAAATAGCTACAGCCACCGTAACGTTTTGAATCCGCCAGACAAGCTATTACCTTTCCCATCAACCTCCTACCCGTTTCTGCATCACCCTGAAGTGAATACAAAGGCGCGTGCCCTGAGCTTGTTTGGTTTTGATGCAGGCCTCATCACCAGAACATTTTAGAACTTCGGGCATTAACTAATTTCCTGAGAATTGGGAATTACATCCACATTTTCTCTAGAGAGAAAAAAAAGACACAAACGCTCCATTTCGTTTTCTTCAGATCACACCAGTATGCTGTGGTGCTGTGGCAAAGATGGAAACTGCACACACAAATTCCTGATTATTGGCCTAGTCTCCCAAATGCAAACGTTTTTCCTAAAATCAAGGGATTTCGTTTCACTAAAATAATAACACATAACCAAGAGGAGGAAAAAGCAGGCCCTCCGCAGGCCCCGGCTCCTCAGGCCCGCTGCAGCCGGCCCGGCCCCGCAGGCCCCGCGCTGCTGCCCCCGCCGCGGCCCGCAGGTGGCGGCCCCGGGCCCCGGCCGCCGCGGTTCGTCCCGGGGCCCCTCAGCTCAGCTCAGCTCACCTCAGCTCCGCTCAGCTCCGCTCAGCTCAGCTCCGAGGCCGGGCTGCTCGGGCACCTCGACCCTGCAGGGTCCTCCGAGGAGGCCGGGCCGCCCCGGCTGCCCGCGGGCGTTGGCGCGGCCGTACAGCGGGGCGGGAGGGAGCGCTGTGCCCGGCGGGCGTCGTGCGGCGGGAAGGAGGCCGGTGCGCCGCTCCTTCTGCACCCTTTGGGGAATCTGTTAAAGTAATGCTTTTAGAGCTTCAGATACATTTACTGCCACTTCGGATTAGTTCAGGAAGCGGAACGGGAACAGAAATCCTGCGCGGTGTGGACAAATTGGACAGAAACGCTCCGCTGCCGCCATTCTCTGAGGTACTGAAGTACGCGAAATTACGAACGATGCTGTGTTCTGTGATAAATTCACAGCAGTAGAACGTACCTGCGTTCCCACGTCACTACTGGGAAGTGGAAGGGTCTTGGACAAGGCCAAGGGTCTGCAAAGCACAGGGCCTGGTTTGGGTGCCTGTTTTCACACGTTTCCTCTCTGAAGTCGGGAATCTGCCGGTGGCCGTGCTGGGGCTGTGCTCCGGGACAGCCTGCGGGCCAGAAGGCCGGGACGGGGCTGCCCGCGAGGGAAGGAGCGTGAGGAGCACCCTGCCCTGCCTGCCGGCCGGCCGGGGAGCCCAAGAGCGCACTTGTGCCGGAGGCTTCAACTTGCACCGTACGTCTTACATTTTCTTATGGGGCTAGTCTCTGGACACTTCTGAGAACCCTAATTTTACCATAAAAGACGCTTAGGAAGTCTGCCTCTGTTTTTGCTGTCAACGCATTTTTTTTTCTCTCTCTTTTTTTCCTGCGAGCCTGTGTTTCCACAAATCAAGGTTCTGTATTTTCTGACTGCCACTTCTCTTCTCCGCAGTCTGTACAGCAAGCTGTCGTTTGCCATTTCGATGTGTCTTTCCTGAAGGGAGCGTTATTCGTGTTTAGCTTACGCCTAATGTATTTCATTGTTCAGCTCTGAGCAATTGTTTTTGTACATTACTGATTTTGTGACCTGCATTGTTGGATGCACAAAACCGTGCACATTTTGGGTAATTTGCTGCTTTCTTACTTTCTCAGAGAAGGTAATGGATGGTGGGTTGATTGAAGCTGCGACAAAAAAACAGCTATTACTTTATGTGGCTTACAAAGGGAATCCATGTTGTGCTTCCCTGCAGCTACTGCTGGGAGCGCTTCTGTGATCAGAAATTGCTGTAACATCATTCATGGAGCTCTTTGTCGGGGTTTACTTAGGAGGGTTGTCCCAGAGAGCGCACGCTGGTTGTGAGTGTGCTCCTGGCTTGCTGGCCTACTGGGAAGATGGGAGAAAGAGTCTGCCGGGCAATTTTAGCAGTTATTCTACAAGAAAACAGTGTAACAACAGAATCCCAGAGGAGAAAGAAAGGTATCAAAGCAATAATATTACTTATACATTCAAAGCGTTGTACGGACCTTAAGTAATCCTCAGAGCAACTCCAAGAGGCAGTTTCTAGTAGAGTAATTTCAGTGAGTGAAATGCTGCCGCAGACTCTGGCAGGCACTGACTATGACCATGAATTAAAAAGCAAAAGAATGCCAAGGAGAAGTCGTTGTGGCTGCAGGATGTGCCTCCAGATGCTCTTCCTGGACGCGAGCCCTCCGATTGCTCTCTCGCCATGCGGTCTGGCATGGCTGGACAGACAGTTTGAAGGCGTAAAAGTAGTAGTGGGTTATGTGCATGCCTTGTGTCTGGTCGCTTGCTTCCCACCCCAGAGGCCGCCTGGTGGTGCGTGGGGAGGCCGCCCAGGTGCCGCAGCGGGAGGCCGGCCGTTGCGCCCCGCAGCCCGGCAGCAGGCAGGGCAGGGCCCGCGGGTGGCTCTGCGGCGTTCAGCCATCGCGCCGCCGCATCCCTGTTTTGCCAGCGAGTGCCATGTGAAAGTGAGTCAGTTTGTTTGTTTTTAAGGGAAGTTGCTGCTTTTAGCAATCCCTGAAGAGTCATTTTATGTAACGTTTTCGTGAGTGGGCTTATATGCAACCTCCATGGCTATATATATTTCAGAGGCATTATAATATCATGGCCACGTATAGTCTTCCTAAAAAACTTGCCACGGCATCCTTCTCGTCTTCCTGTCTTGTAGCGTGGTTCTTTTGGCAGGCTGCATGTCATTTTTTGTGGGCACTGCCTTTTGGGCATCGCTTTGCTGCATGTACACCCAGGGACAGTCATCGTGGCAGTGGGCACTTCCCACTGGGCGTTTGGTGCTGTTCAGCAATTAGTCAGCTGAGAACTTGTGCAGATGAAGAAGGATTCTGAGTAGTAAGGGTGAGTCCATTTAACTGTAGTCAAAAAAATCTGCTCAGTCTTTGCTGAAATATAACAAGACGGAAAGTGCTGAAGTGATTGACTGAACTTCGTGCGCAGTGAACATAAACTATTTTGGTCTCTTCCATCTTTAAAATGTTGTTCCCTACAGATAAGGCTTGAAGCCTGGGACTAAGGGGAAGACACTGCATAGCAGCAACCCCCCAGCAGGGCTCTCGCTACGGTGCAGTCCCCGAGCCACGGGAAGGATTCACTTAAAACATGATGAGGGGCAGGAGGGGCTGTACCTGCCAACCAGCTGAGCTAGTAATTGGGCTGGTGGGTGCATTTCTTTCCCAGTGTTTAAATATTTACCCTGGTTTCTCTTGGCCATTGCATACCGGTTGGTGCTTGACTTGCTCTTGTAACTCTTAGCCTACCTTTTTAGAACTAGAAAAACTTTGAATTTAACTTCTGGACTCGTCGCCCTTTTCGTATAGAGCGAAGGCGTGTTGGAGCTTTTATCACAGTGCCGCAGGCATCTTCTGCAAGGGTTCTGTGTTCTGTCTGAATATTTCAGGGTGCTCTTGAACTGCAAAGCAGAGACAATCCCAGATTTAGTGCTGTAATTCATTATTATCAAACATCTGCACAGAAAAATCTATCTCCCATTTATTTATTTACTTAATTGTTTATTGAAAGGCATTCGGAGTAAATTCTAGACTTAATACATAAAGAAGCATGAGCTAACTTGGCGTTCATTCATTCATACCTCTTTAAGCCCTCGTTACTTAAAATGGTTCGTTTATGATGTTAGAGGTTGATAGCATTCATTAATTCCCCAAATAAGCAAAGCAGAAGCAAATGAGCACTGGACTGCTGGTTATGAGCTGTACGCTCTGTGTCTGGTGTTCTCATTAAAAAGTTCATCATTTTTGTGTAGACACATCTGCGTTAAGTTTTTGCAGCTTCTCCAGAAGCGCTGTCACTGGGACCAAAACTATCGCACAATATCTTTGTTATGTATGTGCAGCCACGTACACATCCATTCTGTTTCTCTCCCGTTGGTTTGCTTAAACACTTGATACCCTTTCATTACAAGTCTCATCGGCGGAAGCATGTAATTATTACATTTGGTGAGTTAAAATGTATTGACTTCGCTTCCATCAAAGGGGGATTTCTTTTACCTATTTTGGCTATCGCTGCTGCTTGGCTGCACTAGATTGCCTCAGGCGGACTGCCCATCGTCTGGGGTGCTTCCCGGGGGACTTACTGAGAAGTAGCGCGTTCAGGTCTGTTGTGAATGTGCTGTGGCTTTCAAACCTCTAAAGATACGCCATCGAAGTGTAAAGATATGTTTGAGAAAGCCAAGTGACGGAGATAGGGCAACAAGAGGGAGAGGGAAATGGAAGAAGAGCTGGAGAATCCGGATGGGAAGGAGAAACGAGAGGATGACTCACATGGAGAAGGCAAAACAAAGTGGAGAAAGAGAAGGCGATTAGTTCTTACTCTGGGACGAGTGATTTGGGGGCACAGAGGGTCTCCGTGCTTGGAGACTGCAGACAAAGACAGGCAGCTGCCCCCCTGCAGCCTGCCCCGCCGCGCACGCGCTCTCTGGGAGGACGCGTGACGTCCCTGCGCCAGCGAGCTCTGCTGGCCCTGCGGGGAGAAGCCCACCGCACCGAGGCCTTGGCGCAAGGTGGTGTCGAGGAAACAAAACTCTACTGCAGATTTTTATTCGGGTACAATTTTAGAGAAGGGTGAGGGTTTCTGGAAAATTGGGGCAGGTTATGTGTGTAGGTCTTTGTTTTATTTTGGTTCGGTTTGTTTTGAAGCTGGAGAGCTTTTGTTGAGGTGCTTGCAAAGGGGGACTAAAAGCACAATTAAAAAAAAATAAAGTCATTTTAATTTAAGAAAACTCAAAAACAATTCTGATGAGCTTTATGAGACAGAAAATCATACGCATATAATAAAGCTGTGTCTGATTAAAAGTCAGGCAGAACCACGCACAAGTCTGTGTTGGCTGTAAGTAGAGATGTATAGCCATCTATACAGCTAGGCGCGCAGACGTTTCTGGCGACGGAAGACCTACTACCTTAAGCAGTGTCCTTTTTGTCTCTATATTAATCCTCCTCCTACTCAGCAAGGAAATTCAACGCAAGGCTTACACAAATGCCACATGATGAGACTCATTCTAGAACAATTGAACAGCTCTCTGGAGAATTATTCCTGACTCTTGCTTGTGCAGGCTGAGAGTTGGTTCCCCGTAGTGTTCAACCTGCGTCCTCAGAGAAACAGAAGGTTCCAGTTCTGATCGAAACCAACTGATTCACGTTGCCTGCAGACAGAGCTTGAGTAACAGCGAGTCCTTCCAAGTGGTGTCTGTTCCTCTCCCAGAAACTGGATGTCTCGGTTAGCACTCCGCTTCTGTGCTTGTCTGCCCAGCTGCCGACCCCGTCCTGCTGCTGGAAAGCCTCGGAGCTGCAAGTGGCAGGAAATGCACAGTAAGGAAAACGTGGCAGAAGCGTTTCATGTTTCTCGTAGCATTTTCTACCTGAGCTGCACGTAGGCGGCAGCCACCTTGCCCTCGGAATCCCCGCAGATTATCCGGCAGGGCCGGACACCAGTGGGCGCAGGAGCCCTGTCCGCAGGGCTGCAGCTCCCCTCCCCGTAACGGGGTCAGCGGGAGAGGCTGTGCTCGGCATCAGAAAAACTGCCCGGCAAAAAATGTTTCTCTGAACAGAAATGCAAACCTGCTGAACCTTGGGCAGCTGAAGACTGAATATTTCTATGGATTTTTTGCTGATGAAGATTTATCTTTGGATCTTTTAGTGTCAGAGGAGTTCACCCTTGTGAGGGTTATGTGAGTCCACAAGGCCCCTTCCTGAGCGTGTCCTCCCACTGGCGTTATCCGCTACCTGGAGGGTCTTCTGGCAGGAAGAGGTGTCGCTCACCGTTCTTCTGGCTCTTCCAAGCACAGCAGATGGAGAGGAGTGCAGGAAAGCCAGGAAAGCAGTCTCCACGTGGTATTTAGCCAGTCAGATCTGAATTTCATCCAGAAGGATCAACGTCCCCGCTCGTATGCGTCCTCTCTGTCCCGTACTTATTACTGAAATCTGTGGTGGAGGGAAAACCATTCAAATCCAGTCTGAAAACAGTGACATAAATTCCTGCCAGGCTTTCAGGGTAGTTCTGAGCTGCAGAAACGTCCCCCTTAGTTCTCCACTGCAAGTACTAGGTCCCAGACTACCAGTACAAATACCTAGGGGAGTGTGAATAAGTAAAAATGGCTGGAGATGTCTCATCTTTGGCAGGCACCTTTTAGCTTTGTTTCTGTTGCTGTTGTTTTGTTCTGTTTCGTTTTCTGAAGCAGTAGAAATGCTGGAGAGGGAGCCCCAGGGACGCGGAGACCTGGGCAGCGCAACCCTCAGCTGGCACGAGGAGAACGAAGTAGCTCGCTGCTCTGCCGGGACGTGACCTGTGGGCTCCAAGTCCCAACTTGTTCCAAAACCATTCCCAAATGTTTGCAAAGGGGACAAGGAGAGGAGTTGGGCATTGCAGCAGATTCTCGGCCAGGAGTGATGGAGAGGATTCAGCTTGGGTTGTTTGTAATCGCCCCTCATGAGCCTTGTGTCCTGCCACCTCTGCTGCCTCTCCCAGGAGCCGCACCGAAGCTGTTTGGCCTCGCAGCCCAGTCCTTGCTGTCGCCCAGGCACGGCCCCGTCGGTCAGCGCCGCTCCCAGGCTCGCAGCCCTCCGCACTCAGATTGCTCGGCACTGCGGTGTCCGCTGCGGCAGGAAGCATTGCAGGACCACTGTCGGTTGGAATCCTTTTAAGTGTTGCATAAACCTCACAAAATCTCTGCAAGACGAGTTACCCGTCCGTCCGTTTTCTAGAAGGGAAGGTGGAACAATGGGCAGCCGGGTTCCCGCGGGCATTGTGCTGCCCCATTCGTCCGGCTGGTGTCAAACAGCCAGACCGGCCAGGCCGCTCCTGCCCGTGGAGCGATCAGCAGCAGCCCTGGCAGGAACGCCAGGCGCTGGGCGGAAGCAGGCTGTTCTAACACCTTGCCAAGTTTCAGCGTCTTGGGACGGTTCTGTACCTAATGCCACAGGGTCTGCTGCTTCTGCCCTGCGTATTTACTAGGGTTGCGTATGTCTTATTTATGAGGTATTAGTACTGCAGTTTGCTGCTTCAAGCTAGCTCCAGTGGAAACTGCGGAAAATTCTTCTGGTCTCTTTTCACTGGGTTGCTGGATTGCTTTATGTAAAGTCAGAGGACCGGTAAGCTCATTTTTGAATTCTGTGACACTGTTGGACTAAAATAACAGAAAGCGTTTGAAATTCTTCAATCCAGAGCTTTCAGACGCATCCTCACAGCTATTAGTGCTTGCTGCATCCGCTTTATTCCAAGCACAAAGAGGTGAATACGCTGGAAAGAGACGGAAGATTCACAAACGTCGCGTACTTTATGCTTTTCATAAAAGGAGGAACAATTTGCAGCACTTCCACTCCTGTCTTTGCAGGATGCGTACAGGTGGCCCAGGTGAGCAGGCAAACAGCCTCTGGCGAGCGAGGAGCGAGCAGGAGGCAGCTGTGAGGCGCGCCGTCTCCGTCAGTACTGCTGAGGCTGCTGCAGCAAGCGCTGCTTCTGCTGCCAGGAACGGCTGCTGCGCTCGATGCTCCAGGTGGCCAGGTCAAGGATCAAATGCGCAACACAAGATGAGGAAAATTAATTCCGATTTGAAAAGCCTTTCAAACCGAGGAAGCGCTCTGTTATTCGTGAGGCCTCCATGGCTCTGCAGCACTGAAGGATATTGGAAAAACATACACATGGAATGAAATCCTTAATTGCTTTAACTTTATGGAGGTGACATTCTGGAAAGAGAAGCCAAACACCACTAAGGACGTAACAAAGGAAGTCGGATTTCTCTCTACCAAACTGTCTAAAAATTCAGTGATTTTCGTAGGTTTCGTGGGTTTCACACTTATAACAACACCATCTCTTTTTAGCATTGTTATGTTTTCTGGGTTAGGTGTCTAAACTCCCCTGGCATGTCCACGAGTGTAACTCAGGGGTTGGGAGGATCGAGTGAATTCCTCTTCGGAGCCTAACTTTGCTCCAGATGCAGCAGAGAGCTTGCTTTTTGGTGGGCTGATGTGCCAGCCTGGTCTTAGCCCATCCCCAGCCCCTTCCCTGCCATCCAGCCGGGCTGTGTGTAGGTGAGAAAAGCAATGATATAATCTGGGAAGCTCATTTCAGGGAGGCGTTAAGACCCATGGGACAGTGGCAAGATCCTCAAAAGCTGGGCCTGTCTGGGACATAAGAATGACCCATGCGGATTCCAGCTTTTTCACGCCGAGACATGTCCCGCGTTCAGTTCCTGTGTTTTGCACAGTGTTTAGTCCCTCTCCCTGCATCGAATGGTGCTTGCCCTGTGAAGCTCTGTAAGCACGCACTCACATAGGTGCGGGAGCTGTGTGACTCACTCTTTACTCATCGCTTAAGGCCCGATGATGAATAGTGACTTTGCGTAACGTATCTCTGGCAGAGGGTCCTTTGCAGAAGTTTCTGTGCGAATTAGAAGGATCTGGGATACCCTTTGTAGACTGGCTTCATGCTTCAGTGTTTGACTCACGACTCTGTAATCTGGTATCATCTTCATGGCTTTATGTACCTCTCACCCACCTACGGCTCAGATTTATTTTCCTCCCACTCCCCCTTTTGCTCACTACACTCCCAGTTCTCCTCTAACGAATCTCGGCTCATTTTCCCCTCGCCTGTTTCGTTTGTTCCCCCTTGCCATCTCCTGCCTGTGTAGCTCAGATGCCTGGCCAAGCTGGACCTTACAGCCCAGGGCAAAGTGCCTTGCTGGGCCGCTTGAAAGACCTGTGAAAGGGCCGGGTGCTTCCATGGCTATTGTGGTGCACGGATTTTCCTAACTGCTATTCCTTATCCCAGCCCAAACTCCCCTGTACTGTTAATCCTAAGAGCAGCAAGTCTTCTAGGTGGCTTTTGTCTACTTGATCTGGATGCTTTCAGAAAGGTGCACGTAACCGTGGCTGTCAGGACAGCTACCAGCAGATCTCCCTGTCACCCAGGCTCCTGAAGAGCTGCTTTCTCACCTGCAGTGCTCCTGCTGGAGAAACCTGCCGCTACGCGACGTTGTTCTGAGATGGCAGCTCCTGGGAAAGACGAATTTGTCTTTTGTCCAGAAATGCGGTGAGATTCTCAGCCTAAAAGGCAGAAAAGGATGACAGCAAACGTAAGGCCAAAACATTCAGAATTCAGTGCTCTTTCTGATCATCTGAGAAAGATCATCCAGTGGTCAATCTTTTTGAGTTAAGTATCAGGACATCTTTTGCTGTCACCGAATGATGTTGTAAGCATTTTTCTTTCTCGGTATTACATCTTATCTTCACGACACGTACCCCTGCAGCATATACAGGCACACTGCTGTACGCCGGCACAGCTCCACATTCCTACGTGTGCATTTTTGTTGTAATCTCGTTAGCAGGAGGATATACAGACCGCCTTTGTAGCTGGTAATACTGGTAATACGCAAATACGTTTGCAGTTTGAGTTTAAGTTAGACAAACAGTGTGAGAAAACAGATGGAAAACATTTCAGATCTATTTTAAACATCATTGATTTCACGGTATGCATCCCAATTTCCTCAGTCTGCAAACGAACCGTTTATAAAGATAATTCAACTAACATACAGGGCTGATTAATTCTCAGGCTGCAGTCACTGGGATGAAAATTCCGTCAGTATACTTACGGGTTTCCTGACAGTTCTGTCCGTTTACTTATGAGTTTCTGTTACACGTTCCAGCATTATTGCTGCGGTGTTCATTGGCACGGTAATACTGCGTTTTGAGACTCCTCGAGGAACTCCTTTGCTACATTGTGCTGTCACAATTTGATTTGGTTGAATGCATAGAAATTCTTGAGAGCAACGTGGAGCTGAATGGGACCGAGCGGCTCGTTAAGCACTAATATCCAGGTGTCGGTGCCTGGGGTGATGGGGTTAATGCCATATCCTGATGATCTCTCCGTGGGGCTGAAACCTAATCTTGCATCCCTGTCAGAACGATGCCGTTACTTTCTGTGTCCTCAGGCTCTGCCCGGGTCTGCACATTAGCTCTCTGCAGCTGGACAACGGAGAATCAGGCAGCTCGCCCCCTGCGAGGCGTTGCCGTGCTGTGGTAGCCGGCTAACCCCTGGCCTTCACGGAAACTGGAGAGCGGTTGTGCTTCCTTCTGTGCGGCATGTTCTGTTCAAAGTGTTCTGCAAAAGCTTTTATTGGGAGGCTTCCTGGATGAAATCGCTTTTTTTTCCCCAAATCTCCATAGCCCTGTATTAATGTGCCTGAAACCCTGCGTAACAACAGGCCGTGTCCAGAAGAGCACAGACACCTGGCGTTCCTCAGGGTTGTTGCTGCTCTCGTTGGGAGCGGGGTGAAGGCTGCTGGCTTCTGTGAGATTTCCTGAGCTCCTCCGCTCCCTAACCGCTGGCAGGCAGGGCAGATAATGGCTTTGAGGGAAGAAACAATGATATTACCGTTCTGTGAGTCCTCCACTTGTAAAGAAGCAATCCTTTTACTGTTGTTCTTGGACTTCAGTAAAATTAATTCTTGCTTACACCAGCATGAAATCTGAATGAAGTGCTTGGGCTTTCTCTGAACGTTGACTTTTCTTCCAGTGGCAGCCGGAGGCACAAACCTGAGAACTCCTCTCGGAGTTGGTCTTAGGTGGCTGAGACAGAAGACAGCAATAAGGGCGCTTTCTCTGTGACACAGAAAAGCAGACAGTAGGAAGTGTAGGGAACACTAATAAACTTTACATTTCTGGCTCAGGCTTTTCACTTGAAGACCTCCCTGTGCTCTGGAAACACCCCACAACCTCAGTGAATGTTGCCTTGATTCGCATACACAAAACAAAGGCACAGAGATTGCAAGGTCATTGCTACCGTTGCTACCATGTCTCTCCCTCTCTCCATCCCAGGCAAAAAGATGGTGGGGTTAAAATTTTGTGATATACCACCTTGAAACAGTCCGGGTGATGCTAAATTGTGTGTTCTTCACGTTCTGAAGGGTCTAAAAGGCCAGATCTCGGAGTTCGGAGCTGCTCCTCCCGAAACTGCAGGAAGCTTGTGGGGCTGCACCCCTGCCACGAGAACACAACAGTCTGAAAACGACGTGCTTTGGCTGACCTGTCCTGAATGCTACTAGAAGCAAAACTCCTGAAGTCTTCTGAATCTGAGGTAAGCAAACAAGTTCTCCTTGACAGAGATGACACTGAAAAACTAGGGGCAGCCCTAATAATGTGTCTCATTATTAACATAAACGGGCAGGCACCAGGAGGACCGGATTATCTAATTAGCCCTCTGTAGCTTCAACTTGAATGATTTTCCCCATCAGTCTCTACTTGTCTAAAAGAACAAGTGGCCGTGCATTCTCCACTGCTTAGCAGCCTGCCTGTGCCGCCAAACCGGGATCGGCATTTCAAGGAGTTACGGTAGCGCTCTCAGAGGGCAATGTGTGCATGCGTGTGTGTGCAGAATTTCAATTTGGCCACAGGCCGCCATGAGCAGTTCATCAAAAGGGCTGTAAAATACAGCTAATTAGTGGGCCTATAACAGCTACAGCGTAAGAAGAAAAATTAGATAAAATTACTTGAGACTTGAATAAAATCCTGTCCAAGATTATTGGACAGGGTTGCCAAATTGGCCAAGATACACGTGGCATCTGGAACGTATCGATTCACCTAACTGGGAGAGGGGAGCGAAGTCTCGTACCGTACGACCGAGCAGCGCGGCCGGTAGCGCGGGTGAATGCCAGTATCGGTGCTTTGCACTTCAGCCCGCGCTCAGATGCGAGCCCCTGCAGCAGCTGCCGTTTGCTGCCTGGCCGTTGGACGGGGCTTCCCTTCTGCTGTCGCTTGCGGCAGGTTGACTGCAGCTTCGGCATTGCCATGCAGATCGCGTCGCTTCCTTGGCAGAGCATATGTAGCTGCCTTTTATGAACACGTTGAGCGCTGACTATGCATGCGTGTGCTCTGTAATTACCGAGCACCGCTTTGTGCGAGGGAGTCGGCATGCTGCTCGAGGCCGCTCCCGTGGTAAGCACCCTTATTCCCTGTCCGGATGCACGGATCCCTCGCAACGCCTGTTCATTCGGTGGCAGGAAAATACCTGACCGCCGGGCTGTAAGGGCTCATACCCGCTGTGAAAAAGCTCGTAAAATCAAGAATTTCAGCGTGATGGGATTCCTAGGAATTTGAAATAAACAGATGGTAAAAGCCAGATGAATTGTTTTTGACAAAGAAAATGTATCAGATAAATAAATGTACATGAATCTGCTGAGTTACATCAGTAGGATTTCACCTAGCAGTAGGTGGGCGGTTGTGGTTAGCTTTCATGTTGGTGAACTCATAACGCAGGATTTCTAAGTATGCGTCTTCCCAGTTTGCTGTAATGCTGGGTTATTTTAGCAAAGTGAAAGAGATAAGAAAGAGAAACCAGAAATGCAGGTGTCCGCAAGGCCTGAAGAGTCAGGAGCTCAGTGCTGTAGGTCTGCCCTCCTTTAGGAAGGACGTACCTGGGGTGTGATGGGGAGGAACGGAGGTGTGCTGCGTGACTCCCACAGCCCGCTGATGTTTTCTCACCTCAGTTACGCGCTCTTTCGATGGGCCTTTGTGAAATGTGTGTAATAATTGTTACTGATGCAGGCAAGATAGAGGACTTCAGAAACAAGGCAAGAGAGTAAAGGATGTAGGGTTAATATAAATAGCACTGCCTGTCACCTTAGTTTTGTATTTATCTCGCGAGTGATTTAGAGTAGTGAAAACAAGGTGCCAGAAGATCTGTGTGGGAGGGAGGCAAAAACGCTGTAAAACGCAAGCAGGTCCTCCTAAAATAGAGTGCTCGAGAGGTGTGAGCTGCGAGCCAGCCGCGCAGCGCTGAATCGTCGCAGTCTCGCTGCTGCTACAGCCGTCCAAAACGCCCCAGGGAGATCAAAGCCAGTGCTGAGTCTGCACACAAACACCTAGCTGGAAACCACGGAGGGGAGATGTTACTGAAGGCGGCGCAGCTCTCGTCGGTTCCAAAGGTGAGAAACAAACACGGTGCTGACTCCTAGGAGAACCCTAGGAGTTCCGTTCTCTCACTTGCAGCCAGCTCACCTGTTAGTTAAAGAACAGCGCTGTGTGCATAGGTGTGCTTGTGTATAAGGCCATGTTGTAACTTGGGTGAACAAAGCCGCTGTGCTGCCACGTGCCCACTGGGGTGTGAGGAGCAGGAGGAACCATCACCTGTGACCCAAACAGCAGCAAAAAAACGCAGGGAAAGACCTCTGCCCTAAAACAAGCAATACGCAGGCCTGATTTGGAATTCAGATGAGTGTGTGGGGTGGTTTCTGTGATTATTTTGGGGGCAGGAACGACAGAGGAGAGGTGATTTAGATCATTTGTTCTCCTTCTCAGAGCTCCCAAGGCTGAACACAGTGAGGTCTCCCTCACTACACAAGAAGTAATACGGTACAAGAAAATAAGCAAATTGGCATATCTTTATTTCTTCCATAACTGAAATAACCTACAGGGCAATTTTTTACCATTGCCCGCCTTCAGATAGTGCAAATTTCCTCACTGATCATCCTGGAGAGAAGAAGTTGTGCAGGCAGCCATTTTGTGAGACCTGAAGTCACAAAGGAAGGGCCGCAGACCTCCAGCTAGCCCTCTCTTCCCTCCCTCCCTCCTCGAGCTGGCAGGAGCGCAGAGCTGGCTGCGTTGGGCACTAAACTGAATGCTCAGCAGCGAGGGCAGCTTTCACTGCAGGTACCGTGTGTCTTTTGTTCTAAGCGTTGCTGATGAGCTCCAGCTCCGGGAGGGGAAAGGAAGCTGCTGCTCAGCTCCTGCATCTGCAGGAACATCGCCCGGGCACATGGAGGTAAGCGGGAATTGCTGGAGTGCCACTGTCTCTGTTAATCACATAGAAGATGCCTGGAACCAAGGGCTGGAGGCTAGTGACCACTGAAACATTGGCTCAGGACGTTCACTGTGGGTATGACAGCCAAAAATGTCCCTGCAGTGTCCTGGGCTTGGAATCCTACCTGCAGCAAACATATTTCAGGCTTCTACGAGTGCGGCACCGTGCCCGTGTGCTAGGATGGCATCGTGCCTGTTCTCAGGGCGGTACACCGGGTTTCATAGGACAAATGTGCTCAGAAAAGACATGTCCAGTGGGGCAGCTTTCCGAATGCTGTAAGCATGAGATTTGCAGCCAAAATTCCTTTTCACAGGAGGGTGCAGGCCTGTTGCCACAGTATCGTTCTTGTCAGTGCTCTTGTTCCCAAGTAGCCAAGCTGTAAGGGCTAGGAGGGTATAAAAGAGGTTTTGCTACGCCAAAAACAACAAACAAACAAAAATAAAAAAGGGAGGGTATTATAAAAGCAGGTGGCCCCCAAAATCTGTCAATAACACCACAGACAGGAGAACACCTGTTGCACAGAACCATAGCCTTCAGGCACGTCCTATTAAGGCATGACAGTAGCAAATAGTGCCTTTTGGGCAAGATTTACCACAGAAGCCCAATAGCCATAATCGAGCCAGCGAAGAACAGCTGATCATTTGCCCCTACCAGCCATAATGTGCTAATCAGGAGAAACAAAATTACCTAGGTAAAGTGGCACAGAAGCAAAGAGAAGCAGACATTTTTTCAGACAGCATGGCGGAATGTTGTTCCGGTGTCACACCAAAAATGTTCAAAAAGGATTTTGACCGGTTCACAGAAGAAGAAGGTGTTAAAGCCTCCAAAAGACCGAGCTAAAGACCCTGGCTCAGGAAGCCCCCGAGCTGCAGCGGACTGGGAGCAGGAAGGCTGCAGAGTCGCTGCCCGCCCGCCTCCGCTTGCCACGGGTGCTGTCAGAGGCAAGGCAGCAGGCGGGTGAGCCCGGACGTTAATTACAGCAGCCCGTGGCCGCGGCTTGGGGCAAGGACAGCTCGTGGGGAGGGCAGCGCGGGATGCTGCTGCCTGGGAGCACGCGGGGTGGTGCAGCAGGAGAGGCTGCATTGCTCTGCAGATACCGCACGGAGATAACGGGCTGCGGCCTGGGTCAGGCACCGCTGCCTGACAGAGCCACGTGTGACTCGTGTGAGAGGTGTTCGGCAGCGGCCCTGGGAGGAGTTTCAGTGTCAAAGTCTGGCCTCGGACCGCGTCTCGTGGCGTGCCGGGTGCTCTCCCGCACCTACACCGACCTGTGCTGCTGCGTGTCGTGCTGCTGAGTGAGCCACGACAAGTACTGTGAGAAACCCTACTGTCCAACGCTTCCCGTAAGGATTGCAGGCTTTCTTTTAAAGATTGCAGGCTTCTTTCTTCTCTTTTCCTCTTTCTTTCTTTCTTTTCCTCTTTCTTTCTTTCTTTCTTTCTTTCTTTCTGTCTTTCTTTCTTTCTTTCTTTCTCTCTTTCTCTTTCTCTCTCTCTCTTCCTTTCTTTTCCTTCCTTCCTCCCTCCTCCCTTCCTTCCTCCCTTCCTTCCTTTTTTTCCTGCAGAGACATCTGTCTGGGTTTATCAGTACCACACTCATTCAAGGTTTATTAAACACAGACAGAACGTGAAATCCAAGAGAAAGAAGCAGTTTGCGTAACAAGTCTCCCGAGACTGGATTTCTGGTAAGCTAAGCAATGTAAGCCATTCTCAGCTTCATTTCCGAGAAAGCAGAGCGGCCTCGGCACGGTGATGGCAGCGCTCCCATCGGCGCGGGGCCCCCGCCAGCCGGGCGCTGCTCTCCGGGGACGTGTCTGCTGCTGGCCCAGCCTCTCACGTTACCTGACCGGAAAACTGGCACACCACAAAACGGGACTGCGAGGATTCCTCGTATTGCCCAAAAACCAGGCCGCTGGCTGCGTCAAAGACGTTAGAAATGATTAGTGGATGCTCTTCAAAGCCTTTGGGTTACCATACCTTGCAAACCGGGTCATAAGATTCTACCGGGACTTCAAAAATCCATACACAGACTTTTTTCTTTTTTTTTTTTCCTCCCCTGTAAACTGCGAATTGCTGCTAGAGACACAGACCTTTTCTCAGCTTCGCTGATGTTAATTTGCAGCCTCAGTAGGCTGTGTTTGTCAGGCTGATGGTTAGACTTAATGACTTGAAGTTCTTTCCCAACCTAAATGATCCTATAATTTTATAGTTAGCATGTGCATTAACTCCGGAGCAGAAGAACTTAGTGAAGACATGGCTGACGAAAATAATTGTCAACGCGTGCATCGGTATTCTCCTGGTGGTGTCTCAGGAAAGCACGTTTTCCCAGTGAATTGGAAGTTCCTCCGCTTTGTTTCCCGTGTGTTTCACCCATCTCCTGGTCGTCCCTGAGCCGGGCACTGCGTACGTGACGGCTCTGGTCTCCTGGTAAGGAACACCGGGTGCAACGGAGGGACCAGGCGTGCACCAGGCCGCTGTGACGGGAGGCGTGCCCCGCTGCTGCGGGCAGTGCCGGCGCTGCCCCCTCGCCTTGCCATGCCCCGCTGCGTGCCTCTGCTGCGCCGCGGCTGCTGACGCTGCCACTCGCCCACAGCGCGCTGGACCTCGAGACAAGAAGGCGATTTGTCTTTCCGTGGGAGTGTTTGATTATTTGGCGTTACTGTTGACACTGCGTAGGAAGTTACGAAAGCTGGTCTGTATGCATAATGTATCAGCGCGCTCTGCCTGCGCCCGCCTGACCTCCATGCAGAACGCTCAGAACCGCAGGGACGTTACGACACAGTCAAATCCCGGCAAAGGAGGGACAAGCATCTCGCTCGTGCCTGAAGTGTTGTACAGGGACTGGAAACCGAGCAACAATTAACCCAGCCCAAAGGCAGGTCAAACCTTTCCGCAACTGGAGACGCGTAGAAAAAGTCCTCTGAGTTCCCAGGCGGCAAAGCCCAGCACAGAGGTAACTGAGTCCGCCTCTGCATTTCGGGGATGATACTAATGAAATGGATAGGCTTCAGAAGCGGCCGTCGGAAGCCGCAGCTTCTATCTGCTCAAGCTTTATCAGCTTATACCTTCTAAAGCTGCCCTGGCACGATCTGCTGCTGACACACAGCTAACGGAAACCTGGAAGTGGATTTGTCGCTGGGCGATGCGCGGCGCTGCCCTGCCTGGAAGCTGCTCGGCCCAACGCCAGCAGGAAGGACCGTGTCTGAGGCGCTTACCCGGCTGTTCTCGCCAAAGTGTGCCACAAATCTCTTTAAGGGGTCTCTTGGTTTAGGCCGAGGGCTTGCCGTTTCGTCCTCATAAAGCATCATTTTCTTATGTTCAGAGCCATTTCTCTGTGTGCTCGCAATCACATTGTCAGTCCCCAGGCATTTTTGCAATGCCTTAAAAAAGACATATCCTGAAATTATAGATACAGTTTTGTCTTTCAATCAAACTTCGGCCTGGTAAAATATTAAAATTTCTGAGGAAAATTTTCCAGAGAAAAAGAGGCACGATCACCGCTGACAAGTGGTGCGGAGGGAGAGGCATTGTTTTGGAGCAAAGATCATTCAGTAACAGCTTTGAATATGGAACCCTGGTGATGTGTGTCTGTAAACAGCTTTCTTCCTGCTCAGTGAGACGTGGATTTATTTTCTTATCTATGGAAATAGGATAATGAATTTCTATTTTAAACTGAGGGCTGACGAGATAGAGGGATAAAATCTATAGCTTTCCGTTATTGCTTCTGTGATCTGTTAGGCTCAGCAGAACCAGCAGCGCGTAGTGAATAGCAGATGTAGAAAGTCCCCTTTGAAATCGTTAGAATGCAATAACCATCTACAGGACAAAGACGTTCCGAAGCTCGACGTTAGCTCACACCGCAGCAGATGAGCCAGCCTCTCGCCCGCGTGCCTGTGAGCCGCTGCTGCTGTGCGCAGCCTCTGCAGGCACCGAACCTGGGGAGGACGGAGGGCCCTGCGGCCTTCCCCTCCCGGCTGCCTGTGCGTTGCTTTGCCATCGTTGCTTTGCCATTGTTGCTTTGCCGTCATTGCTTTGCCATCGTTGCTTTGCCATCGTTGCTTTGCCATCGTTGCTTTGCCATTGTTGCTTTGCCGTCATTGCTTTGCCATCGTTGCTTTGCCATCGTTGCTTTGCCGTCGTTGCTTTGCCGTCGTTGCTTTGCCGTCGTTGCTTTGCTGTCGTTGCTTTGCCATTGCGCTGCCCTGGCCGGGCTCCCTCCTGAGCGCCTGCTGGGCGGGCAGCGCCTGGAGGCCTGCGGCGCCCGGCACCTGCGGGGAGTCCCCGCGGCTCGGAGACCGAGCTCCGTGCTGGGCCCGCTGGCCCAGGTCCTGCACACACACGTGCTGCCTCTCGTTGGCACTTGCCATTTCACCAGAGTTTTTTAGAAAGCGTTGCTGCGAATTTACCACTGCTATGCAACAGAATAGCGTGGCATTTGGGAAAGTGCCCTGGCAGCGGTTTGTCATCATAATGCCATTTGGTAAGGCAGCGGAGAGTCCGTCTGACTTCCTAAAGAGCATTTTCTGCTTAGGCTGTAGCTCTATTAATCTGTTCCAGCCAATTCTGTAAAAGCCAAGCCATCTGTATTTGTGGAGATCGTGCTGTATGTAGGTTTTCTGTGTCCGCTGGCAGCGCGTGATTAACAGTACCGGGGATTTACAGCGTAAGTCTATATATTGGCATGGCGCGGTGACCTTCTGAGCAGCATTTCCCAATACCTAACAGCAGCACAGTTAGGTCCAGCAGCAAATACGTAATGGCTCCGCAGAATGGAAATAGCCATGCTCTTGCAGGGTATCATGGCTACAGACGGTGGAAATGGCGAAGCTGTTGCCGTGTTTCGGCCTGTTCGCTAAGCTTTTATTTATAATTACTAAGTTCCTTGCCAATTGTGCAGGAATGTTTAGTTAACCTTTTTGTTAGGCAGGCGGGGTGTTTTTAGGAAATGGTAAGCAGTCCCTAGAGATCCTGCTCGACTAAAGCTCTGTCCCGCAGTGCGTGTGAGGCCCGGAGGGCTGCTGCCCTTTGCGTTACCGCTGCTTCCCCGCCGTGCCCTGAAGCGCCGGAGCGCTCCTCGGCAGCGCTGCCACGCACGCTGCCAGCGCCGCTCGGAGGGAACGGGCCCGGAGCTCGCACGTGGACGGCTCCTGCCCACTGCGGCTCCAGAGACAGCTCCCGCAGCAAGGCGGCCTCTGCAGCTTCGTGCTCCCAGGAGGTAGCGTCTGTGCGGTACCCGCGTTGACACCAAGGGCTCCTCAGGTGTCAGCAGGTTTGCCAGATGCATTGGCTGGGCGGGTCAATGGGCAGAGCCTGGAATGCTTTTTGTTCTTTTTCTGTGGCTCACCTAGTGAACTTGATTGGATTAATCGCAGGAGATGCGTTGTTTTAACAGGCAGTTAATACGGAATGGTTTGTGAAGCGCTTACCGATAAATGCGAAAAAACACAGGAGTTATTCTTAGCAGCCCTGACGTAGCAAAGGCAGACAGCAAGTGCTTCATCTTAAGCGCACGCTTAAATTCATTTTTGTTTAGCAGAGCACTTAAGTATTCGGCTGAACTGCGGCCAAGCAGTTTTGGCAGCAGCTTAGCTCTGAGGAGAAAGTGTTTTTTCTGTCAGCCGCATCTCCTCGGTGCCTGCTGAGGTGACGCCGTCGTGGCCGGCGACGAGCCCCGTGCTGCCGACGCTGCCGGGCCTCCAGGTGCGCGGTGTGGCTGTTTCCTGAGGGGGGGCGCTGGCTTACGTGCTGGGACGCAGAGCTGAAACGTTCAGTGCTCCATACTCAAATCTCAGCACGTGGAAAGGAGATGAAGTTATGGAAGTCGGGTCAGGTAAATGTAGGCTGCCTGTGAATGACAGCCCCGGTCCCACCTGCAGTCCAAAGCCTGTGATGTGGCTGCCTTTACTGGAGCTCGTTGCCTTGGGCTTTCTTCTAGTCAATAGAGAGATAAAAGCACTTCCACGGTAACATTCATTTGACTTTTTTCAGATGTCTGCTTCAGGATGAGATGAATTGCATTTCAAAAGCTCCCGTTTCTCTCTGCTGGGGATAAAAGGATCCTAGAGTGCCTAGGTCAGATGATTTCCATCCCCGTGTCCACAGGAAATGAAACTCTGGAGACGAGGAGCAATAAAACGCAGAGATGGAGCGACTGAAAGTAAAATCTGCTTACTTCATTAAATCTGCTACAGCTGCTTTAAAATGGCAGAATATGTCATGAACTTCCCATTAATGTTTCCTCATTAGTAAGAAACCTCAAAGCTAAGAGAAAAAGAAAGTTGTCTAAAACTGTATTGTGCTGCAGTTGTTAGAACTGTAACTGGAAATAATGCACTTCGAGCACAGTGGGGCTGTAAGCTTTCTGACGCTGCAGGAATTCACGGCTCAAAGGCTGTGATAAATACTAACACCACGTGTCGTTGATTCGTTGTGGGTAACGCACAAAAATTACCTAGGCGGGGATAAGACCAATATCGGTACAAAAGTTAGGGTACAGTTTTATATTTCGGTGTGAGCTGAAAATGAAACAACAGTGTATTTCTGATAGAAATGAACGTCGATGGTGCGGTGCAGAAAAGAAGAGCAGTACGTTACGAAACGTGCGCGGAGAGCCTAGGGGAGAAAGTCATGGAGAGAGGTAGGGAGGAGGTGCATTCCCTGCTAAGCGAGCACTTCACTTCTGATTGCATTCCTCGTTTAACCTCTTGCATATGTTCTGAGGAAGAGGTGTGAAATATTTGCTGGAGATCTGGGAGGGATCCGGTACATCGGGACAGAGCGAGCTCCACGAGCAGATCATCTAAGATAATTACATCTTAGATAATTGTGATAGTGCCGTGACTTTCATGATGCATGGGAAAAACAAAGAAGCCAACAGAACACATTGGTAGAAGTAGTTCCTTGTATTCTCTTGCCCTGCCACCCTCCAAAGTGGAGAGACTGACGGCGAAAAATTGGTCTGTGCTGTTACCTTTGTGGCTTTTAGTGCCTTGTGAGGGAATTGAAAGCCAAAGGACCGTGGGCCCAGGTAGGAAAGCAGAAAAAGCATTTTCCTTGTCTTCTGCAGCTAAGTATGTATGGGCTTTATTTGGGTAATTAGTACGAATACAAGAATGGGGAGGCAAGAGCATATTTACGTTAAAGGGCCAAAAGAAAATGTCATATTTGTCTGTTTAATCGGGCCAGGGCACACTGCTGCCGGAGGACGTTACGAGGAAGCGGTCAGAGAGATTTAGGAAAGGGTTAGGCATCCGTGCGAACGGGGGTAGCTGCTGTTGCGCCGATGAGGTTAAAGGATTTGGGAGGGACGCGGCCCCCAGCCGCAGGCCAGGAGCCGATGGCCAGCTGCAGTCAGGAGGAGCCTCCTGCGCCTCCGCGGGGCCGCGATGCGCGTGTGCCCGAGGCCGCCCGCCGGGTCGGGGCAGTGTCCAGCCTGAAAGGCGCCGCCTGCCCCGGGACCTGCGCTCCTCGGGGGCCTTACGTCCTTCGGGACAGACCTACAGGTGCTGCGTCCTCCCCGCTCCCTGCTACCCCTGGCCTTGCCCAGCTGCGTGAAGCTTAAACCTGGCTTCCGAACTGCCAGCCACAATATATATTTGATCTATTTTTACTCTGAGAGTTCTAAATAGTGAATGGATCTTTGTTATATAAAGAGGCCAGCTGTAAGTCTGAGCTGCACCTAGAGGTTTTGATGTCTGCTGTCTCAAACGAGTTACATCTCTTCAGGGCCGTCTCTCATTCTAAATACAGTTGCGCAGAGGAATTATGCTTGTAATCTTCATAAGCAAATAAACGAGTAATCCCCATCACAGATTTGATACGAAAGCTCTGCAATCCAATCAGGTTGATGTGGTAATGGCAGAGCGCTGGTCTTCTGCTCCGTCATCAGAGATCCCTTCATTCAGCCGCGTGTGCGTTTTTCCCCTGGGGGGACCTGTTGATGGGAGCGCTATCTGTTTGTGGAAAGCACCGCTGTAAGTGCTGGAACACACGTGGGAAGACATCACCGTGGTGTCTGAGGCCGGCGGGAGGCCTGGTGGCGCACACGTGTCTGGCTCACGTGCTGCGAAAGGATTCGCATTCAGAGATGTCCGCCTATTATAGCCTCATTTAGGTTGGGATCCCCTCGCTGAATTACAGTCACCGATTTCCTTTCCATTCTGTATTTCAGAAGTGCGGCGTTCCTGAAGTCCAGCCAGGTTCTCAGTAGTTTCCAGTTCCAGCTAATGGCCTCAGCTGCTGGTACCTGAAGATGGGGGCATGCAAAGAACTGCGATTCATCTACAAAACCGACTACAGAGAAGTATTTCAAGGAATCCCGAAATCAGCCTGAGAGCTCCGAGTACCCGGTGCACCCTCCCAGAGGCAGCCCTTTGGATGATTCAGACCCGGTTTACCTGCGCCTTGTGGTCAGAGCCCCGGGGATGGGGCAGGGCCTGTACGATGGCAAAGGGCCCGGGGAGTTCCTCACCTAAGAGAAGAGAAGGCTGTCAACAAGCGGCCTTTGGGGAAAAAGCCTGGGGTGACTCATGCTCCCGCTCAGAGCCCTGAAGCTGCAGTGCAAAGAGCTAAAGCAAGGTAGCCGAAGAGAAGGACATACATGTCAGAGTAATGAGCCTGAAGTTTGTGGAGGATTTATCTTGGCGTCAGAACTGTTGCGTGAACCAGGTGCCCAGGTGTTCCCATGGACCTGACAATTTGAGGGGACTCCTTCACAGATCCTCCTGGACAGGGGAAACCGAAGCGGTTTCAGAGCACGATGCCGAGGACGACCCTGCCCAGAGGTGTCGGTGTTAGCTGCCTGAGCCGAGTTTGTGGGCGGCAGACATTGGTGCGAGTACAAAGGCTAACGACTTCGCAGGCCGTACTTTAACAGCCTGCCGATTTTGCTCGTGTGCACTGCTGTCTGGGCATAGGTCAAACCCTTCCTTCCCCAGGAAGAGCTTTTGTAAAGGCTGGAGGAAAATTTCTGGCTGACGGACTGCTCGTGGAATCTCTCCAAAAAAAGTATCTCCCGTTTCCCCTTCCCCTCGGCTCCCTGGAGCAGAACGCAGGTGCGAGATGATGGCTGAACGTACGGAGGCAGCTAGCTGAAAGCTCCTCCTGAGGTTTTGCTTGCCAGTGGCCATTCTACCCTTTGCTGTGAGAACACTGTAAAGGGAAACCAGCTGCAGGCTGAGCACCATCTCTGTGTGACAGACGGCCAGTTTCAGGGACCGCTGTCCCCCAGTTATTTGCCACGTCCCTCCCGCTGGACGTCCCTAGCGCCACACTAGAGGTTGCTGAACAGGAGACACGAGCGACAGGAGGTAAGCCAGGCTGCTGTGCCGGCACAGCTGGGACCCTGACACATTCACACGAGCTGCTGGTGGTTTCAGGCCACGTTACGGCACCGGGTGACAGACCCCGCTGCGGCCAGCCCTGCTCTGGGGGTGGTGGCTCGAGATTCTCCCCGTGCCGCTGGTTCCTCGCAGCTCTATTCCCGTGCTGCGTACGGCAATGCAAACGTAGTAATCGGTTGTTGCCTCGTGAAAGCATAAATGGTCAGAGAGCAGCTTTCACGTAACCCATAGCTCATTAGGCTCTACTTAAGCGCTAGCATCTTGCCAAAAGATAGCAGACGGATAACAAAGGTGAGAGCAGCACGGGTGGGGCACGGCTGGCAGGGGACTGCAGACAATTAAGGAAGGAGCAGAAATCAAATAAGGAAGTAATTTAGAGCTGAAGCGTGCCTTGATTTTGCTCAGAAGTACCTAGCTCCGAACGCCCAGAGTATTTGGCTTCCCTAAGGGACATAACCGAAGCGATGTCAGGGAATAACAGGCGCTGCGTGAGGGGCCTGCTGACGCCTTTCGCTCTTCTCTCGCTGATCCTGCGGTGCTGGCATTTATTAGGCAAAAAGAAATCAAGCTGGGAGTGAGGGCCGAGAGCTCGGGGCCCGGCCAAGTCCCACCTACACCCCCAGCCCCAGCCCCAGCCCCTCTGCCCGGCAGGAAGCCCCCGCCTGCCCGGCGGGCTCTGCCCTCGCAGCTCGCCCCCCCCCGGGACCGGGGACCCCCCGAGGACCAGAGACCCCCCCAGGACCAGGGACCGCCCCAGGACCGGGGACCCCGGCGGCGGGTGAGGCCCCTCCAGGCCGCGCGGTCCCGGCCCCCGAGCGCCGGGGGGCGCCCGCTCCCCGTGCCGGGCCTCGGCGGGGCCGCGTGCGGG
>CM021797.1:348592-394159 GCA_011076525.1 Nettapus auritus | reverse complement strand
CCCCGGGAGGGGCCGGGAGGGCGGCACGGCACGGCTCGGTACAGCACGGCTCGGCTCGGCTCGGCCCCGCCGCCGGCAGCACCCCCGGGCGGCGCCCCCCGGCAGGTGCGCGCGGAACAAAGGCCGGGGCCGCAGCCCGGCGCCGCGGGTGCGAGGCCGGAGCCGTGCCGCCGCCGCCGGGTGCCCGCCTAGCGCCGTGGGTGCCCGGTTATTCCGGGAGGGAGCTCCGGGAGCTGTCACGGCCCCGCTGCCGGACCGTTTCGTTTCCTATGGCACCCGGGCCGCGCCGAGGCTGGGTGGTTGTGCCGTGTAATTCCGATCGAAGGAAGGCTCTTTGCCTCGAGCGGGTGTTTCGCGCAGGGAGGGAGCCGGGTGGTGTGGCCGCTGTTGGCTTCGAAAGCTGCGAGAGCAGCCTGATGTAAACGCTGTGTGTGTGTGTGCCGAGGCAGGGAGAAGAGAAGGCATCGCGGGAGGCTCAGGTGCTGCGGACAGCGAGCACAGGGCTGGAGGGCGATCCCTTCCCTCCCCGTTTTGTTTTTGTAGGCCTTCGTGCAAGAACAGGTCCTCCCAGCGCTGCCGTGGCTCCAGGAATCCCCAGAACAACTCACTGTCTGGCTTCCTTCCCCTCTCGGCCCCGTTTCCCGGAGCCACCAGGTGGTGTGGCCGACCCCCATCTAACAGGGGTGTCCGTTACCGCCGTGCTGCCGGCCTGCTGGGGGCCTTGGCGACCCAAGGGGCAGCCAGCAGAGCGGGGCCGCCGTGCTGATGCGGAACCCCCAGGCGATTCGTAGAGGTTGTATGCGCCCGTGGCTTTGGGTGTGCTAGCAAGGTGTAGCCGTCAGGAAGATGGAAACCCATGCGCAAAGCTGCCGCGTTGGAATAGGCAGAAAAAGCAGAGCACTTGGGCTGGCGGCCGCTTTTGTGTGCGGGTGGGTACCTTTTGTCCCTGCCTCCCAGCCCGGCGTGTGCTGGTGCAGAATGCTGAGAGATGCACGGGGGAGCTGCGCTGCGTGGGGCTGTGTGCGCAGCCGGGGCTCCCAGTAGGGGGTCCTCACTGAACTGCAGATACAAGCCGACCATTGCGTTGGTCTCCTGACCGACTCCGCGTTTCTTTAAATGGTGTCTTCCTAGAGCCGCATCCTGGAAACACGAATTGCACAAAATCTCAGATTAACTCCGTGGTTAACATTCACCGTAACTCAGATGTGCTTCCACAGATTTTTCATTCCGTGGGTGCCGCAGCCCTGGCCCAGGCTGCCCGGAGAGGGGCTGGGGCTCCTCGGGGAGGTCTCCAGCCTGCACGTGGGGCTGGGCGCCCTGCTCGGGGCCCTGCCGGCCGTTTGGGCAGGACGCCCCCGGAGGTCCTGCTGCCACCCTCAGCCTCCGTGGCTCTGTGGGGCGGCGCTCATGTGATCTGCTGGAAGCTCAGGTGCCCTCCCGCAGTCTTCGAACACCAGCGTGTCTGAAAGCTCTGCTTCTTAGGAGCCAAAGATGTTTTTGGTTCTGCGTAGAGCGCCGCTGCTCCTGACCTGAGCTGGGTATCGCACGCGCCTGCTCTGTGAAGCTGCCGTTAATTGAGTGCTCCTGGTGTTAGCAATGACAGGTCGCGGCAGCACAGGTCGCCCCAGCGGTTTGCCCCAGCTTCTAGCTAAGGGAGTTCCTGAAGCGCTGAACACGTCAGGGCCGGTGACTGGGGGAATGACAAGATGAATCCCATGAACCTAATTCACGTTTTAGCCTTCTCTTTTATCTGTAAAGAAGAAAGGAGATGATGTGTCCCTTCGGGAAATTTCTGGAGTCGCTGAATAGGACGTGGCCGAGGTAGCCTGAGGTTTGTCCAAGCGTTCCCTTCCCGCTTCTCACAGGGCTTGGGCGGAGGAGAAACTCGCGGCTTCTTGTAAGAGTTTAGTTGTGTCCTTAGTTCATTGTGTCCTTAGAAAAAGATCCTTGAAAAAACAGCATTTCTTCATTGCAACTTCCGCGCTTGTTACAGAGTTGGCATGGGTGTGGGTGGCCGTGTGCCTCCTCCTGCCTTGGTGTGTTTCAGAATGAAGGCGAGGGGCTTCACGCGGGGCTCTGCTCCCTGCGATTCCAGCAGCCCCCTGCTTTCAAGTTCAGTTCAACTGCTGTGACTTTTGGTTGAATAAACCGAGAAGAAAAGCTTCCTGTAGGGACGGTTTGTTTTCTGTCACGCGTTAGTTGTGGAAGAGGAGCGCGCTTGCGTGAAAACTATCCCAGCCCATGAGGCCGTTGCACGTGCCTTATAATCAGTAGGCCTGGCTGTAGGCAATGCTGCTTAACCTCTTCTCGTCCTTGTTCTCACCTGCTGCGTTGGGCACACCAAGGAATGAGGCCTGAAGAATTTCAGGATCTCAGGAGCCTTCTGGTTGAGACTAAAACCAACGAGACATGGCGTTAGTACTTCACATAAAAAAGCAAGCAGTTCTCAGGTGTGCAGGAAGCACTGCTTCCACGTGAGATGCGTTTCTCTGAGGTCCAGGTTTGTCTGTCCTACGTAGCATCAGGGTAAAGGACTAAACGAGGATTTGCCAAAATGGCTTGGGCTCAGGCGAGCAAGGCACGTGGCTGCAGCCAGCGGAGAAGCAGCTCCTGCTGCGCGCTGCCAGGATGAGGCCGCTGGGAAGCTGGTTTTGTGCCTGACCTTGGTGTTCCTGGTGGCTTCATTGCTCTGCAGAGGTGTGCCGTGAGGGCGTCCTTCCCCCGTGCTTGAGTGTCCTGTTGGTGACGTTCATCCGCGTGTTGCAGCCCCGTCCCTGCGATGGGCCGCGAAGGCTTCGGAAGGTTATTGCGCTGGTTACCGGTTAACTTGGTTTATTACCGAGGAAAAAAGGGCTTCCCCTGCCCAGTCAGCATCTTCCAGCGCCCTCAGCTCAGGCTCAGGGCATGGCTGCTGTGGAGCGGGATCAGAGCAGATCCCGAGGCACGCTCCTAGTTAGCAGGGCTGCGGGTTTTCTGCGCGCCTCTGGGCTCCACAGTACAAAAGGGCTGTGAAGGTCCTGGAAAGCACCCAGGGGAGGGCAGCAAGGCTGGCAGCAGGGCTGGAAGGCACCCTGAGGAGGGGCAGACGTCCCCTGGGCTGTCCGGGCCGCAGAAGAGGGGGCCCCGAGGTGACCCCGAGGAGGGAAGCGCAGAGGCAGGCGCCGGCCGCTGCTCGCTGGGAACCGGTGACGGGCCACACGGGAACGGCACCGAGCTGCACCACGGGAGGTTCGGGCTGGGCGTTAGGAAAATTTCCTTACCGCGAGGGGGTCAGGCACTGGCACGGGCTTCCCAGCGAGGTGCTTGGTGCCCCGAGGCTGTCAGTGTTCGAGGCGATGGGGCAGTGCCTCGTTAACACGCTGCAGTTCCGTTATCAGGAGCCGGCCGGGCTGATCTGGGCAGCTCCCTTCCAACTGCACCGCTCTGCCTGGGAACACAGACTTCTTACAAACAGGGGTCTGTTGTTTCTGCTGAATATTCTGGCTATATAAAAGCAAAACGTTTTCGTCGGCGCGAGGAAGGACCTCTTTGGGTCGCAGCAGAGGCGCAGCATCTAAGCTATAAGCGCTTCAGAACGGGAACTTCTCTTTTATTGACTTTGTAAATGGAAAAAACTCCTGAATTGGTTTTATAGATTCTAAGTGCACTGGCCTCCCAGAGATAGCACGTACAACTTTCAATGATGATTAAAAAGTCCAGATGAGGTAGCGTTTCGTAATTGAAAGGCCTCGCATGTGTACTCGCAGCGGCATAACAACAAATTAATAGGTTGTGGTCCTCCGTGGTAGGTCAATAGATTTTGGACTTTTATAAAAGCTGTCATTGTAAGCTTGCTTTTAGGGACTTTTCAGCATACTTTGGCCATTATTACTGATGCTAAGTGCATTCCTGGCTTTAATAACATAAGATCAATGTGCAGATGTAAAGGTGGTTTGTGCTCAGGTGGTCTGGGGGTGCCGAGCAATCTTAGCACGTGTGGTCAGGCTGCCTCCCCGTGCCCCAGCACGCCTCACCAAGCCTCATCTCAGCACACCTCACCTCGTCACACCTCACCTCGTCACGTCTCAGCACACCTCACCTCGTCACACCTCACCTCGTCACACCTCACCTCGTCACACCTCACCTCGTCACACCTCAGCACACCGCACCGAGCCGCGTCCTGCATGCGGCTCATGGGGCCTGGTGGCAGGGAGGGCCGAGAAGCTGGCGGTTGCCCTTGTTTTGCGGCCCGGTGCTGGGGGCCGGCCGTCGGAGGGCCCCGTGTCGTGCTAAATGCGGAGCCGGCGTTGCCGCAGGCCTGTGGGCAGCTGGCCGCCGTTTTCCTGGGGAGCGAGCGGCTGCTGCGGCCCGCTGGGCGGCGCGAGGCCTTTCTCTGCAGCAGCCGCCTCGGTCGTCCAGGCCCAGCGCTTCTGGGAGCTGTTTGCTGAATATCTGATGGGATTCCTTTCTGTTTTGAAAACACAACCGGGCGTCACGTGAGTGCCAAGCG
Organism: Nettapus auritus; assembly: GCA_011076525.1. NCBI lineage: Eukaryota > Metazoa > Chordata > Aves > Anseriformes > Anatidae > Nettapus > Nettapus auritus. Next base: position 389,670 of record CM021797.1, on the reverse strand, counting down.
AACTTGGCTGTCGGTAGGCACAAAATGGAGTATTTTAGGATGTTAGGGGCTGAAGGAGCGCACCGCTGCAGCCTCTAGGTCGCGGCTGCATCTTCAGATGATGGGAGGTTCACTGGGTATAACGCCTGCCCTTCCTGAGCTGGGTATAACGCTTATCCTTCCTTTGTTAGGCAAGGCAGACCGTGTCCACGGGTGCTGTGCGATCCCAGGAGCCTGTGGGGCTCGGCGCTGTCCTTACTCGTTCTCTCTCGGGTAATGCTGCGTGAGGCCGGAGGCGCTGCCTGCCGTGGGGGCTGCGTGAGGCAGCTGGGCGCTGGTGCTGCAAGAGCTACGCTAGGCGCAGCCTCCTCGGTGGCCAGCGAGCAGGCTTCAGTGGGATTTCGGCTGAGTCAGCCCGAACCCGCGGCCTTTTTAGCCCTAGGAGATTTGCGGGGCCAAGACCTCTTGCTTAATTAAACCGTGGCGTACGAACCGGGGCTTTTCTGGCAGCTGGAAATCTCTAGGCCTTTCAGTAACAGCGAGGGCTGGATTATCGCTAAGAGCTTAGGTCAGTGAAAAGTCAGATGCAATGTCAGTGTGGCGGTGTCCCGATTTGTTCAGTTTTGTAAATGCTGGTGTCAGTGAACAGAGAAAATCTCACTAATTTTCCTGAGCGCCTTCATCTTTTACATTCTTTGCTACTTCCCCTTAAAATGCTCGTTCTAATTGCGTTGAATGAGGGGATTTCTGTAGCAGTAAGAGAAGTGCCCCTGGGCAGCCCCCTCCCTTTTTAAAAGAAACCAAGAGTGATCCTGCGCGGGCTGTGGTGCTCAGGGTGAGCGCGTCGGGCAGGCTGAGCTCAGAGGAACGCAGCCCTGTCGCTGCTGCGCTCAGCGGAGCTGCTGCCATTTGGTTACTGCAGTCTGCGCGGGGTTTTGCCTTCAGCTGGGCTTGGACCTGCGGCTTTCGGAAGGGCTTCCCCCGCTGTCGTGCCGGCTTCTTCCAGCAAGGCGTTCTTAGAAATACCTGCCGAGCTCCAAATGCTGGAGCGCTCCCCTGCCTTTTCCTTTCCCCTCCCCAAAAGAAGGAAGAAAACCTTATGACAGAGATTGGTTTTGATCAGGGATTTTCTTGTAATTCATCATAAAATAAGAGAGGTGGTTAAATTGCACAGGCTCGAAATCCAGCTGCAGTTAAAATAGTTTAAAAAACAATCCGGAAACTTGATTCTTTAAATGTATTTTAAAAATCTCTCTGCGTCTTCCAGATGATGTCTTGACTGGGCAACAAACCGGGTACTTGGCATTGTGCATTTTTTTCCTCCCTCCTTTCCTTCAACTTCAGTTCCTGTGCGCTGGCAGGATGCAGATACTTGTCCGAATCCTGATTTCCAGGAATTAGCAACCTCGCGTGGTCACAAGAAATGTCTGCAGGTCTGAGAACGCTGGCAGGCATAGCTCCACGAATGAGTTGCGCTCAGCTATTACGCCGTAGTACCTTATTTTTGTGCCTAACTGCTTGGCTTAGGGTTGTTTTATTGGCGTCGTGCCAGCTCGGGATAGGTTTTCCTTTTCCGAGGCTGTTTATCCGCTGCAGAATAGCAGAGCTGTGCAGAATGGTGCCCGGCCGCGCTCTCGTCTCTCCTTCGGTGCTTTCCCGTTTTGAATAATCCAGGCTTGAGGCTGGAAGTACGGTAATATAATTTGTGCTTTGATGTGTTTGGGTTTAATTGAAAATAGTTCAAAGTCTTACTCTTTCTAAGCATCTTAGTGTGGACTATTGCCCCGCGCGTGTCTGGTAAGTGCCTCCGCTGGGAGCAGCTCAGGGCCTGCCCGCTGCCCAGGGGCACCAGGTGCTGGGAGCGCTGCTTCGCAGGCCTTGGTGCCCGCGTGCACGGACGGCGGTCGTCGCAGCTCACACGCGCCGCTCTGCTCTGGTCCCCTACCCCTGGGGGGAGCACTGGGCTGCTGGTGAAGCTTTTCAGAGGCAGAAGCAGCGCTTTACCTTCCAGTGCCGCCACTTTGTTTAGGGACGTCTCATCTGGTGCCTTCTGGAAGTGGTGACGGACAAGCCACTTAGCAAAGGTTTTCTCCGCTTAGCAAACAAGTGGAGAAAATGAGGGTTTCCTGAGTTTGCCTGTTACGGTGCTTGTGGGGATGGGAGTGGTGGGAGGACAAAACACGCCTGCGTTCCGCACGGGGTGGGTTGGCCTGAACAGAGCAGGGGGCTGCGGCTTTGGAAGCAGCCAGCAGCACGCTTCTTTGCTTAACCTCCGCTCTTGTTGGTGAGTTAATGTTTTATGCGTTGTAAAACGTTAGTGTAGCCATTGGCTGTAGCCAGTGAACCAAAAGAACTGGAAAATACTTGGCTTGGACAGGTGAGCCTTAGTGAGCTGCGTGATAGCTGCAGGTTGTGTAGATATGTGGGTGCTGTGCGTGCAGCCTCACTGACGGTGGTGGTAAAGGTGGAGTTGTTTAACGTCTCAGTGCTACAGGACACTCCTCCCCGCCTTTCCTTTTTCTTTTTAACCTGGTCTTAGTGCTAAAGTGATGCCGTAAGCAGATCAGTAGGTGGACACTCGGGGAGACAGCAGACGTCCCGGCATTTCCCCAGGCAGCTGACGCAGGAGAGCAGGAGGGACACCGAAGAGCGGCCGCTGCCCTGCTGACGTTCGCGTGGCCTCGGGCTCGGTGTGCTGCACGCAGTAGTGGTGCTCCGGGCTGCTGGGCAGTGGAAGGCAGCTTCACATCTGCTGGACAGTGCTCCTCTGCCCAAAGCTGCCCCAGTGCAGCACTTGGTTACCTCGGAAATGCTCAGTGCGGAGTATCTAGAACTTCTGGGCTGGTTTTCCGATTGCTTTTCATTCCACTGAGTAACAAAAGTTAAGTGTTGCATTTCTGCTTTTGAGAAGTATCACAGTGCAGTGCACGGCTGAGTAGGGAACTTTACTGCTTTAATGCCTAGGAGTCTCTTTAAACCGGGCATAAGCAGCCTGGGGGCTGTGGGGTGCGGGTACTGAGGCACACGGGTGGAAGCTTCGTGACTCTCAGCAGCTCCAGAGACTGGCAGCGTTCTGCTCACTGGTCGGAGAGGCTGACCGGCTGACAGAAACAGCTGCTCTTAAGATGCGAATGATTAGTATTGTTTTATATTAAAGGAGCAGTTATTAATGTCCCGTTGCTGCTTGAATGGAAAGGCTGGATGCCTTTCTTCCCAGTGTCTAGAAAAGAGTTAGCTTCTCGAAGTGGAGCAGGAAATAACACGCGGTGCCGACAGGTCGGGTGGCCAGAAGGATGGGTGAATAATCCCCGCTCCTGCAGCTTTGGCCCGAGGAGGCACTTCTTGTTTCTGCTTCCTGTGAAGGAGCTTTGTGGTTTCCTTCTGCCTCGCAGGGTGGGTTGGTCCGAGCGGTGCGGACACACCTGTGTCCTGATGGCATCCGCAGCGCTGATTCACCTGCAGTGCCCGAGCGGAGGCTGCTGCCATAACCCCAGAGAGCAGCGTGCGTCTCGTTCCCCTGTGCCCCATCGGTGATCCTTAGCCCTGCCCCTGCTGGTCCTTCCAGCTAATGTATTGCCCCCTCCTTTGGGCCGCGTACAGGCCTCTGCCCACGCCTGTGACACGAATCCTCCTCTAGCAGTGACGGCTGGTGAGAGGCTTGGCATGAAACCAACCGGTTATTGCTAGGGCACCAGCAGGCTGAGAATTCCGCGGGTGTTTGTCTCGTTAACAAGCCTCCTTCGGGTCCTGCCTGGAACCTGCCGGTAGCTACAAGAGGGCTTTGCTGTGTCATCGGAGCCTGGCTGGTGAGTAAGAGCTGCAGCACGCGCTTCGGGCCGCGTTTTGTCACCTTGCCGAAGAAATGTTCTGTATTCCACCTGCCACTTACGTCTTTGTGCATCCGTTCCTCTGTGCTGCAGTTCAGCACCGGAGCAGAGAGGCTGGAAGATCTCTGTAGCTTTTCTAGACGCAACAGGACAAAGTCCCGGCACGGCTGGTCTGAAGCCAGTGTTGGCCCCGCTTTGAACAGGAGCTTTGACAGAGACATCCAGAGCAACCATTTGGTGACTGAAGCCTGCAGAGCTGCTGAAGTACTGTAGCAGGCCCCAGTTCCTCAGAGTACAATTCTTCCCCTTTTTAGAGTTTACTCTGTTTAGGAAGCCCGTTGTGTGCCTCACTTGGTTTGTTCCACAGGTTAGGAGGCAGCGTTGTGTTGAGCGGCCAGACCTCTGCCAAAGGGCGTTATCCCGGCGGTGCTGCCCTAGCCCCTCTTCTGCCTCGGAGCTACCTTGTCCCGCGATCTCACTAGCATGTTGAAGCGACTCGCGTTGTTCTCCCCGATTTGCGGATGTGACCCCACGGATGCCTGATTCAGCGTCAGGCTGGGTGCAGCCATGGGCTGGTGGCTCTGCCTCGGACGTGGGGAAGGGGAGAAGCGGCTGCAGCGAGTACCCAGCGGCTCCCGGTCCGGTGGGGCCCCGCGTTCCGGCCCCTGGGCTGCGTGTGCGTCCCGCGCTGGGGGCTGTCAGAGCCATGGGGCTTTCTGAACCAGCTGTTAGTGAGCAGCCTCAAAATCCGCAGAATTAAACGGTAAAAATTGTAGTTAGTATTTTTTCACGAGCTCTTCCCGTATCTTTTGGCTACACGTGGAAGAAATTCACTATTTCTGTAGAGTGTGCCCAGAATGTGTGTTGGTTGAACGTGGTTCATCTTTTTAAGGCTTTCAGTCCTGATTTCAAGTCGTTGCGTTTTGATCAACACCCCTATTAAGAAAGGAGAAGCCTCTACCCTTGTTAGAACCGATGTAGCAAACCCTGGCCCTGTTCCCTCGCCCTGCTGACCGGGTGAATTTGCCTTTACTCTGCCGCGTTCCTGCCGTGTGCCCTGAGTATTTCTAAGCCCGGCGTGTTCTGAACCGCTTGTGGCTGTGTCCGCTCTGCTGCGTTTCGCTCTGGTGCGGGATTGTTAGCCGTCATCCGGCGTTCGTGACCCGTGCGAGCGTGTCCCCCGCCTCGCAGCCCGTGCGGAGCCTCAGCGGCTGGGCGCTGCGTGTGCGAGCCCGTCTGTACCCTGAGGTGACAAAGGTTTTGTTCGGGGTGCCTACAGCCTGCACAAGGGGCCGAGCCGCCAGCCCGGGCAGGAAGCCTCGTGTGAAGGGAGGCTGAGAGCCGCAGCCTGCAGTGGGTGTCCCTGCGCACAGCGAGCGCTTCTATTTTCGGTATTTTGCGACGCGTACTCCAAAGACCAAACCGCAGCGTCTGGAAGATGAGATGGAGGTGCTCAGGCCCAGGCTCCGTGAGCAGCAAAACGTGCGCTGATAGCGTTCGATAAGCCGAGGCCGTGTGCCGTTGCTGGCGTTGCTGTGGAAACCTGGGCTTTAGCACGGCTGGTTTCAGTGGTTACCGCTCGGCGTCCTGATGTCTGTGGAGGAGTGAGGCACTGCTGCGGCTGGAGGCTGAGCCCGGGTGCCCGGGGCCGCACCGCTGGCCCCGCGGCCTGGACCCCGCGTCGCACCGGCGCTGGATGTGTGGCCTGAGGTAACGCCCGCCGGCGTCAGATGTTCTCCAGGTGTGTCCTGGGGTTAGTTGTGCTTTCCAGGGTGCCCTCTGGTAACTTAATTCCCCTGGGTTGCCGAGGAATTGGGCAGGGCCTGGAACCACCACCGGCTGCTGCCTCTCGGCCGTGCCCTGTCCGCCCGGCTGGCGAGACCTCGCTGCTTCCTCGCGGGAGCCTTCCGAGGCAGCAGCGCGATTGTCTCCCGTGGTGAGGACGGATCGCCTGGGGAAGAAGTGATTTTAGTATGAACTGGTCCTGTGAGCTTTCTGTTCTCCTCCCTGCAGCCTGATACCTCTGAAAATCCAGGGCCTTTGTGTGGGAAAAGCCTTCTCCAGTTCTTATCTGGACTTCCTGAGTTTTTCTTGATTTGACATTCGCACAAGTCGTGCTCCCTAGCAACAGCTTTTTTTTTGAGATGCTTTCTGTTCTCTTCTTGCCGGACGTCAGGATCTCGTCCTTGTTTTCTGGCAGCTGCCTGTTAAGGCGTCTGACGCTGCTGGGATCAGCCCAGCATGCCGCGTTCCTCGCTTCCAGGACTAGAATTTGCTGGGAGGCTGCAGAAACGGCCGACTCCTCTCCGCCCTGTGGGAAGCAGAGGTTGCTGTGATGTGGCAAGGGGCTGTGTAAACGAAAGCGGTGCTTTACACCTGGTGATGAATGCTCTCACCTTCACTGTGCCCTCTCACTCCCTTTCTCGCCAGGCCCCGTGAGATACTGTGTTGACGCCCTGGTACCCGCGCGTTTGTTCCGGCAGACGTTTTGGGGTGAAGTCCTGGCTTCGGAGGCGAAATTCCTCCTCTCCAATCTTCTCACAGCTTCGGTGTCGTTGCTCTGTGCCGGCTGCTTGACGCGTTTGTCTCAGACGAACGGTTTGTGGCTGCAGGTCACGGAGGGGCTGGGAGCGCTGCCCGCCGTGCAGGCAGCCGGCAGCAGGGCAGCGAGAGGAGCTGCAGCTGAGCAGGGACAGGAGGGCGCAGGGGTTGCAGAGCCTTCGGCAAGGGGTGGGCAGAGCCGGGCTGGAGACGGCCCTAAGCAACCTGTGGGGATGCTGCCTGGCTCAGGGCCGGGGGTTGGCTGAGAATATCGAGGTTTCCCCGTCTAGTTTTTTTCTGATTCTAGTGATGTCTGTGTAGGAGCCGTGTGTGCTAATATCGTGCCCCTTTGTTTAGGGCTTTTGCTAGGCCATGGGTATCGAGGGCTTTATCGCGCGGCACTATTGCAGTGACGCACAAGGGCAATAAACGGGTGTGAATCCGCCGTGACTCTTAGTTCAGAAACAACAAGCTAAAAATATGACAACAGAGGGAAGGAAAGGTTGCTGTAAAGCAGAAGAATAAATGACAATCATAGTTAAGACAAACAAGGAACGTCTAGCTGCTAAATGCTGGGTTATGGTGATGACTTGAAGACTCTTATCTGGCCTCTACTGTTAAGGTTTGGAGCCTGCATGAGGTCAGTTCTTGACTTGTGGCTCTCGTGTCTGATGTCTGGTTGCAGCCTGTGCTCTTTCTGTCTTAGGCAGTATTCATCATGCTTTTCAGCAGAGCTTTAAGCCCCTCTCCGCTGTTAAACTGGCTGTTAATGTCCCGTTGGCCTCCAGTCTGATGTAGCCTAGGGGCTGGAACACGCTTACCGTTTTGCTGAGGCTGAAGAGATCACTGCCTTAGAAAAACAACGAGATTTCCAGGAAAGACGTGGTCACTGGTAAGTGGGGGCAGGAAATGAGCTGCGGTACGTGATCGCCGTAGAAAAGCTTTTTTTCATTGAGAGCTCTTCCCCTACTATTTCGTAAATACTCAATATTTCATATTTCAGCTGAAAGGTGCATTAAAAGCAGGAAGTGTATGAAAGCACAGACGGGGCGCGCGGTGGATTTTTGTCTTCACTTGTAGGTGTTGGGGAAGGCTGCATGAGGAAGGACTAGGATGGACACGGCGCTGTTTCTGGGAGCTGAAGTCTTGTGAGGAGGTATTTCTGCATCCACCAGCTGAAAAAACTCATTCAGGCTCCCGTCTGGCAATAGCTAATGAGGTAGCAGGCTTTGCGTGCCAGCAAAGCAGTCTGCAACTGAAAGGGCAGCTTCAGCGGGGATGTTCGAAGGAAGGCCGTCACCCCGAGCAGGCTGCCCAGCGCGGCTGCGGGTGCCCCGGGCCCGGTGGGGCTGGACGGGGCTTTGGGCAACCCGTGCTGCTGGGGGGTCCCTGCCCGCGGCAGGCTGGGAGCGGGGCGCTCCTGTGCTTCTAGAACACCACAAAGCACACAGCCTTTTGCATTCAAGCCGTGACTTGGGAAAGACTACCCGTGAGATTCTCCCGTGCGTTTCAGCTGGTTTGCAATTCAGCAAGAGCTCTTTTGGCCGTGCTGCTGCCGGAGCAGAGCTTGATCTCCTTGGAAAATTACTGGGCTGGCTAAAAAGCTGCCATGCGTCTTCATTAGAGATAATTAAAATGAAACAAGACAGGGTTGTTGCAAAAGGTTGCAGACTTAGTGATTAATGTTAATTTCCCACTCTTATTTACTACCTTGCATCTCTGGCAGCCTGCCTGTTGTGCCTGCCTCTCCTGTGTCAGTCACCTTCCCGTCCCGCGCGGTTTCTTGCTCCCGGGAGGAAGCCGGACGCTTCCCTGCAGCCCGCTGGTTCTGGCCTGCCCTGCAGCGTCACCCTCAGTTCGGCAGCTTGGCTAGGTATCCAGGAGTCTTTTTTTTGGTATGGAAATGATTAGGAATAGAGAATGAATCTCTCTGAACGACAGCACCTGTGCACCTGCAGGCCACCGTGAGCTCCCTTCCGAGCCCGCCTGCGGCTGTGAAGCGCGAGTGCTCTGCAGCTCGGCCCTCTTGGCCCGGGAACGCTCCTGTCCGGCCTGGCCTGCGGAACGACGACTTCAGCTGAATTTCTGCCTGGCGCTTTGTGGGCTTTGTGCAAAAGCCAAGGGCTTGAGAGAGTTCAGATACTTAATTGAATTTTCTTGGTCGTGGCTTTTGAGTTGTACCTGGCGTTTGTTGGATAACTTTTCAATGAGCACCGGCGCTCCCGCTGGAGCTCCCTGCACAGCCCGGGCGGCTGCGGGGGCAGCGCGTGGCGTGGCCGTGGCGTGGCTGTGCAGCTCCCTGCTAAATGCTCTGCCCCTGCGAGATTGCCTCCGCTTTGGAGTTTGTGTTGGTGGGAAACGGGAACCCGCCGGCATTGTACAGCAGTTCTGGGAGCCTTTTCCCCTTCTGCACCAAACTGCTGGATAAATTGATCTCAGCACGGCAACCCTCACTTTTATTTTGTGCCTCGGTGGTTTAATGGGCTGCCTGAAGTCTTAAACAAAATTTCAGGAGAAATTTCCTGCCGCGGGAGTCCTGGGAGAATTTAAGGCAGGTCGGAAGGGGCTTTGGGCAGCCTGGTCTGGTGGGAGGTGTCCCTGCCCATGGGTCAGATGGGCTTTAAGGTCCCTTCCAGCCCAGCCCGTTCTGTGATGGTGCCTCAGGACTAGACTCAAAATGATCGGAAACGATGTCTCGGACGGTGAGCTAAGATGCTAATGGCTGTGCCAATGGCCTGTATTTGGAACTCTGCTGAGTTAGGTGTGGTTGATGAAGCAAATACAGAAGTCGGAATCCTGAATAGTTTATGCCAGCTGCTTAATTTTGGAACTTCATCTGGCTGTGGTGAAGGAACTACTGCTTCTACCTGCTCGTCACCTCTCTATTGCGTTGCTAACGCCACAGAAAACGGGCTGGAAGCTGTTGGTGGGCCTCGTAACTTGGCTGAGAAGTTTTGAATTGCTGTGCCCTCTGCTCCCTCCTTTTTCTGTTTCTTCCAAGAACGCACATCTGTGTTTCTCTGGGCCTGGGTCCTGCTCCGATGTGATGAATGGCTGACCCTATCACACATCTGCGAGACGTGCGTTTCAGTGTGGCTTTTGTTCCCTGCGTTCAGCTACGTTCTGCATCCAGAATGCCTGGCAGAACACAAAGTCCGTCCTTTGTTTGGGATAATGAGTGTTGAATATTTTAATGAGTGTTTCTTAGTCTAGTCAGTGTCAAGTACCATTTCAGGAACAAGTGACTGAGCTACCCTCTGAGCTTTGTCCAGCCACAGTCCGTGTATTTACGGGATTTCACAAGCTTACGGAGCTCCCTGTGAGCAAGTAGTGCACTTACGAAGAAAGGAGAGCCCCTCACCAACCTTGCGCCCTCACCACGTGTGCAGGAATTATTTAGGAAAACTAAAATCTCTGTACCGAAGGAAAAAAACGTATTTCATTAAAAGGAAAAAGCCAACCTGCCCTTCAATAAGAACGGTGCTAACTGCTTTTCTGTCTGTAAAGTAGCTTAAATTCACTATGCGCAGGAAGTCCAGCGAATTACTTCCGTTTGTTCTGCGTCGCTCAGGCTGGTGCTGATACAGGTTCGAGTGCAGCGGGTTTTGCGCTGTCGTTCCCACCCGAGAGCCCGCGGCTGCTGGCTGCCAACTCGCGAGCCCAGCCCGTTACCCCCGCGCTGATAACCGCGGGGTTTCCTCGTCTTCTAGGAGACGGCCTAGCCTTTAACTGGGCGCTTTCTAGCCCTGGAGTGTATCTGAATTGCAAGCATTCCGTGCCATCGCCAGAAGTTAAAGGGCTGCTGTGTTTTCCCAAGTGAGCAGGAGAGGAGAGGGAGAGGTGGAAGAGCTGTCGGAGAGCAGCATCTCCTGCGGGGTGAGCCAGCTGGATCGTTGCACGGCACGTTCCCAAGTTCTCTGTTCCGTTCCCTGCGTCCCGGATGCACCACTCGGTATGGTGGGTGAGCGGACGTCGCCCCAGATCTGGTCGCTGCACATCTTCAGGCAGAGTAAGTCTTCTGGGGAGGGCTGTAAGCCCGGCGCGCTGCCTGTGCGCCCGCACACGGTACGTCTGTGTCTTTGCAGAGGCTGCGGAGAGCTTTGCTGTGATCCTCAGAGGGGTGAGTTTTGGTAGTCGTGACTAAGCGTGCCGTTACTTCTGCCTTCAGAGGTACGGGTCGTAGCCGCGAAGGAGCTAAAGAGGCGAGCAATCCGTGGGCTGGCAGCACACCCGTCCTGCGACTTGGACCTCGGCTGGCTCTCGCTGCCAGATGAGATGCTCTTTTGGAGGCACCCTCCTTTTCCCCATCCTCCTAGGCTCTGGGTGCCAAGAAATGCATTTTTATAATGGCCTGAGGAGAAGGCTGGTGGTCAAAGCAGTCTCAGAAGGAGCACGTGCTGCACTGAAGATGACAAAGCAGATGGGTGAAGTTCTCCAGAGTGCCCCAGTCACCGAGGAGCCGGCTGTGCACAGCTCCCCGCTTCCAGCCACGTGCTGAACGGGAGCAGCACCTCAGAGAACCGTCGAGGCTGGAAAAGAGCTCCAAAATCATCTGGTCCAACCACCCCTACCACCACCATCACCCACGAGACCATGTCCCCAGGCACCACGTCCGGCCTTTCCTTGAACACCCCCAGGGCCGGTGACTTCACCACCTCCCTGGGCAACCCGTCCCAACACCTGACTGCTCTGAGGAGAAATGTCTCATGTCCAGCCTGAACCTCCCCTGAAGGGTACCCCGAAGGGATCTGTAGGTGGAGATTTCAGCTTGCTGCTCCTCCCAGATGCAGTGTAAACATCCTGGAAGAGTAAAGGCAGGATACAAAGCGTGGGCATTAGACTTCTGTGGTTAGTGTGGATCCCTTCAGTGGATCCGTCAGCTGGGTGTAGGTGCTGGCTTTTGTTCTGCTAATCTGGACAGAGACTGTAAAGAGTAATTCGTCCCCCAAGCCCAGAAATGCCTGGGGAGCAGAGCTAACGGCTGCGTTTGCCCTTAAGGACAAGGCGGAGGTACTGCTGGAGGATAAAACCCGGGATTTAAAACAAAAACAGCGGCAACAAGAAACTTGAAGATGGAGAAGAGAGGCCAAAGGAATGAGCTGCCGGGCTGACTGACAGCAGCGCTCATTGAAATGTTAATGTGTTTGAGTTTCTTCACCAGGGAAGACTGGAAACTCTTACAGTAACATTAATTATTGACTTCAGTTGAGAGCTGGAAGATCTAATTTCATTTCTTGCTGGATAATGGGATGATTCATGCAAGGAAACAAACTGCGTTAGAAAATGGAGTCTTTCTGTGAAAATTGGCATTCCTGCTCTCTGCTCTAAGCCGAAGTCTGCCTCAGTCGAGCTATTACAGCCCTTCAGAAAGTAACGGGAAAGGACCAGGCTGCGCTCAGCATCGGGCTGTCGATGCCCGGGGTCCATGCTCGGCCTCGGTCTCTCGGTATCCCCTGCCCCCAGCGGACGCCCAGCCTTGCTGCCCCACCTGCCCCCGAGAGCCGGGCGGCACCGGCACGATGAGCAGGGGATGGGGCTGTGACGCAGCCGTACCAAACGTGTCGGCCACTCAAGGGCACGGGCACGTGCTGGTCACTGACCGCCTTCAGTCTGGGGGTGCCGAAGCTCGTGGTGGCGCCGCAGCAGCTCCCGGTCCTGCCACGGGCCTCGAGCGGAAACGTCTGCGCGGGTCCGCCTGGCTCGTGCATGCGGTTCGGCCGGGACCACAGCCACTTCTCGCTTTGCTGCCAGCCCTGCGAGCAGGCTGGGGAGCGCAGGGGCTCCCTGCAGTTGCTCACCTTCCCCACCGCCTGCACCACGGCTGCCGCTGGGCTCGCGGGCGGGGGGCTCCTGGCCCCGCCAGGTCCCGCAGGGCTCCCCGAGCGGCGTGCTGTGCGTCGCCTGGGCACGGGCTGATGAAATACGTTGTGTGCCTGTCTGTGACGAGGTTTATTTTTAATTTGCCGCTGTTTTGTTAATCTGTGAAGCTGGCGGAACGGTGCGATCTGCCCGCGGGGAATCAGTTGGTGTGGCAGCAGTGATCAGACCTCTCAGAAATCATTGGGACCCCTGCCGACGGACATCTTAAGAAGGTTTTGAAGAAGAAATTTAAAGTGCACAGTAAGTTAGGGCCATCGTCGTGCAGAACGTGAAAGTTGGGTGTGTGCTCGGTAATCCGTTGGTTTTTAAAAAGTCCTAATTGTTGTCACCTGTGTGACTGGCAAGATGAGGCGTCACACCTGCCTGTTTAATTACAGGCCTGACGAGGCAGCCTTCTCCCCTTCTCCTGCCCCCGGGGTTGTTCCCCCCTCCTTAGCTCTGGCGTGGGGGCATGGGAAGGCGGCTGCGTGTGTGAGTTGGCTTCAGCTCTTGGTGCAGGGCCCTCGAAATGTTGAGACCAGAAGCCTGAATCTGGTCTGTTTTTAATCCTTATAGCAGCTTTTGCAAGAGTGTGGAAGAAGACGGTTCAGAGCTGTGCAGAAACATTGAGAAGAAAGACGAGGAAAAGTTGTTAAGGAGGGGATCCAGAATAGAGGAATGCTTGTGAGTATTTTAGTCAGACTAGAAGCTAACGTTAATGTACTTGAAAAAGAAATTATTTGCCAGGGAAGGCTGTGGAAGCTGCTGTTGCTGCTACCTAAGCAAACTTTGGGTTTCATTCTTACAGCGAAAGTAACCGCATCGGTCAGACGTTTCCGTGTCTGTTTTGCTTTTGAGCAGATGTTATGGGGTGTTTATTTAAAAACAAAACCACAATACTTGCACTGAGGTAAATCTTTGGCTCGTCTGTGGCTTTACGTTTTCAAGTTTTTGTTGTTGTTGTTCCTTCAAAGTGTTTTAAAAATATTTTAGGTGGAAGGCTCTTAAGTAACAGCGTTTGGAGCCATTCCAGTGGATGCAGCCTGTAATGAATTATAAAAAACATTTTTGCAAACTGCACCAGGATTTGATGAGCGAGACCTTAAAACAAACCCTGGTAATACTGTGTTAAACCACTGCACCTGGGGCAAACCGTATTCAACATGAAGGGCAGAATGTTTGTTTTCCACCAGAAGTCTTCTATGAACCCCAGCAAGCCCATAACTTTTCTTACATTTCTATATTGATACAGTGACTGAATGGAAGTTGGGTAACAGCTCTAGAATAAATGCAAATGCTTATCAGAGCTTTTTTAATGTTAGATCTGCCTATGTTAATTACCGGATTCCTGCTGATGTTCTTATCCCTCCTCCCTAGAAAATGAGTCCTTGTCTTTCTATTTTGGTAGAATGTACAGTAATTAGCATCGTGTTCATTTAGCCATGTAAATCTAGAGAGTACCTGCTACGCTCCAGTCAAACAGCAAAGAAACCGGCGGAGCTCTGAGATGCATGAACCTCTCAATCCGACTGTAGGTTTATAGCCTGTATTTCATCCTTTTTACTTCTGCAGCTTATCAGACTTGCTGCGAACCAACTTTCAAACAAGATCTTCTAGAAGTAAAGGGATGCACTGAGCACTGAAATGGTACAATAAGGTTTAGTGCCAGCAAAGTTCAGCAATCGTCCCACAACCGCTTTTAGAGCGTTTGGGATTTGTTGGCACCGTATGTTGCTCTTTAACGTCCTGACTTCTCTCCCGCAGCTCAGACCAGGATGGATAAGATTACATCACGTTAGACCTAACTGAATTTACCATCCTGCTTGTTAAGCAATAACCTTCTGTGGTTTTGTTCTCTTAGTATTCCTAAAATCACTACTGCGTGATGTCTTTGAATTACAAGACGTGTAATTGGAAGGCGTAATTACTAACATTGCAATCGTATTTGATTTTTGGTTTGAGCAGATGAGAAAAATCAGACTTCGAGGTCTTTGTCTTTACTTTCTTTGTTCACAACAGTTTTTCCTTCCTCTCGGTGTAAACCACGCGTGCAACCAGTCAAGCTGAAGTATTTCATCCGCAGCGTTTCTCTCGTGCATCTCTACAGAAGCCTTTTGAAAGCAATGCTTTTAATTTTTGCGTTCTGCTGAACCAAATGAAATGTGTTGTGTGCTAAAGAGTGTTGGATCTTCAGAACAACAGATGCTGGAAGTGACTAATACCTGTTCACAGCTATTTTGAAAATGTGCTTGATAAAACCTCCTTTGAGATTGAGGTGCTGCAGTGCAAGGGTGTCCTTTTAGGGGCATTTAAGGTTTTGGGAAGGCCACTGGTATTTTCTTGTCACTTAGCGTAGATTTCCTGCTATCAGTGCTTTTCAGCAAAGCCTGTTTAAGAAGTCCCTTGTCCTGTTCCTCGTCTGCCCTGCAGTTTGTCTGCATGAAACAGAGTCCTGTGGCAACTTCGGTCTGCGGGCACATACGGCTGAATAGATCACTGACGTTATCTCGGTTAGAAATAAGCCTCCAATTACAGTTTATTGTTGGAATTACATTTGTATTGAACACGTGTCCTGTCATTAAACAACGCAGCAGCAATAAAGCTGACTGTTTATGGTCTAAAATCTTTAAATATCTAACAAGAATATAGATTGTGGTTACACAAACAGGCTTGCGTGATCAGTCGGCAAGCAGCTGGGCTACTGGAATGAAGTACACGTAAACCTCCCCTTTGGTACGGGATCTCCCCTTGTGCCCTTTGTCTGCACAGCCAGCCTTTCAGAGCTGGTAGGCTTCAGAGATGTGCGCCTTTAAAGCTGACCAGCACCACGCTTGTCGAGGTGTGTTTTCTGTGCGTAAAGCTGAGCAGCGTTTGTGACCTCGAACCACTTCCTCAGCTTTTCACTGGGAACTGTGAGTATTAATCTGGGTCCTGATGATGATCAGCGCTGGCTTTTGTAATTACAGCTGGCAATGCCCTCCGTACTCAAAGAAAGATGATGTCAGAATTTTGATAAAACCTGCTTTGAACAAATGGTCGGCAAAGCTTTGGCGAGTGTCAGGGCCGGTGTAATGTAATCGTCCTCCTTGTAAAATGCACCATTCCTTTGTTTTATGGTAGTTCTTGCTTAAAGGGCTATTTTTGCACGCCAGAAATAGACGACGAATAAAAGCTTAAAGTTCTAAGGAATCAACTGAATTTCTGAATCCCCCAAGGAAAACCAGCAGCACCAAAGCCCTACTGACAGGTTTTACTGTAGGAAATCGCTGTTACCTTGCAGTAAATATTCTGTTTGGATGCAGAACGTGTTGGTGCTGATGGCTGATGCAAGATTTATTTTTTCCTCTTAAAACTGATGTCCGTTTAGGGGAGTCACCCTCAGGTCTCCAGCTTCTGAAAGTGTCCTGTCACAGCTTTGTACGTGGTTTTTAACAGCAGCGTGTCACAACTGCTTCTTGTGTTTCTTTGCTACCACCAGCGGTGCGGAGGGGAGGCAGCAGCCTCTGGCAGTGTTAAAAACGGGGGAAGAAAGCCGTTGGCTAGGAATTGTTTCCCTGTGCTGGCGCGGCTGGGCTTAGGAGACATCTGCACAGCCGGCGTGAGCCTGCTGGAGAGCTTGCTGAATTACCTGCTGCGGAAAGCACTGTGTTGCTTAGAAGAATTCCTCTGGTGACTGATAAAAATAGATCCAAGTGGTAAGTAAGGAAAATCGGGTCTCGTACTGCAGTGCAGCAGGGCCATTCAGTTCCAGTTCTGCATTCACGTAGGCATTTCCAGAGACTACAGGTGACCCAGTTCAACGTGCTTGCTAAAACGGCTCAAGTGTATCTGGCTGCCTGGAGTTAATGATTTTTATAAAAATGGATCACCTGGAGCTTGTGGTCTCTTGGTTTGTTTGTTCAGTCGTGTTTTTTTTTAATGTGGCAAAGAACCTTGCAAACAGATCTTCACGAGCTCAGTGCTCTGCGGTTTGAGCCTGCTGTGTGGTTGCTGTTAGTGTTAGGCTGGGAGGTCTGAGCTCTGTTTGCTAACGCTGTCGCTGGTACGCTTTGATCTGAATACCTTGCTCCCAACGTGACTGTTTTTAACTCGCTCGGTTCAGTTTCATCAGTTGTTTTGTCCCAGTATAAGGGCAGCACAGTGATACTTCCCTGTGAAGACCAACTCGTGCCTTCCTGAAAACTTGCCTGGTGTTTAATCCCCCTGATGTAGACAAAATACCTTGATCTGTTTTTAAATGTGTCGCCTCCTGCAACGTGTGTGAAGAATTCTGCAGGGAAGAAAAGGCAGGATTTGTTTCTGTCTTGGCCTTGATATGGGGGCACCTGGTTCTCAGGGGCCTTGTGGTGAAGCCACCTGAAATGGGATTTTGATTTACATGCTTGAGCCAAATCAATAGGTAGTTGTAGCCTAGCGACCTTTCGTCTGAGTTGGATTTTGCAAGGAGAGGGGTGATGTGGCTGCTCCCCTGGTGCCTGTCTGCAGAGCTCAGGTTTATCAGAGACCGCAAACCTGCCGTGCACAAAGCTCGCCACGAGTAGGGTATCACGAGAGTCAGACTGAGATTCACCGCGTGCTGTTGGTATATGGCCTTCAGAAAATCACTTCTGAATGATGTCCCCAGACACCACTGGATGTGTTCTTCTCCCCGTGCCTTCAGAAGGAAACCCACCTTGGTCCTGCTGGAACTGCACGTGCTACTGGGGATGTCAGAAGGTGGCAGGGTGCAACGTGCCCCGTAACTCGGTGGTGCTCTCTGAGAAGCGTGGAATTGCTGCACGGAGCTCGCGGAGCGCTTTCCGCTCGGCTGTCACGTGGGTTGGTTTAATGCACCAGCAAATCAAAGTAAAAATCAGCATGGCTCTCCCGTGGTCTCGTTGGTCTTCCAGATATTCAGTTGCTGAAAGATTTAGGAGTATTCGAACACTGTTAGTTTGGCTAAAGAAAGTACTCTTTTTTTTTTTTTTTTTTTTAATTAGGTGAAAAATATTCTGTTCTGTTTGGAAAGTAAAAGCCCAGGTTGACTTTTCAGAGTAATACAGAAAATTAAAGAGCAGCTGCTTCGGGTATTTGTTTTTGTTATGTCCAGCACCGCAGGGGCTTTGTGTGCGTTGGTTTTGTTATTATTCAGAATAACAAAAGGGCCAAGAGTTTAAAAACAAGTTAAAGATTTGTTGTCTTTTCCATTCTGTTATGTTTTGCAACCTTTAAGCGCAATAAAAATAAAGGGGACGTGCTCAGTGGATGGAACTGAATCCACGGTCTCTGGCGCGCAGGTAAATTTCCAGTAGTATCTGCTTTCGTTCCCTCAGTGGAAATTTACCTCGCTGACTCCTATCTTGGTTTGAAATCAAAAATGTCCGTATACAGAGGGGGAAAAAAAACAAACAGCATTTCACCTTAAGCTTTCTTCAGGCGAAACGCTAGATTGCTGTCCTTTCACCTTGTTGCCTTGGTGATGGAAATTTATTGCCTGCACCGGAGAAACTTCCGCGTACCGCTTGCTGCCGCTCAGGGCGCTTCGCGGCCGGCCGGGCCTCGAGGAGCGCCGTCCCTGCGCGTACAGATCTCGCACCAGGGAGACGGCGAAGTGCCCGGTAAGTTTGCCTTTCGTTGCCTGCTCAGGCAGCGCCTCTGGCTCACGTCCGAATTGCGCTCCCAGCTGCTAACGCGGCCGCCCGATTCGGAGGCCCCCGCAGTGGGTGCGAGGAGGGCTGCCCGGGGCTCGTGCTGCTGAGGAAATGCCTGCTGCACCGCAGGCGTTCCTGGCGAGTTTCTGAAGGAAACTTGTCCGGCTGGAGAGATTTGACTTGGCGCTGATTTCATGTGCCTTTCACAGGTAATTGTGGAAGAACACGTCAAATCTTCAGCGCGTCTCTTCTCTCATCCGCGGGGCATCTGTTCAGATACTAGTTTGCATTGATCCAAACTTGGGCTGCCGTTCACACATGTCTGTTCATCAAAAAAAAAAGGCCAGGCTTCTAATTTTATACCCATATCGATTATCGTTTCAGGGCTGCTCTCTTAACGCGTGCTCTAATCCTGTAGGATCTTCTGGCCTACAGGAAGCTGAACTCCAGTGTTTCTTTTATCAGGCTGTGCATTTCTGTCCGTGTCTCTTCAGAACATACAAATGCATTTCCCGAATTTGTTCAGGTTGGTTTTCGAAGCATAGCCACCTGCTGGAGCTGCTGTGGACTGAATTACCCCTGCCAGGTCGTTGAAGGGTGGGGAAGGAGCGGGCAGGCCGGGGCGCTGTGTTTACCCGAGTTCTTTCCTCGGTGCCTCTGACGTCCCCCTGAACTTCCCAGCTCTGGGATATTTTGTTAATCTAAGAGCTGGAGGGATTTAATTTTTTTTACGTGAATGTTTTAATAGGTCTTACAAATGACTTTGCTTTTCAGAGCACCTGGAGGAAGTGCGTTTAATGCAAACTGAAAATATGAATCGTGTATGTAAATAGAAGCACGCAGTCTCACAGGGCTGTAAGCATACCTGTATTGCTGCCTGTTCTGGGGGTTCTGGAGGGAGCGTTAAAGGTCTTTGCTTCTAAATATTAGTCTGGAGGTTGTGTTCAGATGACATTTAACTCGCCTAGAACATTCTCGGTGCTTCTCCTACACGAGGACTTAAAGGGTAGTCGGCGTTTTCTGAGTTCGCTGGGTATGACTGGGTGCTGGAGGCAGAAGTCTCTCTTCCTGGTCTTGGTGCTTGGCTTGTTGGCGGGCTCTTTGCGGGCTGCAGTGCCGCAAGGGGCTGACCTGGCTTCAGAAAAACCTGGGCAGGAATGGAGTGACCCGGAGGGAGAGCTGGTTAACTTGGCACTTTCCGCCGAAAGAAGTGCGTGTGTAAACACGCAGGTAATATCAACAAGCCAAAGTGCTCCTTAGCTAAAGGCTAGCCCAGGCTCAAAGCCGAGGAGGGATCGCTTCACCTGGGGTTTGCAGCCTGCACCTTCTGGCTCAGGGTTTTTCCACGCGCAGCGATGTCCTGGCTGCTGGGGCATTCGTTGTTCCCGGGTTTGCAAGAACGCAAACCAGAACCCGGTTTTCTTTTTCTTGCCCAGGCTTTCAGAGAAGGGGGAGTGGAAACCTGTCAGGTGGTTGATGCTGTTTCAAGTCTCCTTGTGCTAGCTGAGCAATCCTTTATCTGACTTTGATGGACGCCCTCTGCTGCTGTGGAAATTTAACTCCTTCCTCTGCCTAGACGGAGTGTCACGGAGCGGTCTTCTGTGGTATTCCTGGTGCGTGCGTCCGCACGCATGTGCTGGGGTCGTTGTGCTGCTTTGGGGCATACTTACTATTAGTTAATCATACGGTGTTTGGCTCAATTAGTACGCCGAGGTGATGTTAGTGCAGAAATAAGATGCCGCTCCAGCAGAGCTGATGTTAGACTTCACGGGAGGAAATCTGGGCAGCGTCTGTGACGTAGTTACTGTTAGAAGTCCCTCTTTTGGTCCCTCTTCACTTGATAGTACACATCCTTATCCTTTATTTCTTCAGTAAGTTCGGAATTGGCTGAGTTTCTGACAGTTCTTCTATCCTGCTTCCTCTTAAGGAATTTTCTTGATCCTAATTTTCAAGTTCGTTGCCTTTTGTCTATTGAGACCACTCCTGAAGATCGTAGAATCACGTGTGTTCTTAATGCCTCAAAGGTGACTTCGTTCAGTCCATCAGCAGCAGTACTTAAATTACGGGAAGTGCATTCATTTCGGGACCCACGAACAGAACTGCATTGCATGTTGTTTTTCACATCCTGTGGTTTACCTGTCTGGTAAGTCTTAGGGCCTTTTTGGGCCCAAAAGAACGTATTTTCCCAATTTGGAAACCGGACTTTGCAAGTCCTTCCGGAAAGGATACCAGCAGACAAATTTTCCGAAGAGATGCAAAGCCTTTAATTGTCGTTTCAAGGCAGCAGAACGACGTGGCAGGGTGTGTGTTAGGACGGGACTCTGCTGCCTCCGTGTTTCTTTCATTTGCTGCCGGGGTGTTTGTGACCTTCCTAATAATCTCCAAAATCTCAGGTACGGCTCACGAGCCCATGTCTGCCTTTTAGCTATCTAAAGCAAACAGAGTAGGTGTAGTGTGGTCATGCCAGGATAAACCTGTGGGAAAACGGTATTGTTTCCTGAACAAGCTTCACGGAACGGAGTCTCAAGTTACCGTAACCCAATCTGGTATCTGGCGGCTCTGGAACGCTTATCAGAGGAGAAAAAGGTGGACAGCTGATACGTGTGGCTGCACAACCTGTTTCCATAGGATCTTTCCAGATTTAATTCTAGTGGCCTCTGTGTAAGTAAACGGGCCAAACTGGTCAAAAAAAGATGCTGTTGACAGCGGCGTTCCTCAGGAGCTGAACGTAGCGAGGGACAAACCGCGGGTCAGGTCGGTGCCCAGCAGGACATCAGCTGCCCTACGGTATGTGCGTATAGAAGCAAGGCGTTCGACACCGTGCCTCTTCGGAAACTGCTGCTTGACACTAAAAGCTGGTTTTTTACTGAGGCGATGAGACAGGCTTGAACAACTCTGTTAAGAATTTAATTTTAATCTCGTGCCTTTTTTAAGCCCTAGACATCTTTCAGGTAGGATTATTAGCATTATTGGACAAAAACTTGATAAATACTCATTTCAAATACTCTCTCACGTTTGAAGAGACGGATTTAGAGTCTGGGCAGAATGAATTTCTGTGGAGTATGGATCGTGTAAGGTTTGAAATGGCACTGCCCAGCAAATTACCTTCTGCCTTTCTTAGTTATATTATTACAGCATTTTTACTATTATGTTATTAGTATCTACTGTTATTGTGCTTTTATTTAACTCTTAACAACTTCTACTGTAGTCAGCTGCTCTTCACGTGTGCTGTTCTTTGGTAGGTAAAATGTGCATCTCCTTCTGAGCGACTTTTTTTGTCCAAAATCCTACCTAAGGAAGACCCGTACTATCTAACGGCTGAGTGTTCATTCACAGGTTAACCTCTTGTGAACCGGTGATCTTTAAAATCAGTGACAGAATAAATATTAAACCTGCTTTCTTTTTGTTTTATTAACAGGAGGAATCTCGTATCCTCAGGGTAAAGGTGGTTTCTGGCATTGACCTAGCAAAAAAAGACATCTTTGGAGCCAGGTAGGTGTTCTGCTTTGACTATTTCATGCTTTTAAGCAGAGTAAGTGTAGCAGCACAAGGATACTTCGTAATGCATTGTTAATAAATGTGATGAGAGATCCCATTACTCGCTTACAACCAACGCAAAGTGTGTGATGTCTGCTGGCAAGACAGCTGTTAATCACAGCAGTGGCTCTTTGTGCCCTTCTGTGCCCCTGGAGGTCCACCAGCTAGCTCCTTAGATCACCAGCTGCCTCAGCTCTGTGTGTGAGGAGCAGCTCAGACCCGGGCAGTACGTGGCAATGTTTAACACTGCTCCCCTCTCCCCATACGCCTCACGTAACGTGGGAAAGACCAAAAGCCAGCAGCACCCTCCGTCTTGCTTTGCAAAGCTCCGCTTTCCCTACTGGTTTTAGGACTCTGGTACCAAGTCTGGCTGGACAGACTGACTCTGAATTTTCTTGGGCTCTTAGACGTGTCCAGGTGCCACTGCTGCAGTTCTTAAGGATGGCACCTTAAAAGAGCCAGGCAATAAAAGCGTATTCACCTGTTGGGCCTATGCCACAAGAAGGCTGGTAGTGAGTGCTAGTGTAGAAGAGTTCAGCGTGAACCGTGCTGACTTGGTACTTCTCTGTGAGGCTGTGGCAGGCCTGGGTTTTATTTCCAGCTGAGTCTTGAATCATCTTGAGTTTTAAACTGGGGACTTCAGCGACAAGGTAAGTTTTAGGAGTGCGTAAGGCAGTCTTCGCATGATTGTTTCCCTGTTCATCTCCGAAGATGGAGCGAACAGTGGTCTTTGGCCGAAGTAACAGCTGTCAAACAAGAAAACTGGTTTTAAGAGGTAGTGTGGAAAGATACAAACGCAGACACTTTGTGTGTTTTCAAGACTTTTATTTTGAAAGAATTGGTCACAGGTTTAAAAGCAGGCTTTTTCCAAGTCTAGGCTTGTTGTACAAATAATGACCTAAAGAATCCAGTCAGGTAGTAGTAATTGAGAGAGAAGCTGGTTCTGAAGCCAGAAACGATCAGTAGATTTTTTTTTCTGAAGGCTAATTGAGGTTTGACACTGTCTTCCCCCACTGTGAGGAAATTCTTTAATGCAAATGCTCCATCCTATTTACGTTTTTTAAAATTGGTTTGAAATCAATGGTATGCAATTTAGCTCTTATTGAAATTACTCTGATTTCTTAATGTATAAACAGGCCTCCCTGTGGACTTTCCTGTATCTCTTGAATGATGCTTACAAATTGTTCATTAGCTTGCGTATCTGGCTTGAAGCTACATGAAAGCAGCAATTAAAAGTTTAATCAACTTTATTTTTTTTTTGTGAAATTTCCAACAAACATTCCTTTGGTAGCTGTGTGCAGAATATGGTAAGACAAAGCTTTATTTCTTCCCCCAAATGTGCTGTTTCGAAGATCTTGATAAGCGGACCACAAGCAACAGAAGAGGCAGCCCACGTGTAGATGTACGTGGACACGCAGTGCTTGCACAGCAGAACCCTGACTTGTCCTGTTGATGGCGTGGCTGTGTCGCGCTGTCAGAGCACTGCTGCTTGCTCACGGCATTAGCAGATCCCTTGTGGGACTCCCGCCTGTCACCTGCGCCCGCAGTTGGCATTGAGATGCTGCAGTACCAAAGGGAAGGAGAGGAGGAGCCAATTCCAGAGGAGAGATAAGGCTGAGGCACAGAAAGTTCGAGTTTTTTATTATCGGTACTAACCCTAGAATTGCCATGTGCAAACTAACTTTGCTTTTTCTTTACCTCAGTTAATTTGGCCCATTCATACTGTCACCGATTTTTGGTTTACTTGATGTAATTAATTGGCTGGATTTTGTTTCTTCAGTATTTCCAGAGCTTTAAACTTTATGGCTTCTTTGTAAAAAGCAAAGCTGGTGGCTGCCATATCAAGTCAGCCCATCGAAATGGAACTTCTGTAGTAACAGTGAAGTGCTGCGGAGCACACAAATCCACAAAGTAACGTGAGAGAAGTGGGAATCTGGCCAGTGTTCATTTGATTCATTAAAGGGCACGCTGGAAGCTTTGCAGCTGAGTCCATGGCACTGTAGTATCTCCCTCGGGCATACTTGTCAAAGAACTTTTGTGAATATTTAAGGTGTCGTATTCAAAAGGACTCCTTACGTTTGCTTAGCTATTGATCAATTGGAAAAAATGTCTTTCAAAATGCAAAACCTTAAAACTAGGTGAAATCTGAACCGAGTTCTGTTGATGTGGCCCATAAATATTCAGGTAGATTAGTCTTGAGCCAGTAGGATTTCCATAAAACTGAGGAGTTAAAAACGTAAGTTGGGAATATGTTTTGAACTTTGTTTTCAGCAGTTCTGTAGTAAAAGTGAAACTGAGAGCCTCGCACCCCGTAAGCTTAGGGAAGTGCTGGTACTGCTGTGCTGACAAGTGCTCAGGAAGCTTGGTGTTCAGCTAACGTTTCAGTTTGACTTTTCTGTTTGTTTTAGTGGCCTTGCAACACTTCATGCTGCTCGAATATGCTGTAAGTGGCTCCAGGTAGCATCGTTCTAACGTGGCTGTCGGGGGCGTGTTGTGGCTAACTGGCCCAGTAACGGGTGTGCTGGGAATCACCTGGAGTAGCTGGTTCACTGCTCGTCTGGGGGGAGCTGCAGAAGCGTACATGTTTGAGTTTAGCAAGAGGATGTGGGAAATGCACAGGCATTACAGCAGCACCAAACAGTTGTTTCCTGTGTACTGTCTGTCCAGGATCCCTGGGGAACAGCAGTGACTAGTGCTAGCTGGCTTTTCTTCGCTGCTGCAGAGGTAACCCCCTATGCACTGCTGTTTCCCTCTCCCATCAGTAATTTCCGTGAGTACCGAAAGTCAGCCTGAAAGCAACGTGTGTTGGTGTGACTCCTGGGCACAGCCACTGGCTAGCTGCTGTCTTAGGGGAAAGCAAACCTCGTGAATTCGGAAAGGAGAGGCAAGGCAGAGCGTGCTGCTTGCTGTCGCTGAGGCCGCTGTTAGCAGACTTGGCAAAGATGAAATAACGGAGCGGGATGTGCTTGGGGGTGTTCTTGATGGGTGCAGAAAGCCTTGGGGATCGGTTGTGCAGCGGGGCGGAGCAGGGAACAGGGAGAGGGTCTGTCACTTTCTCCCCTGGCAGGCCTCCCGGTGCCCTGGGCCGCACACAGGCAGAGGCAGGCGGGGAGGTGCTGGCATGGAGTTCAGAGGCAGCTCCACGGGGACGAGCAGCCTGGGTATTTGAAAGTGAGGAGGTAAATTGTCCTTCCTTGGGGAACACAGAACCCTTACGGGGAGAGGAGATGCCTTGTGGTTCCTCCAGCTGCACGTTCGGACGGGGCTGCGTTACGCACTCGTCGCTGACTTAGCGAAGGGGAAGGCTGTCGGCCAGCCATGGTGCTGTGCCTTTCAGTGCCGAGGACTTCAGCGCGTGCACGTTGCAGCCTGTGCCCCGTGGTGTGAGACGCTGGGCTTTGTGTGCCCTTCCTGACCAGCATGTCTGCCTTGGGCACCTTCCGGGTTGTGGACAAACATGGCTTTTTCTTGGTCTCTTTTCATGCGTGACACCAAGCTTTAAGGACAAATTCCTGGTCCTGGTAAATGCTCTTTTGGAGAGAAAGAAGGCCAAGTGACTGCGCTCAATATTTTGGATAGTTGCCTGCTTGAGAATGAGTTTATCCTAAAATCATTTGAAATGTGTTAAAATTGCAAAGGCGCAGCCCCAGCAGCCGATTGCCTCCGCGTGGTTGAGTCGCGCAGTGGTTTGCACTGGGGCAGCGTAATGAGTTACCACGTGGCTGTGAAAGATGAACTACGAGGCACGCGCTGTGTTCTGCCTTTGGTGGGCTTTCCTTGCAGTTTTTAATCAACTTTACCATTAGAAAACACCAGCTGTAGACTTGCAGTCTGAAAGCCATTTCTTGCCTGGTGAAATCCAAGGGAAGTCTCTAGAGCGCTAGAGAAAAGTGTTTTTCTTCTGAAGCTGCTCTTGGCTTATGAAACCATGTTGGTAGTAAGTAATGATAATAACTGTTTTGTTTTATAATCTGTGCTTCATTTTGCCCTGCAAAATTATAAGGCTTAGTCTTTGACATATGCCAATGGCTATAGTAATTACAAACTGGAGGTTTGTGAACGTTTTGCATGCTTGACTCTGAAAAAAACTCTTTGCTCTGTGGTGTTCTCTAGTGCATTTGCAAGTATGTACACGTATTTACCGCCTGTCATGGCTGTATTACATAATTCTACATTTATTTCCTCTTAATTCCCGCTCTAAACTTCTTAAATGCAGCGTCTTAATGAATTCTGCTAGTATTTGTATTCTTGTATGCAATTAAGTAACACAAATTATAATGTAATTAATCTTAATTACAGAACATGCTTAACAGGTTATTATTTATTTTCTTGCGTACTGGAGCGATGCCTTGAGTACCATTGTGACTGAGGCCGCTCTGCATTGCGCTGCACACAACTGGTGGCTGCCTAGAGAACTTCGCAAAGTACGAGGTCATTTCCTCTCCTGAATGCTGCGTGTCCGCCTGGTTCTGGATTCTAGCACGTCCTCGAGTGACTCAGGCTGTCTGCTGAGCGCAGCCTGCCCGAGTGGACGAGCACGTATCTTACCTGAAGGTACTTCCAGCGTGGGCTGGGGCTTTGGCTGTGGTGTTTTACGCAGAACTATAGGAAGGGAATGCCATTAATTATAGGCAAGGACGTGCCTGCTTTTAACGTGGGTTTATGGATTCCTAGAAGGTCTGGAGAGCAGCCCCTCGTGTCACTGTGCTGAGTAAATAATTTAGTATTGGCTGGTGGAATAGATCGTGTCTATTCCCTGTCACCGCAGTTTGACCAATCTACTGAATAGAATTACTTCTCAGCGTTGTTTTTACGCCATGTTGGAACAACATGAGGTAAATCACTACGTACTGTGTATCTTGACTTTAGAATTCATCCACTCCAAGTCAAAGAAGCAATAGGGCACTGAAAGCAGCGCCGGGCTGCCCGTTGGGTTACTTGGCACAGCCGTGGCGTGCTTTCTGTCAGTGCCGTTTCTTCATACACACACAAATGCTTTCATGGGTAATAAAGGTGAATGCGTATGTATAAAGAAGAATAGAATGTCTTCTGATTATTATTAATGATCATAGAATTTATATCATTCTGTGGTTATTGGTTGTGTGAAGTAAGAAACCATGGCGTGGATGTTCTTACTCAACTAAAAGGTTTG
Organism: Nettapus auritus; assembly: GCA_011076525.1. Classification (NCBI taxonomy): domain Eukaryota; kingdom Metazoa; phylum Chordata; class Aves; order Anseriformes; family Anatidae; genus Nettapus; species Nettapus auritus. The sequence continues at coordinate 363,145 of CM021797.1, read as the reverse complement.
GAAGTAAAAAGGGTTGTGTGTGCATGTCAAAGGGTCTGTCTGAACGTATTACCTGCTGCTGCCTTCTGAATCCTGGAGTAAATGAGAACTGGGGCTGTCGGGAGCTTGCGAAAAGTAAAGTGCTTCTCCGATAAAATTAAGAATGTTTTTCATTAACAGGAAGCTGCACTGCTAATGACGTGATAGCTTGTTATGAGTCCCTCCGGGTTTATTGCTTTTACCTGCTCTTCTCTGAAAAGCCTGCGGCCTGAAAAGCACAGGCAAGATGTAAGCCTCTTTTCATTCTACCTGGCGCTAAGGTCAGTGACTTAACTAACAGTGTTAGCGCTAGGCCACGCGGGCTCCAGGCGCCTGGTGTGGCATGTTAAATCATAAACCACGTCGTGCATCCCTACTGAGAACTCTACCTGAAAGGGGGCTGGATTCTCTGCTTCGTGCATACGCTCTCACTGGCCTTTGCGATGAATGCGGGGCAGGCGTGACTGTGCCGCGCGGATGATACGGGCAGCAGATGGCTACCTTCGAGCTAGGCCAGCATGTACGCTGCTGCTGTTTCCCGTCCAGTTCCAGCTATGCTCTTCTTGCTAACGGAAAAATTCTTGTCGCAGCTATACCCCGGGAGGTCCCAGCCAGTGTACTACGTTGGACTGGGTTTTAAAAACAGCCCGTTTTCTGCCTCTTATTTCTACTCTAACAGGAGACAACTCAATTGAAATGAGTTGCTCTCAAAAATTAACCCAGCCTTTTTAATAACCTGGCTCATAATAAACCGACTCCGTGGTGCAGTCGTACAGCCCCTCGCGGGTATTACCTAGTACACCGCAGCGCTCCCTCTGCCGGCTGGTTTAATGAGCGGCTTGAAGTCTATTACCAGTAATTCTTAATTTCTTTAAAGTGATCTACTGTGTGTAAAAATAGATGAAACGCGAGCTCCTAAACTGAATTTTGGGTAGGGCTTAACAAAATGGTTTTCTGGCATTAACCATTAATCAAAAATTTTATGCAGTAAAATGTAAAATTAGCCAGATTCATTCAAATGTGAAATTAGCCAGAAGTAGCTTTTGGAGGAATGTTTCAGAAGCACAAGATGGCATACGTGCCGAAGTGAAAGTACAGTGCCTGTGCTCTCAGGGCGTTCCTGGGGATGAAGCAAAGCAAGTTTTGTGCTGCAGACTTCTCAAATGGCTGAATTCAACAAAGCCGCTTGACTACATGGCAGTTGCTCAAGTAGGAGAGAGTTCAGAGGGCGTTTCTTTCCTTTTTCTAATCGGGGGAAAAGAAAAGTACAGAAAACCACTTTCCTTCTGCTGGTTTAATGCACAGAGAAATGTAACGTTCAAAGCAGTACAAGTCTTCCACCTGAGTTTTGTGCAATGCCATTGATCGGTAAGACTTCAGTCTTACCCAAGGCGTGGTACGCTTGCTCTGTACCATCGCTTTGTGCACAGTGCAGCTGTTTAATTTTCTCACTTGCCGTGCGCTTGCTACGTTTCCATGGGGCACCAGGCAATTCAGGTTGGATTTCACTGGAAAATCTCAGTGTTTTGGTACTTAACACAAATAAGCATCAAATAAGACTTTTTATTGTTGTGAACTCAAACGAGTGCTTTAGCAGGCATGGGGATGAAACCGATGATTTCCTATCAGCACCGTCTTTTCTTACTTTTTTTAATGACAAATGATTCAACACGTCTGAATCACTGCGCCTGCTAGGGTATCGTGTGGGGCAAGGAGGGAGGAAGAGTTTGCTGGCAATGCTTGAGTTGGTATGGAGCTGTCACGTAGAAAAACTGTGAGCTTCCTGGTGTAGTGGAAACAAACGTGTTATTTATCAGGCAGGGGAAGGGAAAGAAACCAGTGGAGAGCCTCACCAAATCTAGGCCAAGTTCTGCTTTGGAGTGCAACGGAATAAAACCAAATCCGTTAATTCAGAGGCTGATGGCAAAGCACTAGGTGGTGGGGGTGTCCTGAAGGAAGAAGCACCTTTGACAAGATAACGTCTCTGCCAGTTGACTGAAGTAAGGTTTGGTCACCGATTTTTATTTTTTAAACAAAGCTGCACAGGAATGGTTTTTCCCAGGGACGTGTAGGTGGACGTTCAGCAGACGTCTGCAGTGCTGCTAGTCTCAGGCTGCTGTCTGACACCTCTTGAAAGCAGGACGAGTGCTCCAGGTGCCAGGCAGAACTCTAATGATTGCTAGGGAAGAGGTAAATTACTAAATTCCTTAGGATACATGTGAAAAGCAGGCTAACTCGTGAAGAATTGTCTGATTCTGAGGAGGTGGCAAAGCCCAACAGAAGAACTACGGCTCGGGGTGGGGGCACGAGGCTTTTCGGTGTACTTATTAAATTGTTTTACAGAGCGAGGCTTCCCGCAGCAGGGCCCTGCGGTGTGCCGGGGCAGGAGGTGCTGCGTGTAGCTGCTCTGTGCGAGGGCTGAGAGCGGCGTGCGGGGAGCGGGCCGCGATGCACCGGGCTTATTTCTTGCGGGCTGGCAGCAGAGGGCACCAGAGAATTCCCTCAGCTTTTACCGCTAGCTGGTTCTCTGGGTTTAGCGGAAATCAGGCTTCCCTGTTTTTTCACCAAAGGCAGCTGTTGGATTTTCTGGCACTCCTGCTGGTATTTGGTCAGGCAGTTCCTTGTGGTACCTAACTGCGTCCTTGGAAATTGCTGGGGCAGCGTGTGCTCAAGATGCACCGCGTGAGAAGTAGCAAAGAGGATTTATTCCGCAGAATTTTTGTTGCTGTTTGTAAAGTAGAAAAAATGACTTGTGTGAACTATGTTATTGAAACACCCTTTATTTGTGGGTGGCAACTTACATTGGTGTAAGAGCAACTTGTTTTTTCTCTTAGCGCTATCTTCAGCAGGGATGTGTGCCGGACAGAAGTAGAGTAGGGATGCAGTAACCCATTAAGAACATCGGAATTGTAAAATAAAAATAGCATTACTGATTCCAGTTGTTTGGAAGGCTTATTAAAACAAGCAAAAATACTCATTTGTAAGGTTCTTACAAGTTGATTCTCATGGCTTATTTTCCACTTGATTCTGCAAGTGCCTCTGAAGATGGTTGCAGCTTTGGGCAGGCACAGATATAATCACTGTCATGTCTGCATCATATAATGTATCGAGTAAAAGGTGTAATAGGAAATGGGAATGACATCACTTTCAGTAGACAGGTTGTCAATAGGTGGTCGTTGCTTGGCAGTAAGCTTTGGTTGGGAAATTACCATGGGTAAGCTGTTCCACTTACGCATTACCTTTGTGTGAGGTGTTCTGATCTCACTTTGATTAAGCTTAGCGTAAGCTCTTTGTGCATGAAAAGAGTTGCTAGAGAACAGGTAAAATGCTGCAATTTCACATCTTTGATCTTTGTCCAATGATTGCCATCTGTCAGTGTGCCTAAGCCTGGGGAGTGTCACTGAGAGCAAACTCATGACAGTTTCGGTAGTGGCCCCGTTTCCTGATGGCTGTGCCCTGATGGTGCCAGCATCTGCTCGCTTGTGGAGGGGCCGCAGCACTGCACCTTGGTTCAGGGAGGCAGTTTGGTTGAAAATGAGCCTATGATTAAAACTGTGTGGTAGCTTGCAGATACGGAGCATCCTGTGGCTGCAGGAAGACGAGGAGAACCACGGCCTCCAGCTGCATGCGGAGATGTGTAGCTGTGGACTGGTGAGCTGGTGCTGCTTATTGGGAGCCAGCATCTCCCACAGATGGACAGTTGGAGACATCCTCCAGTGCTGTGCTGGCTGCCAGCGTGCCCACATGGGCAGGTGCCCCTTGGTGGGGCAGCTGCTGCTGTCCTGCACCCACTGCATGGCAGACTCACAGCACCCTGCCCACGGCCAGGCAGCGACTGCTGGAGTCAGGAGAGAGGGCCGGGGGACAGGCAGCCCCTGCGGACACGGCTCGGCCAGGGCTGGGGCTGTGCTAAAGTCAGGTGAGCTGCTGAGGTGGAAGTGCCTAAGATGTTAAGGGCAGCGTGGGCCCTTGCAATGCAGGCTGATGTGGAGAGAAGAAAGCAGAGAGGAATGCAGGCGCTTCCAAAAATAGCCCCTTCGGTGCTAGCATTTTTTCAGATTTCTTTGTAAGTAACTGGAGCAGGTATAACTTGGCGGTTTGTTTGTATTACGCAATTTTGCTGCTGGCCATCATAGTTTCTATTGCTGTAAGTGCTTCTGGTGCACATTAAAATACAGCAAATTCTGCATGCATTTGTCCTTGTTAGTGAACTAAAGAACTGAGGAGTTTCTCCTCAGCTACAGCTAGCTGTAGCTGCCTGCTTTCATGAGGATGAGTCCTGGCTTTCTGCTCAGGCCTCTGAGTGCTGTTGTGCGAGAGGCCGTGGGCCCAGCTTTCCCTTAGCCCAAGTAACCATGCCATGTCTCCTAATGCCAGTGAGCGTGCATGGTTGTTGCTTGTGTGTTTGCTTTTGGGTGTTGCTTGGGTGGCACAGCTGCTGCTCCATCTTGCTTTAAAGCCTGTTCATTTATTTTTTTCTTTAGGGCAATCATGTATGATTACTTACTCCATAGATACTGTTCCAGTACTGGGGGAAAGGAAAGAGATGTGCTCTCTTAGCCAGAAGCTTTATTTTGGACACGCTGCCAAGAAACAGTCAGTCTTTCTGTATTCTTAGGGCTTTGCTATGAAATCATTGTCGGGTAAGTTAGGGACAGGGTGGCAGACGTAACTTTCAGTTCCCTTTTTTAGTTCTTCTTAGAGCCACAAAGTGTGTGAGTGTGCCTGCGCATAGCCCTCGTGACTGGGTATAGCACTCATACCTAAGGAGGGGGTGGGAAAGCATGGGAAAAGTATGGTTTGCTTTTTCTTTTTCCTACCCTAGCTAAAATAAAACTACCCTGGGTTAGATGTTGGTTATCTTTTCTAAGAAGTGGCTGTTCTATGGGATTACTGCTTTCTGGGCCACAGAAAAGCAATATGCTGGTGTTCTTGTTCTGGGAAGTAGATAGAAAATTCTCTTGAGCTGTTTTACCAATAAAAGGTAAATTAGAAGATGATTCAATAACATCTGTCAGGAAACTTAGCACTAAATTTTCAGCTGTATAGCAAAAGTAAAAGATCCTGGGTGGGTGAGGGAGGTTTGGTTTTCCTGTTGTTTGGTACTTTTCCAAACTGTATGAAGAGGTTTGCAATTTCAGGCTCCTCAGTGAAGAGCCTTGAGGCAGATATGTAAAAAGCAATGCTCTAGAACTATTATTTTGTGAATAGATATATAATATTCTATTTTAATTGAAAATGAGTGAATAAACTGTTGTGGAAATGGATCAATAAATAATAAAATGCAATTAAACATTATTTTTTCTTTAAGCCAGTGATAGTATTGAAGTGTTGCTGGCACATCTGGTAATGCTTCATGTCGTATATCTGTGCTTGTATACTTCACCGAAGAAATGAGCATAGGCTAAAGCACAAGGACTTTCCTTAGAGTTTAACAAGGTTTAGATTTTGGTTAAAAGCTTGTTTCCCTTAACTTCTGTTTTGAAGAACCCACTTCCTATTTTAGAACCCAGGGCCAAGGTTGGTTTTCAGGAGCTGTGACTAGTTCACTAACCAGCAGAAAGCTGCCTGCTTTCTTTTTGGGTGGTAGGTGGGCAAGAAGACCTTTGTCTGCTGAGTGTGGCAGGTGGGGTCAGCTCATGGTGGTGCCTGCCAGGTGCCAGAGCTGACACAAACTAGAGTTCACATCTGTGCAGCTCGGAGTGCAGAAACAGCTTACATCTGTCTGCAAAAGCAACATTAATCTAGTCATAAAATGCTGTGGAATACAAAGTACTCTACAAAAACTGTATTTTGAGCACGCCCGTGCATTGGTGCCCGTGCATGGGCAGCGGGGGCCTGCGTGAGGGGAGGCCGGGCCTGCCCCGGGCCTGTTCGGCCCCCCCGGCGGTGCGGAGCTGAGCCCAGCAGCCAGGCCGCTGGGTCTGAGGGGCAGAAATGCTGGATGGGCAGAAGACTGAGGAGAAAAGTGTTTGAGAGAGGCCTGCAAGTACCAAGGTCAGAGGAGAAGCACAGAAAATTACTGTTTTTTTGTCAGTGTCTTGGTTAGCTAATTGCAGAATGTGGAAAAATACCAGCCTTCGGTTTCCATGGGCGTTGGGGGAGGGCAGGATTAATGCTTGTGAAATACTCGGATACCATGGAAATCGGAGCCTGAGAAAAGGCTACGGAGAAATTAATTGTCTAAACTCCAGAGCAGGGCTAAATATCACATAAAATGAACTGCTGGGATGAAATAGAAGCCGTGGCCGCGTGTCACACACGAAGGCGCGGGAGCTGCGCGGCCTGCCCCGCGCTGAGGCGTGAGGGAGAGCGGAGCTGCGCGGGCAGCAGTTGGGGTTCAGCTGTTTTGTGGGCATAGCAACACATTTACTGCAGCTTTTGGTTCCTTTCTATAGCAAAAGGAAGAGAGTTCTGATGTTTTTAACTGGATTCCTAATCCGAAATGCATGTCTGCAAATGAAGGTGAGGGTTTGCAGCCTGAACTGGGCCCCACTTGGGACGGGCAGACCTTGTAGGCTGCTGGGAAGGCACTGTTAGTGTTTTCCACTCCCAAGTCTTACTTCTTTTCAAAAGTGTGTGTTTTTTATTTTATTTTAAAATTGACTTGAGGGTTGGAGATGTGCAGCCCTGATTTTAGTTGAAGCAGAAGTAGGCTAGTGCTTGGGAAAGACTTTGGAAATGCTCTTCTTAGAGCCTGAGGTTGTCGACCTGACTTACTCTAGTACCGGTGTCCCTTGCTGAAACTGAAGGTCTCGGGCTCAGGTTTGACAAAAGCAACGCATGTGGCTGTGCTAAGGATGCCAGTGGTCGGGCATCTCACCTGGCAGAGCTCCTGGTCACAAGGCCTTGCGCTTTGGCTGGCAAGTGTAATGCAAGGGCAACTGGAAACGTGATCGAAGCCGCTCATTTGAATAAGGAATTTCTCATTTATGCAGATAATGTCAGTCACCGTGTGCCCCGTACTGTCTGATGTGTACTGTGGTCTGTGTAGGGCTTGCTCTGTGGTGGAAATGCAGCTTCGTGTGGTGGACTGGAGCTCGCTACCCTCCTGAGGCTCGAGGGAGGCTGTGGAAAGTGAGGCAGGCCTGGGGTGTGGGTCTGAGGAAAGGATCCTGACTGAGATGTTACGGCTGGGTTGTACTTAATTCCACAGGCATGGTAGTCAGGGTTGCACTCAGTTGTTTAGCAGTTAATTCCTTTTTAATTAAGTAGATTGCCTCTGGTGCCCACAAATACTGGTTTCTGGGAACTTTTGGCAACTTTATGTATCCTGTCCATGCAGAAAGCAATTTAATTGAACTGCAGTCTGAAAGACAATTTAATTAAACTGCAGTCTTGCGAGCCATCTTCTGAGCAAATGCATCAGATAGATAACAAATGCATGTTGTCTTCAAGTCATAGCTGTGTCTGCACCAGGACAAAAAAAAAATACTCAGATAGAAATAAGTTCTGTTCAAGTGTTTGTCTCCTGTACTACAGAGAGAAAGCCCTTAGCAAGCAGCTGCTCAGTCAGTCAGAAGCTGAGACTTAGCTCATACTGTTGGGTGAGGAGTAATGTGGCATTTCTTAGCAGTAATGAATGAAATGTTGTTGCTCAACAATTAGCACGTGACGCGTGTCTTCAGGTGGGTGGAGGCTTTTATGCCGTTGTAGAGACACATCCTTCAAAATTCTTTATTTAGGCTCGCCTAAATAAATAAAACGTAGTAGCCAAGAGAACACGCTGACCCTGGAGGTGACCAAGTCTTGAAATGTCACGTGGAAGAAAATGAATTCAGGTGTTTCAAGGAGAAACAGTGGAGTTGGACATTTACTTATCAGTTGAGAGAAGGAATGTGGGGGGACCATTTTGGACAGTGTTCATGGTGTGTAGTTCTGCCCTTCTACCTACAAACAGCTTTAGAAGTCTGTGGTCTTCAGCAGTGCCCACACCATTCAGACGTTTGTGACTGCGAGCAAGGCTGGCCAGCACCAGCAAAGGATGTGCCCGCATGTCGTTGCCTAACCTGTAGGATGTGGTGACTACAGCTCACTGGAAACAATGGAGGCAAGTTGCCTGCTCTGACTTAGCGTTGCCTGCATTTTTCGTGCAATTGTTGACAGAGAAATCATCGGGGAATTTAATTCATTAAACCCAAGCCTTGTTGCCAAGTCCCTCTCCTGTTGTAAAGGTCGATGGTTCAAGACTCTTAGTGCTTTTGTATAGAACTTGCCACCTGCTGTACTGGGGATAAACAGTGAGAAACTTTTACCTCTGCCACTTTCCTTACAATGTAAATATAATGGAAATGTCATTTATTTTGTGAATCCTTAGCTTACATCTCCATCTATGACCTCTGCGGCTGTTGAACGTCAAGGTTTAATATGGGTTGTGTGTTGTATAATATAGAGAACTAGTTTGTTGTTTTTCCCCATATAACACTGTTATTTGTCCCAGTAGTCACAGAATCATTCAGCATGCCACACCTGACATCTCTGGTTTGTTAGTAATTTGCCTCCATTGATTGTCTCGAATGTTTTACCTTATTTCACATTCTAATGATTTGGCTTACACCACGGTCCTGCAGCGTAGTGCTGTGTTTCGTTTGACGCTGTGAGGAGCAGCAGCTCCAGTTTGAGCGCAGCTGACCTTTTTGTTGACGCTATTCTCCAACGAGAACTGTGCTGTGGAAGGAAAATAATTGCTTCTCCAACCTCTTATTTTATTAACCAAGAAATGTGTTTGTTGTGTCAGCTGGGAGCGGGCTGAAGGGGAGAGTAATGGCTCTGTCTGAGGACCGGAGGGTCTGAGCCCATTGTTCATTGTCCTTGGGTAAATTCCACACATATTGGAGTAGCTGCTTGGCGCTGGGAGTGTCCTGGAAACGTGACAGCAGGAGGATTCGCCGCACAGGTGGCACCATGTAGGTGACAATGAACAGGCACGGTGAGGTGTACTGAGATACCTGAGGCAGTGCAGAAGAATTACAAGTCTGTAAATGTGTGTGTTTGTGCGAGAGACTGGCAGACCTCTGCCTCTAGAACTCAGAGGAACCAACCCGTTTCTGTAACTCCTGAGGTGGATGTCCGTACCTGTCGTGGCGGTGCTGGCTGTGAGCTCAAGCGTGGCGTGTTGCTGGTCCCTGAAGGCAGCTCCAGCATTAGGGTAGCTCAGCAGCCCACTGGCCCCTGGGCCCTGTGACCAGGGATGTTTAGGAAAGAAGCTGGCAAACGTGTCTGGCCAGTAGGGAGCATGTGGCAACGCTTTGAGACAGCGTAGGGTACTGTGGCAGCATGAAGTGCTTTTACTTTTCTAGAGTGTTACTGTTTCCTGTCCCCACTGAGCATAGCCCGCTGTGGGGCACTCACACAGCGCCTTTCCGCGGGAGCAAGCTTCGTACTGCTTGCTGCACAAACCAAAAAACGTCTGAGCGTTAAGTCGGGCTCCCCAGGCAGAAGCATGTGCTGCACTGAGGTCGGACCGTGGCACGTCGTCCCGATAAGTGATTCTACGTGTTTCTTCTCTCTTTAGCCTCTGATACTGTTTCCCAGACAGTCTACTAGGTTTGAATGGGGCTGAAAAAGAGGAGCAGTCTCTGAAACCTGTTTGCTCTTGGCAAAGACTTTGTACCAGAAGGGATAGACAAAAAAAAAGCTGGGAAAGAGCCCTGTCACCTTTACCACGTGTCTTCCTCCCTGCCTGCGAGGGCATTGCTTCTTTCCCAGTGGCACATTGCAGAATAAGGCTCATTGAATACGCTTAGATAAAAGATAGCCAGCTCAGTATTCTTCCCTGGAATCCTCATGCCAACAGCCTATCCCGAGATTCCGTTTATTGTGTTAAGTCTGTGAATTTTGTTTTTTCACCTGAGGTTGTTGAAAGTCTGGCCTTCACAGTGGTGTCCCTGAGCTAATTCAGCCCGCGTTAGCAAGGAAATAACCTGTTTCTCATAGGCTTCAGTTTTATCTTAGTGTCTAAAGATTACCATCAGACTTCAGGCGAGAGGATTCCAAAGTTTTTGAAGTAATTAGCCGATTACTGTTATTATCCACATGACCAGCTTGGTCCCTTTTGAACCTGTCTAATTCCCTAACCCCCAGCGAACCCCAGGCTAATGACGTGCTTCCTGTGCTTTCTGGCTTTTACTTCCATGCAACGCCATTCTGCTCCCTGTCGGTTCACGAGGTCTGCCTGCAGCAGCCAAGCCACGGGGCTGGCGAGGCTGATGGGAGAGCTGACGACCTCGGGGGTGAGCCTGGCTTACGGCTGTTAGAAGCCGCTTTATGTTTACGTGAGAGGACAATTTACATTTACACTCGATTCTCTTGAAGAGCATTCGGGGTTGCAGGTGGCGTGACGGACGCGGTTTCTGCCCTATTTGAAGACTTCAGTCTTGACGCGGGACTGCGTGGGCTGCTAAGGCGAGCGCAGCGGCTGTGAGCCCTGCACTGCACGCGGGGGTTCACGTCCAGCCTTCCCCTGCCCTAGCTGCTTGCTCCTTTCCGCCGGCCAGCACAGGTATTTCTGGGGCCCTGCGGTGGGCTGGATGAAGGACCTAATCTGGGCTTACAGCAGCCTGGACCGAAGGAAGGGAAGCTTTAACCCACGTTTGTGTCCCCGTCTGTTCCGTCTCTGTGATGTTCCTGTGTGCTGGCAGGAGATGGCACGGGGCTGGGAACGAGCGATGGGAGGAGCCAGCCTCGTCCGGCAGCAGCGCCCAATTAGGTCATTTAACGTGGCTCCGAAACTGGGGCCTCTCTTGCCCGGCTGTGTAAAGCCAGAAGAGCCTGTTCCTCAGCGCTGCCGCCTGTGCTGTTCGTGGGTACAGATGCTGCCTACAATGCCTTGACCGGCTCTTTTCCAAAAGTCGGGTGCTACTGAATTTGTTTTTTTCTGCTGGATTTTTGAACTTCGTGAGATGTTTTGGTGGGGTGGAACATCGTAGGAAGAATTCAGATCAAGGCTGATGGATGCAGGCTCTCCTGTAGAGCGTTCATTTACCTTTGGCTTGCGGTCATGAAAAATGGCCTCAAGGAAAAGGAAAAAATACGCGCGTTTACTCTTCTGTCTTTTTATGAGGCCAAAAGATACGTTTCTGGGGATGCGTTTAGAAAACCGAACTTGTGCTCTGGGGGGTTTTCAGTTCAGGAAAAGTGCAAAATGGATCTGGCCTTGTTACTCCTTGCCAGAACACGGCCTTCTCAAGAAATGCCCAGGGAAGGTGGAGACACTGTAGGTGGAGTCTGCTCGACAGTTTTGAACTCCCTTTTTCACCCACAGGCACTTCTTTGCAGCTGTCTCTGACGTGAGTCATCATTATCTCTAGCAGCTCTTTGCATAAAGCCTTGCTAAATTTCTTGTAGTGCCAGATGAGGTGTCAGCCTTCCTTTGGAAAATAATACAAAAGAAGGAAAGATGTGAGGCCTGTAAAATGGCTCTGGGATTTAGTATGATTCCTAGGATGCTTGGACACAGGATTTAAAGTTTGGCCCTGTGGTGAAAGATAAGGTAAGGATTTTTTCCTTCTGAAAAGCGTTCCTTTGTGTAGTGCAGGTAGTCACTTCTGGCTTTGCTTTAGTCACAGCACGCGTGAACCTTGTGTGACTGTGAGGAAAGAAGCTGCCTTCTTTCTGTTTTAGAAGAACTCTGAATACATTTTAAATGGTACGGACAGGAAGACAGACCCCTGAAAGCTCATCCTAAAGGGAAAAACAGACAGTACACTCTGAAACACTGTCAGTAGGTATTTTCTGTACGGTTTTATTGTACTTCTCACTTAAAGTGGCAAGAATAGGGAAATTTGTCAATGGTTACTGAGATGAAATAATGGAGACTGTAAAAGTTATTTGCCTTGTAACATTCAGTCTTTGCCACTCTTCATAAAGCTTTGGTAAAAGTACGTCTTTCCTAGCTTAACCGTAATAATGCATATTTTGAACTTTGTTTCCATCATCCCTTTGAATCACCAAGCAAAACTAGATCTTTTAAAATCTGCGATCCTTTTTTATCCCGCACTAAGTGCTTGCACGCACGGCGTTATCTCTAGGTATTTTTAATGACTTTGTAAAACATTTTTCGAGGAACTTCCTCTTGCCAGATCCAATCTGCTTTCAGCCCAGCTATTAATTACAGTTCATTGGGCTCCCGTAAACTTACGGAGACCCGCTGAGATGGATAGTTTGGAAGAGTGGATTTCACTGACCTGCATTAGTAAGCTATTTCTGAAGGTATTGGCTGCTCAGGTGTATCTCTACTGGTAGGTGGAGGCTGCAGTCTACAAAAAGTCTCGGTATGAAACTCAGTCCGAAGTTTGCTTTCTCCCGAGTAACCGGGCAGGTTCTCTCTCTGCCGGTACTCACATTTTCCGGTGTTTACAACGTCCCGGTGAGAATGAATGTCGCCCCGTTTTGAAGCCTGGGGAGACAGATAAGTATGTAGAAGCAAACAAGAACAGCAGAACCTGACAGGTGAGTTCTTGCAGGTTAGGTGTGCTGGCGTCCCTTCCCCATACCTGTGTGTTTGGCCTGTCCTGGCTTTAATCCATCGCGCCTGGAAGGGGCAGGCTGGCTCTGTCGCCCCCCGTACGGAGGGGACAAGCACAGCAAACTGCAGAGCTCTCAAATTTTGGGGCAGTGGTGCAGGATATTAGCAGTTTCAAACGCATTCTGGTTTTGCTCCTCCTTTCAAATTTGGCAGAGGCCAAGTTAAACTGGGGCTTCTGTCCCCAGTGTCCCCAGCTCGTGGTCGAGCGTGCTTTGTGGAGCCAGAGGTTGCGGTGGCTGCCGTGCAGCAGCACAGAGGCTGCCCGAGGGCTGTTGAGGCCACAGCCGGCTGCAGGCAGGCAGGGTGATGGCCGCTTCACCCTGAGTGATTCTTCCGTAGAGTCTCAAATGCAAAGCTAAACAGTGGAAGCAGATCTGCCTCCGGCGTGGCGATCGTTAGACCCGGGCATGGAGTCCCAGCGACCCACCTTGTGCTACGGGAAGGTGATGACCTGAACACACAGAGGTCGGTTGTGTTGGGGAACGTTAAGACATTCGACTTGGCGTTAGTCAGGAATGGAGTGCTATGTGCTACGTGCCTGAGGAGGCTCACAGGGGATGTTATGGTATTCGCCCCGCGGGGCAGAGCACAGCTAGGTTTGGTGGGGTAAAGGGGGGGGAGTTGGATGAAAGCTGACCGATAGCCAGGTAGAAGTTCCCTTAAAACCATGGAAAGAATTGAATTTGGATATGGCTTCAAGTAAAAGCCTTCCCTGCCTTCGTGTTTGAGGATGTTAGTACTTCTCTAGACCGAATCGCGTGAGCTGCTGATTAGCACCTTTCCCGTATGTGAAACAGAGGTGGGAAAGGGCTGGCCCGGTAGGAACGCATATGCGTTTCTCACAGAAGCCAAGTTGTCGTTCCAGACAAGACTCGTCTCCTTGGAAGTAATACGGCTGTTTTGAGATGTGGAGCTTGCCTTCATGTGCGAAGCTTGGCGTGCACGCGCTTGCATAACGAGTGATACCGAATTTTGTACTGGGGAGGCGTTTTCATGTCTAAAAATAAAAACGGAGCAGTGCAGGGCTGAGTAGTTTCATTGTTCTTCCACGTATGCCTGTGCTCTCCGCCCCCTTCTTTTAAGGCTTAAAATAAAGAAATAATAAATCGGATCATTGTCAAAGGACGCTTGGAGACCTGCTTTCAAATCTGTTTTCCGAATGTATCGTAAATGTAAATCCAGACTCAAGTAAACAAATAAGCAACTGGTGGTGGGCTCCAGTATTACAGTACTGTGAAATAACATAGCTTTTAAAGAGGTGGTGGTCTATTTGCTCTTTTATTTCAGGGAGATTTTTGAAGAAGTTGGTGCTTTCAGTTGTCCTCCCAGTAAGAAGAGCTGATGAAAGCTCTAGCTTGAGCTTTAAGCAAACAATAAATGCTGAGTTGGTGCAAGATGACGAGTGGGAGACTGAATGTGTGAGGGATCGCAGCAGGTCAGGAAAAGGATTTATTCAGACCTCGGAGCTTTTATGGCTGTTGTTCTGCCAAACCCGCTAGGCGCTGCCTTGTGCTTATGATTAGCGTAACGTTTCTCATTAACAGACTTTTCTTAGGATTCCAGTTTATTCTCCAAAGAACTGGGGTCAGCTCCAAAGTGCTGCTCCTCTGGGCAGGTATTGTCATTTCCTGCAGGTTTAGGCAAATCACGTCAAGATGGCTAAGACTGTAATTAATCAGTTTGGGATTTTGTGAGGAGGAGTGTTACAGATAGGCGTTCAAGAAATCAACTCCCATTCATCTCCAGTCACTAGTGTGATAACGACTGGCCTCGTTGCTCTTGATTTGCAAGGACTTGTCTTGAAATCCCTGCTCAGTCCCTTGAACGCCTGCTAACAAATGTGGAGCGAGCTGCTGACCTGATAGCAGCGGGCGGTGACGCTGTATAAGAAATTCAAAGCACGAATGACCCTGTAATCCTTCTGATGGCGAGGAGAGCTGTGCTGATCCTCACCGCACCTGGGGGGTTCCCTTCCTTCTCGTGTAGGGGTTCCCTTCCTTCTCGTGTAG